>OZ037994.1:41601226-41741226 GCA_964035705.1 Porites rus
GGTGTCGGGTTGCGGTGTTGGGGCATTTGCATTGGAAAGAACGTGTTTGTTGTGTGACGATATGATGGATTTCATATTTGGCATACATGAGTAGCTTAGCTTGAGAGTGTGTCTGTTGAAGATCTTGTAGAGTGGATGTTTTTTCTGGAAGCATTTATCGACGATGCGGAGGAACTTTCTACCAAGGTTGGTTTTAACATTCGAATCGAAAGGAGGATTGTACCATGTAATTTCCCTTTTTCTCTTTCTTTTGGTTCTCGGAGTGGGTTCAGGGTTGTATGTTAGTTTGTGATCATATCCACTTTCTTTAAGTGCTTGCTGGTAAGGAGCAATTGATTCGTCAAAAACTTCTTTGCTGGATGAGATGTTAGTTAGCCTTTTGTTGATGTTGAGTGGTATGTTTTTTAGTAATGCCGGGGGGTGGTTGCTCTGTTGGTGGACGTACGAGAGTTTATTGTTGGGTTTCATGTATGGCTTGTAACTTCCGTCTGTAAGGTCGAAGGTTACATCAAGAAAGTGAACGATTTTTTTGTTGGCATCGATCGAAAGAAGTCTGCAATGTATTTAAATCAAAGGGCCTAAAGTGAACGATTTTTTTGTTGGCATCGATTGTAATCTTTAGGCCCTTTGATTTAAATACATTGCAGACTTCTTTCGATCGATGCCAACAAAAAAACACCGCAACCCGACACCTGCAATTGTGGGAAAAAGTCTGATTGCCCATTAGAAGGAAAATGCCTTCAAACTAACGTCATCTATCAAGCCACGGTTACTACTGAGACAGCTACTGAAACCTACGTTGGACTAGCCACAAACTTTAAGGAACGTTACAGGAACCACAAAACATCCTTTCGACACTCGAAAAGAAGAAACGAAACAGAACTCTCAAAATATGTTTGGAACTTACAAAACGAAAACAAACCGTTTCAGATTAAATGGAAAATTCTTAAGAAATGTAAACCCTACAGCAACATTAACAAAAAATGTAGTCTTTGCCTGAATTAAAAGTTCATAATCATCTGTAAAAAAGAACTGTGTAGCCTCAACAGAAGAAACGAATTAGCAAGTTCATGCCCCCACAGAAATCGATATGTACTTGGAAACTTTAGAGTAACGTAGCTTAAAGGCCGCTTATATCACATTTTTTATAACGACAGATAATCCCCCTTATATAATGTTTTTGTTACCTAGCAACCCTCTCAACAGTTTCATATAACCTGAATGTAACGCATCTACCATAGCAACCATTTAAATTTTCGCATTTAACTGCCAGCCTTCCAATTCCAACAATTCAGTCGTCAAAATTGCCTGATGAGTGTGGTCCTTGCACCATACGAAACAGTTCTGTAGCAATAAAACGATGATTACTCGTGAAACCTGAACTTCTGTGAAGTTATATATATTTAATATATATATGAAATGGCCGAAATGAGAAAATGTCTTTCTTAGAGAGATAAAGTTTAAATGACCACTTATTGATCACTGTATACGTCTTACAGGTCTGGAAAAAAAGAGCGCTTTCCATTCAGCCCAAAATTTCGGAAATTTCGGTTAGAATTGAAATCGAACGATCCATTTCCGGGTTCGGTTGGACAGGAATATTTGGGACCACCTGTGAAGGTAGTCCACTTTGATTGCCCCGGTCCCTGACAAAATTGTTGTCCCCAGTACCGCTCCTCTGTATCCTCCCTTTAAGTACAAAGACCAACCGCTCGGTGGCTTGGGTTTCAGGGCGGAAAGACGTAATGAGCATGCGTGAACTTTTTTGCCCAGATCCCCTGGCCGGGTTTGAAAAAATGGCGGGATTTCAAATATTTTATTGCCTAAAAATAAAATGTTTCCATTCATAACCTGGAGAGAACAGGCAATTTGTCTTCAAAAGTTGCAAGCTGTGGTTATAACCTTGTCGTTACTTAATTTTCTCGAAGAATACCTCATAGTAAAACGGACTTCAACGACATTAATTTCCTTGCGTTGTACTGGAAATGTGCATGCGTAGGTCCGATTTTTTTCAAGATGCATTCACAAAATGTGTTCATATAAGGAAGTTCCTGGATATATAAGGTCCGGAGCTCCACTGTGGACACAAAAACAACATATCTTTAGACAGTGATTTGCCCAAAAAAATTAACGCTTGCCCACAATGTGTTTGAAGTCACTGAACTTTGTCGCACTCAAGCTGCTATTTTAAAACTCTCGCTCGATCAGACACTCGTAGTTTCGCAGATCACTAAAATATAAACAAAATCCTAAATGTAGAAGTTATCGCGTTGATATGTGGGCAGAAAAAAGGTCAATCTCTATCTAGTAAAATTTTCCCAAAAATCGGTTTAAAAGCAACTATAGTTTTTTAAACTTGCTCGTTTCGCACAGATATATAAGTTTTGCTTTATGTTGTCAAGTTGAATACGCATAACATCTGTCAAAAACCTACGCGTAAGTAGGATTTCCTTCAAACAAAGTTAAAGTTAAATTATTTCAAAAACTTCTTGCTGACAATGAAGAAATGAATTTTCCGTGCGAAAACAATCTACCTAAAGATCTTAAAAGTAAAAGATCAGTTGCAACTTGGCAGCCAAGCCATGATTCACCATTAAGCTATTTTCAATAAGCAAATTAAACTCAGCCGATCATTAGAAAATACAGAAAATTGCACATACGGGTTTGTTTTGCTCGCCTCAGTCAAATCAAGCGGCAGCAATTGTTTGCGGGAAAAGAGTCAATTGTTTTGAAGTCACTGCCGGCAGTTGTCGTTCTCTACTTCACAGCGAGTGAAAAGGACAATTTGCGTACAGAAAGTTATTCTTATAAAGAACAGAAACTTTCACTTTCACAGTGCACTGGAAAACAAAACTATTTAATGAAAAATGAAAAAAACTCTGACTATTATTACTTGAGCAACAGAAAAATGATCTTGGGTAAGCTTGCTGGCCTTCTATTTCCGAGAAAGTTAAATAAGCGCACAAGTTTGTTCACTCTGATGCGTTATAACAGCAATATGGTTCTTTGAGTGCAGACAAAGATAAAGCTGGTTCTGCAAAGGTTATAAATCTGGGCATGTAAAAAAAGTCACCGTATCTACTAATAACAGAATACAAGCGGCTTTTAATTCAACCCGGCGAAACCAACTCATAAATTAATCGGATGCACAAGCAGAAAAATACTCGCCTCTTAAGAAATGTTCAAAACCTTTTATTCCACCACAGACTGACGGAATGATCCGTTTTTCCTTTAACATTGGTTGTTCTGAATCCAAAGTAATTTTCAAGTGACGAAAAAAAAGCAAACATGTTAAATAAAAATGCTTTACAGGGAGCAAACGTTCGCACCTCGTGCATTTCACTCAGAACTCCAGCAACAAACAAACACAGTCAACTCACAGAAAAGCCCGCCTTGAGCCTGCGATAAGGGATGCGCAGAAGCTTGCGCAGAACGTTTTTCCGCCCTGAAGGCTTGGGTCGTGTCCGTGGAACCAGAGCGTACCATTCCACCAGGCTAATTGAATTTCCGAAATTTCAAACCGGAAATTTTGTTGAATGGAAAGCATTCCACCATAAAAGCTAGACTAACCGCAACTTGCTGATAAGAGTTTGACATCATGGCAATCAGCATATTAATGGCGACCAAAACTGATACGATGCTGAACAGGGCAAGGAGTAATTCACCGGTGACCTGGGTGATGATGAAGCCTGAATCTTTCACGGCCAAGTCGGTCACCTCGGACATTCCAAACAAATTCCAAAACAAGAACCTTAAGCCTCCTTCAACTCTGAAAGGATCAAATTGTCGGGTGAAAACGTAATATACTAAAGCTACAGTTGATTCCCAAGGCAGAAGCCTTACTGTAAAGTCTTTCTTTCTATGGATGAAAATCTGGGGTGTGACCTTTCAAATGAATCTTTTTTGGTAATACTGTGACACGGTAATATTATTTTGCTTCGTGGTTATTTACAGAATTTTACTTATAATTTGCTAAGAGTCTTAGCTTCTCCTAGACTTAACAAGCAATAACATGATGACTTGTCCCGTGGCAGGTTCAATTGGAAACATACGTCCAATATAGTTTTAACTGAGTTTAATAATATTATTTCTCTTTAATAGTCACGAAATCTCCAATTGTCAACTTTTATCTCCGAGTATTGTTACTTGTTGAACAATTTCTTATTAGAGTGATGGGAAGCCTGTGCCTCCCATAAGGCGTAGCGGTCCTAAAGCAAACTCGAGGAGAATGTGTCGCCATGTTTTATGTTGTTTTTATTAACTGTACTGCGGATTTCCAAAAGCTCCTACATAATAAGAGTTCTCTAGTTGGAAGCAACGAAAGTTTGGCGTTCGAAATTCCCGTGATTACTTATTGCTTGTATATTTTCGTTTTAGCGAATCGTGCAAAGGTTTAGAAGAGTAAGCTGGATCAGACCTGATCTCGATTGTTGGATCGAGGTTGAGAATGAATGACATAAACTGTGGATTTGCGACCACATTTCATTCGATTATGAGCCAGGAAAAGGTGGATAAAGGCGACACGGAGATGAATGTACATGGCGGCGAGATCGAGGATACAGAATTGGATCCAGAGAAAGAGAGAAGTTTGGATCCTGTTGGGCGAACAAGAAGGGTAAATATGCAAGACCGGGAAGATTTTGAAGCCCAAGAAATGTCTCAGGCAAGGCGCTCGCTTGGAGGCTATTTGGCTCGAGTAAGTACAGTCATAAATCAAGTTAAAATCGGTATCGAAATGCAAAAGGAGAAAATTGCTAGAGAAATGAGATTTAAATTTCAGTTAGAAGAAAAGGAGGTTGATTTGCTGGCTTTAGAGGATTATGACAATGCATCTAATGAAGATAATTTGGTTGTAAAGAATGAGTGTGACCCCAGATTCTTTCTTGGACCTCAACCGCCAAAACAGGAACGAGCAGCCGATTGGGTTGCCAGCTGTCAGCAGGAGACTAAACCATTGAACCTCAAAGCCGTCAAATTTGCTCCACAGTTGGGCACGAATTCAATACAGGCGGTTTTGTTGAGAGTCACAACACTTCAAGAGATGCAGCCGGTAAAATTTAGTGGAAGTGCAGCAGACTTTCCATTCTTTAGAATAAGGATTCTAGACAACTTGGAAGATGGCTTGTTATCTAATGCTCAAAAAATCGAATTTCTTCGGAAGTTTGTGACTGGGGTAGCATATGATGTTGTAGCAAGATCAGCAGCGTGCTCATATGAAGATATTGTTGCAAATTTAGAAGATCGCTAGGGCCAACCAGCTACAGTCATGGCTGCCTGTCAAGAGTTGACAGTGGGACCAAAACTGGGAAATAGAGATTTCAAGGGTCTTCGTAACTCTGCAGAACAACTCCAGTATGCCACCAAGAGATTACAGGGGGACTATGTTAATCGCTGGTAGACTTCTTGATAGAAAAATTGGCCGACGTATCATATTCCGCTAGAGAAAAGTGGAAGAATCCAGGTCTGGAAGATCTTGCCAAGGTGACAAACGACAAGCTGCGATTAAGAATGACCCAGGATTTGCAGGTGCTGTCGTGATGACAACCACGGAGACAAGAGCAAACAGAAACAGAATGGAACAAAGGACCCTCCAAATCCAAGCCGAACATCATCCTTTGCACCTGATGTCACCGCGAAAGACACTGGAAGAAGACTTCGAACAGGTGATAGACAGAGTAAGCCTTCAACCGGCGTGCAGAACTGTTTGTGCTGTTCAGGATTACACGAACTGTCTTCATGCCCTGAATTACAAAACAAAGCTCTCCAAAGCCGCTGGGACATTGCGAAACGTCATAGGTTGTGTCATGTTTCTATGAGACCAGGACATCATAGAGGCAGGTGTGAATCCCAAAGCTTCTGTCCGTGTGGGAGTGACAAACGATACCACAGACCTCCTCACAACCCCCCAAGGAGAGACACTGCTGAAACCAACGGAGGGAATCAAACCCGTGAAGGAGGACAACCTTCCGGAAAGACACCAACCCCAGGGAATGGTGAGCAGCCGAACTCTACTGAAGTTAGGAGCACAGTGCAGTATGCAAACGTGACAGAGCCGACTAAGAAGAAGACCATCCTGCTTCATGTGATACCTGCGAAAATCTCATCGTCAAATGGGAAGTCCAACACCACTTACGGATTGATAGACTGGCTCACGTGGAACCATGTTAGTTCCAACATCGCCAAGGAACTTGACCTGAAAGGTCGGAAGGAGGTGGTGTCTGTTAGCACGCCTTTGCAACAAGAAGATGAAAAGTTTGAAGTTGTGGAATTCAAGTTGCAGTCCGCTAGTGGAGAAGGAGAAGTCATTACCGTTGAAGAAGGGCTTGTAACAGAGAAGTTCAACATCGCAGAGAAGTGCCTTCCTGAAGATATTGACAGGAAATAACACCCACACCTAGTGTATATTGAAACATCTGCAGTGAAGTTGAGAAAGGTGTCAGTACTCATTGAAAAGGATGTCAGTAAAGCTATGACGTTCTTGAAGTTCGGAAGTCGAATAAGCCTGATAGCCAACTGAAAGGTCTGCAAGGCCCTTTAGGCTGGGTCATAACTGGAACAATTCATGGTTCACAGAACCATAGGAACTTTCCAGTGAACTTTGTCACATGTGACAAGAATTTACATGACCAAGTGGAGACGTTTTGGGAACTTCAGGGGTTTGGAATGAAAGGGGCGTTGAAGACCAGAACGGGTGGCGGAGCAGATTGTAGGCGTCGAGACGTCATTTTGTCCAGAGAGGATATGCAGGTGGTGAAAATCCTAGAGAGAACAACGAAACTTACCGCTGATGATGACCATGAGACGGAGCTGTTGTGGAGAAGAGATGATGTTCAGCTGCCGAACAACCTCAGGGAAGCAGAAATAAGATTGCAAAGTTTAAGGCGAAAATTCCATAGAGATTCTAGTCGTCAAGAGAAATATCGTGCTACCATGGAAGATTACATAGCAAAGGGATGCGCCCGTAAAGTGTCAGACAAAGAAGCTTCCAAATCCGGTCCCAGAACCTGGTATCTTTCCCATTTTGCAGTCACCAGCAGCAACAAGCCAAACAAAGTCAGGATAGTCTTTGATACTGCCTCAGAACACGGGGACACATCTTTGAATAAGAACCTGCTGCAGGGCCCTGATTACACAAACAGTTTAGTTGGAGTCTTGAGATTTCGAGAAGAGAATGTAGCTCTGGTTTGGGACATTGAGAGTATGTTCCATCAAGTGAAAGTCCGTCCAGAAGACCAAGATTCACTAAGATTTCTGTGGTGGAGGAGTGGAAACATAGATGAGGCGCCCCAGGAGTAAGTAATGACAGTACACATATTTGGAGCCACAGACTCACCTTGCTCAGCTAACTCTATCCTTTCGAGAACCGCTGATGACAATGAAGAAAAGTTCTGACCCTTCTACTATAGACACTCTTAGACACAACTTCTATGTTGATGATCTCTTAAAATCTGTACCTACACCTGAAAACGCAATCACGCTTATGGAGCAATTGATAGAACGTTGTGCTAAGGGCGGATTTAATCTGACAAACTTTGTAAGCAACAGCCGCAAGGTTTGGTCTGTTATACCTCGGGCAAAGAGAGCTGACCCATCTCTACACGTCAATCATGATGAGTTGCCCGTCGACAGAGCACTTAAAGTTCATTGGCCCATACTGTCAGACACGTTTGGTTTTAAGGTCTTAGAGCTGGGGAAGAGAAACACAGTGAGAGGAGGTTTATCGATAATCTGCTTGGTCTTCGACCCACTAAACCTTGCTGCGCCTGTACGCCTGCGAAGCAAATCACGCAAGAACTGTGTAGAATGAAAATATTAAGGGCGTGAGATCAACCCCGCGAAGGAAAACTCCTCCAAAGATGGTTGGCAAGCGTGAAAGTCCCCAGATGTTACTTCAGTCGGACTGACCTTGGAGGAGCCACACTGCAGCTTCATCATTTCTGTGATGCGTCCGAAGTTGGCTACGGTACTGCTACGTACCTACGAATTGCCTACCCTGATGAGAAAACAGAATGTGCATTTATTATAGGAAAGTCCAGGAACTGTCAGCACTCCTTGCCTTGAGCTGCAGGGAGCTCTGTTGGCCGCACGTGTTAATCTTGCAGTGAGAAAGGAACTGAACTTTAAGTTTGAACTAGTGGTCTCTTGAACTGACTCTTTGATTACTCTGAACTATATCCACAATGAGAGCAGGCGAATTCAAACTTATGTGGCAAATCGAGTTGGAGAGATACGAGACCTCACAGCAGAACAGTGGAGACATTGTCCTGGCAAACTGAACCCTGCTGATGAGGTTAGTCGAGGCCTTGAGATGAATGAATTTCTGAAAAATGAGCGCTGGCTGAAAGGCCCATCCTTCTTTCATAGAAGTGAGGATCACTGTCCAGAAACCAAGTTCGAGAAAGTTACGGAAGAGAAACTTGAGGTAAAGAAGGAAGTGTACGAGAAGTTGTTATCATAGTACGAAGGGAACCTTTCCGTAAGAGTTGAAGGAAGGCGTCAAGCAATATTGTAAAGCTTAAACCTGTGATCATGGGTGATGGTGTCTTGCGAGTCGGTGGTAGGATTTCGAGAGCCCCTATAGCTCCTGATGCGATGAACCCTGTGATCCTGCCAAAACATCACCATGTCACTACGATTCTGATACGCTATGTGCATGAGAGAAATGGAAATTGTGGAGTCGAGCAAGTATTGTACCTTCTCCGAGAGCAATTCTGGGTGATTAAAGGAAGAGCAGCAGTGAAAGAGGTTATTGGGAGATCTATATCCTGCAAGAAACGAATAGCGCCAAGGATGACTCAAGAAATGGCAGAATTACCGAAGATTAGGCTGACAACGTACGAGCCACCGTTCACGTATTCAGGAGTTGACTATTTTGGCCCTTTTTACGTGAAGAGAGGAAGGGGAAAGGTTGCAGAGAAGAGATGGGAAGCCATCTTTGTATTTATGAATTCTCGAGCCGTCCATCTTGAAGTTGCTAGGTCCCTGGAACAGATAACTTCATCTTGGTTCTGATGAGATTTCTCAATCGAAGGGGACATGTGAAGGAGCCTCGCTCCGACAGTGGATCGATAGGGCTGATCGGGAACTTAAAGAGGCTATTGAACAAATTGACAAAGAAAAAGTTGGAAGAGAGTTGCAGCAGCGAGGTTGTAAGTGGGTGTTCCACCCTCAAGGCACATCGCACATGTCCGGAGTCGGGAAAGACTTGTGAAATACGTGAAGCGGAGCCTGAAGGCTATCCTTGGTAAAGACCTCATCTACGAAGAGGTACTCCAAACAGTATTTACTAAAGCTGAACGAATTGTTAACTCCAGACCACTGACAAGAAATACGTCAAGCCCGAATGACGATGAACCCCGCACACCCAGTCATTTCTTAAACATTCGTCCCACGGTTAATCTACCCCCAGAAATGGTTGATGACAGCGACAAAGTTTAGTCAAAAGCGATGGCGCCAGGGACAGCTCCTAGCTAACCACTATTGAAAGCGTTGGCTAAGAGAGTGCATTCCCTCTTTACAAGAATGCTAGAAGTGGCATAAGACACAAAGGAACTTGCAAACTGGAGAGCTAGTACTTATTGCCGACGATAATGTCCCCCGACATCAGTGGCCAATCCGACGAGTAACCAATATGTTTCCTGGATCTGACGGTTTGGTCAGAAGTGTACAAGTGAGGGCCAAAGGGGTCAACATACAGAAGGCCAATCACCAAGATTTGTTTACTGGAACAGTTAGGTTCTGGAGAAATTCTGCGAACAGAAAGTCTTTGAAACAGAAGCGATCGACTATGAACTTTCCTTAACATGTGCTTTCATAGGGGGCGGAATGCTGTAACCTTTGTTACTGAATATTGTTACTTGTTGAGCAATTTTTTATTTGATTGTTGGGAAGCCTGTACCTCCCATAAGGCGTAGCGGTCTTAGAACAAACTCGCGGAGAATGAGTCGCCATGTTTGATGTTGCTTTTATATTAACTGTACTGCGGATTTCCAAAACCTCCTACATAACGTGAGTTCTTTAGCTGGAAGCAACGGAAGTTTAGCGTTCAAAATTCCCTTGGTTCCTTATTGCTTGTATATTTTCGTTTTAGCGAATCGTGCAAAGGTTTAGAAGAGTAGATTGGACCTGACCTGATCTAGATTGTTGGAGTTTGAGAATAAATGACATAAATTGTGGATTTGCGACTACAGAATCAGATATAAAAACAATGAATTAAAATGAAGCAGGTCAATATGTTTTCAGGTCGCTGGAAGGAAACAAAAGGCCGTCTGAATTGGTTAGCACATGCACCAATCTTATCCCGTACCTAGTGCATAACTTAAAAGCTATTTTTCGCATCTCGAATTACCTTGAGTCGCAGGTCGCAATCGGTTTATCCCTCAACTTAGGGTCTCATCTGATCTGACGGCTCACACGTGAGCCGGTTCAAACCCTGAGAAAGCCAGGGTTGGTAATTATTTCTTCCTCGAATAAGTGAGAACTCGAAGTGATCTCGAGATCGAGATATGTGGAACTAATTCCGCTCTCACTTCGTCAAATAACTGACTAAAACCGAAAACCTACTGACTTTGTGTGCCCAATGTTGTCCCCAAAAAGCAACTTTGGGACATTCCTGAGCGTCGCGAATCCTTCACTTCACGCCCCGCCGAAGTAATAATGGATTTTATAAAATAACTAAGATAGTATGCGCGCTGAGAGGAGTGTTTGCATGAGATTATGTAAACATGGTTGTGGCGTCAAGATGTTTTGCTTTTCGCGCGCTAATTACGCAAGCACGAATTTGAAAAAGTTTTCAAGTTCAAAACTCGACAAGTTTGCTTTATTTACCCATTCCTACGTCGGCTGAAACTTGGAAAATCGTTGCAAAGAAAGTGTGTCAATTTTTTTTCGCTTAGGCTGACATTTTAAGCGAGAAAAGTCCGTATTTTGGAAAGCATCCTTTTGCAAAACAAGAACTGATTACACGTGCAAGACTTCGTGGACAAGACTTTGCGGCTGGTAAGAATTTCTCTTTTAATCAGTTCCATACAGAGAGTTTTGCCTCTTTTCTCGGGAAATGTATTTATAAAAGCAACAGAAATTTTTTTCCTGTGTTGCATAGCCTGATATAAATACTCGAGGCGTTGGGAGAATTCAAGACAGTTATGCAAACCCTCGACTTCGTCTCGGGTTTCGCATAACTGTCTCGAATTCTCCCAACCCCTCTCGTGTTTATATCAGGCTATACAAACACGGAAAACGTTTTCTATTGCTTAAGTACAGTGATCTGCTAGGTAACTCCAGAACTCATGATAGCGTCCCTGAGGGCGATAAATACTCACTTTGAAAATTTATGTGTTGTTGTATTTGCAACAAATGTTGTTCTGGCTTGGACGTAGCCCGAGTACACCTTTCTTTCCGCCCAGGCGAATGCAAGAAACAGCAGCAGGAACAGGAACAAAAATTTGGCGATGTCTCGAACCATCTTGACAAGGCAAAGCTGCAGCGGGCCGAGCATAGAGTTGACCTGCAATGAGTTGGAAATTTGAAAAAAGGCCAAAATCATACCGAAGGCGAAAAAGGCATTGGACAATAGGATCAAACGATATTCCAGCCCCTTCGCACTGGCATCGAAGGCAATGCTAACTGCTGCTGCTTCCTTAACTCCTGAAACAACTATAAGTTGTTCGATGAACCAAAGGACTCCTGAAATTACAAAGAGACCCAGCATAATTAGGGTGACCAAATTCCAGTACTGCGACAGGTAACGCTCTTTTCCTTGACGATAGGCCTCCTTTCCTTCCTGAAATAGCATACCAACGACCCACAACGAGATAAAAACATCTAGAAGATAAAAAAAAGGCCTCTGCATCATTATTTTATAACAGAATACACAGAAAAACTCTTACCCTGAAAACTTTAATATAGTTACAGTAAAAATAACCTGTTCCTTATGAGCCTCCCAAGCAGAAGTTCTTCGGGCTTCGTCTCTCGTTCCTGCATGTGAGGCTTAATTCTGATTGGCTTTCTTAGGTAATAAATTTTTGCTGTTAAGACTGCAAATTGCAAAGGCCTGTTGTTTCCCGTGTTTCTGTCGCTTAAAAAAGTGCCATGCTTGAATTCCCAGAACGCGTGCTCTCGATCTACTGTGACTCAAAACAAATAATAAAGACTGCTCGCAGTCTATCCAGGAAAATGCTCTCGATGTTTCGATGCAACGTTAAGAAAAGAAAAGGAATTGACAATCTAGCTTTACTCCTTGGACAGGCGTTTGTGACAACAGTACTACAACCATAAACATTACTTGGAATTTCATGAGTATTGACTACCCGCTGTTGTGTTGTGTCAAATTCAATTAAGACAGGTGCGAAGATTGAGACAGTAATAAGACTTTGTTATTTGAATGAGAAGTAGGCCTGGAGGAGCGAGAACAAGACAAATGTAATGGTGTTAGTGATGTTAAAAGTGCAATAGAAATCTGTTGGCATTGGTGATGGTGGGAAACAATAAAAATGTGGTGGTGGTGGTGATGATGGTGGGAAACAATGGAAATGTGGTGATGGTGGCGACGTTGGAAACAATAGAAATCTGGTGGTGGTGATGGTGGCTATGGTGGGAAACAATGGAAATGTGTTGCTGCAGGGTGTGAAACAGTAGAAATGTGGTGGTGTGGTGTTGATGGAGGGAAACAATAGAATTGTGGTGCTGGTGGAAAACAATGGAAATGTGGTGGTGGTGTTGATGGTGAGAAACAATAGAAATCTGGTTGTTGTCTGTTGTTGTTAAATGTTTGAAGTATGTTTCTTTGTTTTTATTCTTTCATTATCATTGTTGCTATTTTTAAATGTAAATATTTTGTGCGCCATTATTTTAATACATCTTTATCAATTTATTTATTTTTTATCAACTCAGTTGACATACAGTAGGTTCACATCAGCATTTCGCTGCCATTTTAACAAACCTGCTTTATCAAATAAACTACTACTACTATTCCTCCTCCTCACCGGCCAAACCTTGATCGAAACCTTTTGGCAGAAGTTCTGCTCACTCTCAACATAAAACCAAAACTTATCCAGCAGAAACAAAAACAGAAAATGTTTACCTAAGGGTGAAAACGCAAAAACATCGTCAAGGAACTTGTCTTGAATCGAGGAGAGAATCAGGAGAACAAGGAACCAGAGAAACGAGGCGGTGTGACTCATGAATTTCAGGACTGGTGTGTTTAGGAGTTTGCCGATTCGACAGTTGGGTGCCACCAAATAGCACAGTGCAAAGAAAGGTAGCATCAGCCACAGCAGCAGGAAACAGACGGTACTCTTTAAGAAATGTAGGTCTTTATATCCCCTTACGTTATCGTAGAGCACTGAATTCAGCATCATTTGGCTGTAAGGATGAGCCACAAACTAACAGAAAAAGTACAAACAATTAGCTACTAAATGATGGCGACAGTCACCTGATGCAATAGGCCTAACAGGCGAAACCAAAAACGGTTTCCTACTAAATACTCGGGCTATCCAGATACTTTAAGATCTCTAGTAATGGATTCTAAGCGGTGTTTTAAAATTTGTATCTGTTCGATCGTCCTCAAGGTAACTTGAGTCTTTTTGCATCCACAAGGGCAGTATCAGTTCCCGAAAATTTTAGGTACACTTTACATTTTTACGAACGTGAAAAATTTTCTGATTCCCCTCTCCGTCTCATTTTCGAATTTTAGGTTTTCGTTTTTTACAAAAAATAGCTTAACCTGGGGAGCGAAATGAGAAAAATTAAATTGCAGAATATAGTTAAGAATTTATTAGATACTCTGTGAAAGGTTTGAAGCCAGGAGTCATTTCAAAAGTAAGTTGAGTTTGATCGTCCTGGTGAACGTAGTCCTGAATAGGACTGTTGTTGTTGACAGTGACTGGCGTTTTGACAACCTGTGGGAGTCAAAGTGAGTTGTATCACGTCAGTTAATGACACAACGCAATTCTCCCTTCGATTTTACAAAATATTTTGTTACGGGCTAATTTTTAAACCTCTCAAGTCCGTTTTAATCCCCGTAATGCTAGAAAAAGCACATGGAGGAAAACCTGACGCACATTTTCCCGGAACTGAACAAGACTAAAGCAGATGTATATATTTTGAATCCTTGGACTTGCAAGTGAACGGAGATTTATCAACCAGGTTATAAAATCCAGGAGCGTAGCTTCCATATACGCGCATCTGGAAATTTTTTTTTTGATATGTTCGCATTATATTGGTGTCTTTAATTTTGCCCGTCTGAAGGGTTAACGGGTTGCTCTTAGCCAGCGAATCACAGGGGATGTTTCGCAGGAGAGACGAGAAGTAACGTCTGTCATACAGGCTATCTTGCCCTTTGCTTGTAATTCTTTTACCGTTTTCCCTCAAACACTGTACCTTATCGACAACACCAGAGATGGGTAAAATATATTCTAACCATTTGCATTTTCTTTCGTATTTATTAAAATATCCTGTGGATAACGCAGGAAATAGCATTTCCGAGCCCCTAAATTTAAAAATTTTCTGGGGTAGCATGGCCCCAGACACCCCTCCTTTGGAGCACCTTCGGCCTTCTAACTCTTTTTTCCTTTGCGTACACCTTCAAATTCTCTCGCTAAGCCCCTGAAATCTATACAAATCTCGAAAACTTGCTTCTCACAACAGTTTCAGGAGGCGATTTCTAAAGTGAGCCATTATGTCTATTATCAACCGGGAACTCTTATGGTTTAGATATAAACAAGGAACGTCTTGAAACGCACCTTAGTATTTTGAAAATGCATGCTTAAGAAAGTTCCATAGCCTCTGTGTTATTCATAATATACCGTAAAATTCCGAAAATAAGCCCCTCCATGTATAAGCCCCTCCAAATATAAACCCCCCAAACCGGTAACGCAAAAAACCCTCCGTTGAATCGCCCCTCCAAATATAAGCCCCCCGGGGGCTTGTACTTGGAAAATTGCCCTCAAATACAAAGTAAAACAAAGCAAAAACGGGAAATTTACTTCCAACTATAATGCTAGCCCAATCGATTTTGAAAGGCAAATTTCCCTCCGTAGATAAGGCCCTCCGAATATAAGCCCCTCAAAAAGGGCCTTTGAAAAATATAAGCCCCAAGGCTTATTTTCGGAATTTTACGGTAATTTCTTAATGCAAATTAACCTGCTTAATTCAGGTAGACTGCATCAGTTTTAGTGAAAGTGACATTAGTTATGCCTGCCACAAATGCTTTGGGTGAAAAGTCTTTTAGTGCCTTAAGAAGAATCAAGAATTACCTTAGGTCTACCATGACGCAAAAAGGGATGAACAACCTTATGCTGATGTCAGTATACAAGGAAGACGCCGACAACTTAAGTCTAACTGATGTTGCTGAGAACTTTTACTCCAGAAACACTAACGGGTAGTCAAAATTTTGACACTTTTCATAAGCCGACCAACGTTGAACTTTTAGCTAATCAATTAGTACTGATGGAAACCACTGTTACAACTACGGTGATCATACAGGTTTGCATAAATTGCATAGCCTCCACTGTTACATTTATTGTATTATATTATTATAATATGGTACTTTTGAGTAGACACTCAGCGGACACCGGTCTCTTTTTTTCTATCGCCTGGTACATCCGGTGAATAATATCTGTATTATACTCGGTTACATGTCGTCATTTCAGACTAGGTATTCAAATGTTACGTAGCAGTTCATATTTTTTTATAGTGACAGGTTAAACATCTCTTGAAGATAGCACGAAAGTGGAAATAAACTATATCTAAAAGAGCGTAATTAATGACCCAGTCTGCATTAGAGCGAAACCCCGCTTTACGGATCGACACTCCGTTAATACCGAAACCCCCCCCCGCCCCCAGTGTCCGTATTAACGGGGTTTGATTGCTTAGACTTTCAAGATTTGGGGGGGGGGGGGGGGGGGAGTCGGCCCACGACAGTCGTGCCCTCTCACTTTCAAATTCGTTCCTACGGGCCTGAGTCAGGCGGTTCAATGTTGTTAAAAAGAGGCTTCTCATTTCCTAATGTGAGATTTTAAAAATGAAATTCTTCAGCTCCGTCATACTTAAGAATTTTAGCAGCCATTTGACTTGAAAGCTCTCTTGAACGCCTTCTCATAAGTGGTCTCCATTATTTCAATGAACGTGAACGTGACTGATGAACTTCCTGCTACAAAAGGGTTAACCATAGTGCACTGCAGGCTATGAAACATGGTTCACGGGAGGGAACAACCTTGAAATAGGGGTGTGTATAGGTGTGTGGCATAACTATTTGTCGAGGATGTGTGGGGATTGACATGCAATTGCAATGTAAATGAATTAATGTTTTAAGCCAATTTTTTGAAAGCAGCACCTCTTATCTAGGTTACGATAACCAAGCACGAAAATTCACAAAATTAAAAATAAATATTTATACGTTATTGACCAAGTGTAAGGTCAAGATGGATGGATATTGGCCAACTTATTTCTGCCCGCTCGCCCAATAAGCCATATTTGAATACTCACGTCTAATCGAGCAATTCTCACCTTCTCATTCTTATTAGTGATGGCAAAATTAAGCACGCTTAGCTTCTTCGCTTCTGTTCCTCCTCTAACCTCAACGTATTTAAGTTTTTCAATTCCAGGCACACTCATCAAACAGCGGATTTCTTCCATCGTTCGGCATTTCTTGAGGAGCGACACAGCAAATTGTTCGCAACTAATTATGAGCTTCTGGTATTCATTCTTAAGCTCGTATTCCACTTTCACAAGCTTTTCCAATTTCCGGTTTAAAAGGAGTGCGCGAATGATCGGGTCTTTGGATGTCTTTATATCTTGATCCTCACTAGGTGGAGTGTCGAGTAAATAAGACAAACACAAGTAAACAGGGCTAGCGAGCGCTTGGTAGCAATGCAGACGATGAATGGAACCCCCAAGGCGGCCTGGACCTTCACATTTATCGCATTTGCAAGATCGTTTATGCGGCTCGTCAATTGTGTAATCTTTCTCAAGAAAGATCTTCACAATCTCTTGATTGTCCTTTTTCGCAGCCAAAATTAAAGGCGAGATGTGCGGCATGTGTTCACTACCGTCTTCCTGATCTGGGCTTGTTCGTTGTGACGTAGTCTCTGATGCTCCGTTGCCGTTTGCTTTCGTCTTAAGTAAAGCCTCCACCCAGAATGTCGATTCAATTCCGACGGCATGCAGTAACGCCGTGCCGACATCTGCTCCTTGGTTAAGAAGAAGTTTGGCAATATCGTGATAGTTGTTGTTCACCGCTATTTGAAGAGCCGTTTCTCCGAGAAGGTTTACGCAGTTCACATCAACAGACTTCTGCAAGATGTATTCGAGCACTTTGTTATAGTTTCCGGCATTAACCACTTCTAGGAATCCTTTTTGATCTTCACTTAGCACAGTCTCTCCTGTAGGATAGTCCGAAAACTCTGCGAGGCTTAGTTCAATTTCTCCCGCCATCGTTCTTTCTTCTAAACACCCTTCGATGATTTTCTGCAACAACACATTAGCCGACAATATTATATTCTCAATCCCATTTCTCTAATTTATTACTCCAAGCAAAACCTATCAGAGATCAGTTCTTAATTCAGAACTGTCTTTCTTGTCATGTTGGATCGACGTCAACGCTACTTTTATTATCCTTCTCAACTAAAATAAATGTAAGTGCCTGTTTATTTATAGCCCACATGAGACGGTGCGGTACCTAACCTGCAGGGGAAGAGGACTACGGCAACACGAAGGCTACTGCAACGGCATCACCACAGGTAACCCAGGTTCAGTGATAGTACCACAGTACAGGGCCAGTAAAATTACAGTATTTGTATGGGGTAAAAATGTGATCGTAAAACTTGTAGGAAATACTGAATATAGTCAATGATACTTATTATACAGGGATGAATTTGAGCAAATTATCACGAGACTTCGTTTGAGCAACAACAACTAACAGCAGAATGAGCTTTATTAGTATTTCCTACAAATTTTAAATTCGTATTTTTATCCCATACAAACATTGCAGTTTTACTAGAACCGTACTGTGATACTATCACAGAGCCTTGGTTACCAGTGGCAACAGAAGAAATGGCAGCTCCTTGCCACCGCCATCTTCTTGAAGAAATTCATTCAGCTAGGAACGGTCAATTAATTTATGTGGTTCTTTATGCCAAGCTAAAAAGTATTAGCTTTTACAACTGCCGGTTTCTGTCGACTAATCTCCACTTTTAATCAGGGGGAGGGGGGAGAGGAGGGGAGTGGGAGGGCTTGGGGAACTCCAAAGTGTGAATTGTGAATTTGTATTATTAGCATAATTAAAATGGACAGCTTTTGCGTTTCGTTTCTTTGGCTGTTAGGCAGCGAAACGGTCAACTGTAGGAGCATCTATTTTGGGCTACTTTTAAAGAACTGTCTAAAATTATTTTTACCGGCGGCATGCCTGCAAAGTGAATTTGAGTCAACTTCAGAGGCATACAGTCGCAAAGGACTGGTGTTCTGCGGCATTTTGTAATAATGACGTATTTTGTTATAACTTGCTCATTTTATACCAAGGGTAGCAGCATTTTGTGGTGAATGGAAGCTACGCATTTTTTAATCTTACAGGGTTGCAGAATTTTGCAATAATCGTCGGTCTACGCAATTTGTGACAACGTTCTGACGCAAATTGTATTATTTTTGCAAGAAAAACTTACAATCAAGTTAGAAGAACTAAAGAAGTTAAAACAACATCAAGCAGGTCAAAAAGTAACCATAGAACATTTGTGAAAACGTCTTGATGCAAATTGTTGCAGTAAAAACCTGTGAGTAAGAACCTGAGTGTCCCCAAATTAGCCTAAACAGGTTTGATATAGAATATTAATTAGCATAGAAATAGGCTATTAAAGTTCTTAAATAGGGTTATATTTCTTGAAGAAACAATAAAGGTTCTTAAATTGGGTTATATTTTCTGAAGAAAAAACAAATGGTAGCTAAGAATATTACTAGGCCAGAAGAGGGTCTGAATGGGGTTAAGTGTTCAGTGTTATTTGCCCAAACGTTTTAGTGTTTGCTGTTAAACCGGCCAATTTTTTTAATATTTACTGTTTTCGGAGAAAATAATGTTAAGTGTTTGGAGGGTTTTTTCGTGAAAAACCCATAGGGTCGGTTATTTACATGAAATCTAAGTTAGACCGCGGTTTAGGAAATCTCTGGACCTCCAGATCTCTTATTCAGTGGGTTATTTTAAGAGGACAAATGCTTTTCTAGTTTGCGCCATATTCTTTCATGAAATTTTTCACGATAAATGGCGATTGCATAAAAGCATTCGGCAAACTGAAAATGGTTTAGAACGCAGTTCTGTTAAACATTGGCTAAAATCCGTTTAAATAACTGGCCGATAATCTTTTAGCATACGCCACTTGCTCATCTCCCATAATGCACCTTATTTGCCCCCCAAAATTTTGCATAACATTTGTTTTCCATTTCCCCTGGGTATTACAGCTTCCTAAGAGAAATTGAAAGCAATGCTTGTGCAAAATTTTAGGGGGCAAACGAGGTGCATTATGGGAGATGTGGAAGTGGCGTATTGTCTCCATTCGATATTATCTGCTCTTGCAAAATCGGTAATAAAATCACTCAAGAACTTTGAGCCTCTGCTCAGAGGGGTTATAGTCTGTTTTTTTCGACCCATGCGCAACAGTATTCTGGGCTGGGGAGTACTAGACCATCCCGTATCAAGCGTCACGATCCTTTGGTCAGCGTCAGGGCGAAGTCGAATCATGGCGGCATCGACAGGATTTCCCTCCAGTGTTGATAAAGTTCAAGTGAGCTTTTAGGTATAAGCGGGGAGAATTTGTCTCACTGACAAAATCGTATCTGCACACTATAAAAGTATATTTCATTCATATGTGAATATAACGACGAAAATAAAGTCGAAAATTTTCATATTTCTTCTCGGAAATCTTCGGTAGTCTTCGCACATCTTCAGCAGTCTTCGGAAATTTTCCTAAATCTTCGGTAGTCTTCTGAAGTCTTGTGAAATAATCGGGAATTCTCGGAAAATGGCCGGAAACTCCTTGATATACTACACAAAATAATATTGGCCTTTCTGAAACCTTTTTTGTTTCTTTTTGGAAAAATTTACTGTTTCAGTGAATTTTTAACTCAGTGTGAAAATGCCTAAAATTTAACTGTTTCATGTTACAGAGCCAATAAATTAAGTGTTTAGTGTTATCGAGGTTCCTCCATTCAGACCCTCCTAGTAATGTGGCATTCAGCTTAATACTTACAGTCCTTAAGTAAAATCTATGTACCAAATTACTGACCTCGTGAATTTTGAAGTCCTTCCGCCCAGGTGTACAGAATTTGGCAAACGAGAAATTCTTTGAATTAGGCGAAGCAGGTTCTTGTGTAGGTGGCATAACTGGTAAATTTTAGCCTCAGTTTCTTACTCGCAAGTTTTTACTGCATACATTTCTCAAAACTTGCATGTTATTAGGTACTAGAATTATGTGCTCTTGTCGACTGCTTCCTGTTATTAGACGTCGTAGTTCTTCAAGATCAACTCAGTTTTTTAAATCCATAGAGAATACTGTTACAATAGTCAAGGTCTAATATCACAAAAGCATTCACAATACGCCTATGATCGTTGATCCAAAGACAGCCGTTTTGCAAATCAACGCGCCGTCGTAAGTTAAGTTCCTGTCTATTATGACACTTAGGTCCATACATGATATCGACCTCGCCGTTTTGGATGTTTATTGACTGTTGATACGTTATGTCACTTCGTTTGAATTGGCAAGAGCCTCAAAGATTTGGAAAGTTTCGGTTATCTTTCCGGCCATCCAAAGCAATTGGATTTCCTCCTACGTTCGCAGTAGACTCTCCAGTAGCTCATTATCGATAGGGTGTCCCAATCAAGAACTCGAAGGGTCGTGATTTTGAATCTGCACTCGGCTATACTGGGTACTAGTGTAGAATGTTGACATCTGGGAACTGTAAACTAAGCAGAATGGACGGAGTAAAAGCAGCCTGAGAAAACAGCAGTCATTTCGCGACGACACCACTAGTTTTCTCGCGAAATGACGTCTGAGAGACTAGCGCAGAAATTAAGATAAAGATAAGATAAAATCAACTTTATTTATCCACGCTAGCCTAGATCAACAAAACCTGGTTTCTATCAGGGGCGTGCGAAAATAGATAACTAAATGAAATAAATTCCAAGCTGATGACGCGTCACTACCCAGATCTGGGTAGTGATTCTGAATGGCTGAAGAAAATTTCCCACTCGGCACTACCAATCAGAAGCACTAACCAAATTTGGGTGGTGACGCGTCATCAGTATGGAATTTCTGCGCTCGTTTCTCAGACGTCATTTCGCGGGGAAACTATGGTGGCGTCGCGCAATGTAGGCTGTTTTCTCATGCTCAGCATGCATGTTGGCGAAATATGACGTTGTGTCCGACAGATGGCCTTAAAGACTCAAGGACCGATAAGTTACTAATACACACTTTCGTATTTTTATTTGAAGTAAAAGTGTCCTTTTTGGTCCCAACCGTTTGATTTTACTCAATGTTACAACTTAAAGAGATCACGTGATAAATAATATAACAAGTCATGTGATGTGACTTGGCGGATAACCTTTGCAACTAATTAAAAGTTTTTGTCTGAAATTCCTAATTACGCGCTAACCTTTTAACTGATATAAGGTATCTAAGCTAATTCCTTTAAGGACAATTTCAAAACTGTGTTTCCAAAATTATTTTTGGCGCTTGTTTTGGAAACTGCCTTCAAGAGTTTATATCCAAGACACTTTCGGTAATCTCGGTTGTCTTTACCACACACTTTCTCTCACCTAAACCACAGTTCTGGAACAAGCTGTGGAACAAGCGCTAAGGCTTTTGCTCTATTTTCCTAGTGCTAATCACGTGGTCTTAACTGTTACCTTAAGTGTGAGTTTACTACCACGTCTCCTATCGATCAAAACATTCCATTTCATTTGAGCCAAAATCACCTTTAGGTAAATATCAACTAAACATTAGGTACATTTTCCCACATGGGAAATTTGGAAGCCATTTGCAGACTATCAGGAAACACCAAAATAAAGCCCAATTGGTGAAACTGTGTCCCTGAAAATCTTATGGAATGGTAAAAAAACAACAACAACAACAAAACAACAACAACAGAAACCCTTTCTTAGCTTACTCGTACTTCGGAAAACTGTCTAAACGCGGGCGAAAGAAGAATCTTTGCGATCTTTATTTTTCTTCAAAAAATCTTGCAGTTGAATTAGCAAGCCCCTAAGTTGTCCGTTCTCGTCCAGACTCACCGCTTCTGACTCTGGAGCAGCGTGGGACTGGGACTTTGACTTGTTAACAGTGAGGAGGTACCGCTGGATTAAACGTGTCATCACTTTATGGCGCTATAGGAAAAATAAAAAAGCGCTAACTTAGTAATTTGCTAATGCTGTCGTTTTACTTTGACAAACGCTGTATATAAGGCTGTTAGGGTATCCATAATGTTGTCAACTGAGTGAAAGCCTTCAAACTTTAGCAAGCAAATATGTCATAAGGCATGTCATTGTTCTGGTTTTAAAGCATGGATATGGAGCTACTTAGCAAAGCCTAGGAGAAGCAGGTCGCTTAAAACAAAAACAACTCGAACTCGTGCCTTCTTTTTTTGTTTGTTTGTTTCGAACGTTTTATTCGTCTTAAGCAATTGAAATCTGCAACTTGCGAAATCTATGGGAAAGGTTTTCACGGTTAAAGTATAATAGTATAAAACCCCTACGGATGTAACTATCAACCATATCACCCATGCATGTCTTTGCGGTCGGTCAAACCTTGAAGTAGTCAGAACATTTGAAATTTTGTTATAAAGAGAACTTACGGAAAAGAAATATACAAAATGAAAAATGCATGGCATCGCAAAATGGACGTGCTTTTCATTTGGCGAAAAGTTCTCGTTATATAGTCCATTCAACTAGATTAGTGGGCGTTTTGAGCGACGCAAGTCAACCGGAAGTGGACTTTTTGCATTCATTTTTCGGGCAGATCGTCTCTATAAGAGTAAAGACACTAAAAAACCCAAAACGGTAGCGTCAAGGCCTTTTAAAATTAAAAAGGCCTCACTTCCGGCCTCAAGTCTGTCGGTCAAAAAGTCTTTGCTTAAGCTCCCTACAAAATACACAGTCTTACCAGTGTCGCATAACCTCCGGGTTGCAGACCACACGCAGCGAGTTACACTAAGGCATCGTTTTTCTCCCAAAAAAGGTCCATTAAGGCAACGTATGAGCGTATGAGATTTGATAGTACACACCTGTAGTATATTTACCTTGTCTAAGTCCACCTTGTCTTTTATTGGAGTTGCTGATCTTCCTTGGCAGCTTTGATGCTGAATTGAGAAATAAAAAAAATGTAAAGTACGTACTTAGTCCTAGTACAAATGAACAGCCATAGAACTCACTGGCAAGACGATCTTTGCCACAAATTAGATGTGCATCATTTCTTGATTGCAACATCATTATTTCCAATGGTTTTAAATCTGACTGAGGTGCTTTGGTCAGATTATAGTTCTACGCCACTGTGCAGAGTAATTAGACAGATGATCCACGGAATACGATGCACAACAGATACGCAAACTTACCTCATAGTACCCAGCACCTCTACACAGTCTTCGGCAGAGTTGAATCACCAAGTGTGGAGGGGGAATGAGGTTGAATGGAGGCGGCATTGCATTGCCTTGATCTAAATATGGCATCCACATCCGGGTTCTGGAGAATTTCCACTGAATATCTGCGTCATCCTACAGTAACATAAAATTTAAAGCCCGTAAGATCTTATTAAGATTTTGTACAAATCGTATCCTGACTTAACAGACACAAGATGATGAGATCAGTTTACCTACAATCATGGAGAAAAGTCTTGGAACACAATGTTATTTGTGGTGCTTTCTTCGAATCACACATGCCCAGCCCCTCCCTAATCCCACAGACAAGATATGACGCGTGTATCCAGAATTTTCCCGAGTTTCAAATTTGTATATGGTGAGGGGAAGGGATAACTGGCACTCTTTTATGAGGGGCACCCAGAAATTAAAGACAAATACTAGTACTGCGTCACTGTCCCAAGGACTTTTGTCCAGGATTCTAGATTAGTTACCTAGGGCTGTAAAACCAGTTCGTTTTAGGGCATTTACCGCAAGGAGCCCAAAGTTTGACCGCTTTTAATTTATTCACATTCTTTCGTGCAGGTTTGATCCAATCAGAAACCAGCTATAAACTGTCCTCGACGTCTGATTGGTTAATGCCTTCATGAAAGAATATGTATTAATTAAAGGACGTCACACCTTTGGGGTCCTTACTGTAACAGGCAAAGACAGTTGACTATTACAACTCGTATGTAGAGAGCATCATAAGATAACATTTAGTTCAGAGCTACGAGATTTTGACCGGACACCTGTGATGAATGGCCCCCACGCCGGGACAGCTACTAAAGTATGAGAAGTGGGGTCGTGAATTGTTCACCCAGGCCCCCCTTTGGATCACTCCACTCGTTAATTATCTATTAAGCAAAAAGAAAGAAGTTGATGGTAAAGGTAATGTTGACAAAGTGATGGCCTTGTCATTGAAGGCGTGCAAGTTGATCGGAGGAAATCAAAGAAACTGGGACAGGAATGTAGCACAGGGGAATTTGCACTAGTGAATTTTTAAGATCCTTTATTAAAATTACTATTTGTAAATAGGCTTTTCATCATGACTGTTGTAATTTATTATTATCAATTTTGTTTTTAGAGGGCCACTAGGGAGAATACTTTTTATAGTAATTGGTGTCACCCTCTTAAAATAAAGGTTATTATTATGTTGGTCTTAATGAGTATTTTGGAGACTTTTGCAAAGATTAGAAGTGTTTTAAGCTAGTGGCTATCGAAGTAAACTCTGAGACACACCCACTCGCGATCGTTCAATTAATTAGGGTGTTGACAAAATAAATGCTTCACTAACCGCGACTTGCTGATAGGAGTTTGTCATCATGGCAATCAGCATATTAATTGCAACCAAAATTGATGCGATGCTGTACAGGCCAAGAAGTAATTCACCTGTAAACTGTGTGATGGCGAATTTCTCGTCAGTCTTAAGGTCTCCCAGCTCCGCCATTCCAAACAAGTCCCAAAATAAGAGCCGCAGGCTTCCTCCAATGCTAAAAGGATCGAACTGTCAGTCAAAACTTGTACTACACGATCTGCATTGGCTAGTTCCCGTAAGTAATTAACCATTTATTGAAAAAATACTTCCTATCGCTCTCTTCAGGCTTTCCAATTGAAGCAAGCCGCGCAGATTCCTTGTTCATCAACTTAGCTACTTAGGATGCGTTAAACCTGATCTTACGTTTAAAATATATACATTATCATGAAGAACCTTTTTTTACTCAAAAACCTTCGAGATAGAATTTAGGGCCGCATGATACAGATAACTTGATCATTACGTACACGTCCTCCTTGAAAGAAAAGTGATACAAGGAGAAAGACCAAAAAAGTCAAAGAAAGAATAACTGCTCTCGCTTCAGCTCGTACTTTTCGCAACTTAATTAAAAAAATTACAGGGTGTCCCAAAAGTTCGTTCCTCTACTTTATAAGTCTGTATTTCAGCACGATTGGACTTGGTAAGCAAATCATTGAAACAAAAGCTGTCTCTTTCAATCTAATTCACTGTTTTCATAATTGTTGTGCCATCTTTTGACTCGAATATTCGATATGTGTACTTCCGCGCCAAAGGTGCGCGTACGCGAGTATATTTTCCAGCCACATTTTTTTGGTATTTTATAGCCTGAATTGCTCGAACTGCTTCCTTGTTTTTTGTGAATATCACGAAATAAAAACCCCCTTAACGCACAAAGGTTCAGCTAAGCGAGAGCCTAAGCATGATACTTCGATTTACTGGCTTCTCTGTAGTAGAAACTGCTAAAAAAAACTGGACAAATCTGAATGTTGGGTGGTAAAATGATGATGGAGAAATGAAGCTTTTGAAGGCAAGAAACGAGTGGGAAGACCAAATGTCCTGAATACAGCAGCTAAAATAGTTTAGATAGATACAAAATGGGAGACTCGACGCGGAAGTTCTCACATAGTTAGCAAGCCAAATCCAGAAAAGGTCATGAAAAGCTGTTTAAATTAAGAGGCCCCTGAGATGGTAAAAATCTTCTGCTTAGTCCGCCAAGTAACGCCCAGCTCGTCTTAAATTTGTAAAGAAGTATAAAAGCCTTGCTGTGGAAGACGGCCGGGATGATTATCTTTTTTAGATGAATGCCCAAAATACAGTGGAACCTCGATATAACGAACCTCTATATAACGAAGACCTCGGTATAACGAACGATTTTCTTTACCCCATCAATAGTAAAATACATGAAAAAGAACCTCGATATAGCGAACAAATTTTGCCAGTCCCTTGGCCCTTCGTTATATCGAGGTTTCACTTTATATTTTTTTCAGCTGCCTAAACTAAACAAATATTGTTTGAGGATTGTACTGGCTCCTGCGCACCAGGTCAGGATAAAAAAGCTCAAAATGGATCATCTGTGGGTCTACACGCTGTATCCCACTTCATGCCGCAACGGCTACAGAATGTGATAAAAAAAAACAAACAAAAACAAAACAAAAAGGGCATGCCAGTTATCGAAATTCTGAATACATGTACTCAATAGAGAAATAAACATCTTCTAGAAATTTCATGTACAAATAAAGTTGTGATTAAAAGTTATAGTGCATGAAATTAGAGGAACGAACTTTTGGGACACCCTGTATTGCAGCGGTTTCAAAAGTGAAGAAATCCTATCAGTGCTGGGATCAGTACAGACCAATAGACCTTTTTACCGATACGGCGGCCATATTGAATTTATTAGATTCAAGGAGTATTATGGGATGCCCTGGGGGCACTCGTTCAGTATTTACGCGCGCTTTTCGGGAAAAAAGAGAACTTAAATGTATATTTCTCGGGAAAAAGGCGATCGTTATTACATCCAAAGACGGCACAACGATCATTTTTTCTCATTTCAATCTTTTTCTTGGAAAACGTTAAGAAAAATTCGCCCAAAAAGCGCGCGTAAATACTGATGCAAGTATATGAGATCGTGCTCATGCCCCCGGGCATCCCATAATACTCCTTAAATCCAATTAATTCAATATGGCCGCCGTATCGGTAAAAAGGTCTATTACATTTCATTTCATCGCGAAGTCTTTTATTCGAACAATGATCCAGCGAGCAGAAGCAACTTATAGTTCGTACGCGAGTTCATTTTGAGAAAAAAGAGCCTCTATTGTGAGGCCAAAGAAAAATTGCTTCGTGAATGTCTGTTACGCGGATTTTTTTACCCTTTTGTCCGACTTTAAGAGGCAATTTTAGCGGCCATTTAATGGCATTTCCCAGTCTAATGCAGCGGTTCCGTGTAGGGTGCAAGTAGTAAAAACTTTAATCCCCTCAGCGCTATGTTTTTGGTAACCCCTTCGCAAGCCCTGTAGTGTGAGAATAGCCTTGGGAATGCTGCTACTGATGTGTACGCTTTTTATACAAAGTTTTAAGTAGACACTCACCTCGCAAATTCATGTTCAGTTGCATTTCCCACGAAGGCTTCCCTGGTTTGGACATAATGCGAATACACCTTTCTCTCCGCCCAACCAAAAGCGAGAAACAACAGCAGGAACAGAAACAGAAATTTGGCGATGTCTCGAACCATCTTAACAAGCGAGAGCTGCAGCGGACCTAATACCGAGTTCACTTGGAACGCGTTGGAGAAAGAAACAAACGCCAAAACCATACCGAAGGAAAAAAACGCATTCGACAGAAGGATTAAGCGATAAGCGATCTCCTGAGAGCTGGTAGCGAACATATCACTTACTGATACTACCCAGGTTTTCTTCCCTGATACAGTCAGAAAAAATCCAGAGAGCCACAGGACTCCTGAGGCTATAAAGAGACCCAGCATGAACAGGGTGAGCAAATTCCAGTATTGCGATAGGTAACGCTCTTTCCCTTGACGATAGGCCTCTTTTGCTTCCTGAAACAGCATACCTGCGATCCACAGCATGATAAAAACATCTAGAAAACAGTGCAACAACCGATATTAATTATGATGCAAAGAAGATCATCGCAATTGTACACGAAACTTAGGTACGCCTGAAAATTTTCAGGCTTGCCGGGATTCGAATTCTGACCTCTGCGATACTGGTGCAGAGATCGGCTAACCAGTTAGAGCTAGCAAGTCCAATGGAGGCTGGACAACCTCCCAGTTAACTTTGAAAATCACCTTTAAAGTAACGTTATCAATTTTAGTTAAGGATAATGTCTGGGTTGTCTACGTACTTTGAATACATCTCAGAACTAAATAGAATGTCTTAAAATAAGAAAACTCTACCGCAGAAAATATGCAACACTTCTTACCTAAGGGTGCAAACTCAAGGAGATCGGAAAACTTGTCCTGAATGGACGAAAAGACAAGGAGGACAAGGAACCAGAAGGACGAAGCGGTGTGACTCAAGAATTTAAAGACTGGTGTTTTTAGCAGTTCACTGATTCGACTGTTGGGTGCCACAAAATAGCACAGTGCTAAAGCTGGTAGCAGTAGACACAATAGCAGGCAGAACAGGGCCTTGTTTAGGAAGTTATGGTCTTCCCATCCTCCCAATTTGTCGTACAGCACAGAATTCAGCATCATCTGGCTATATGGATGAGCTACGAACTGAAAACAAAATACAAAAACATCATCAATGATAAACCTGGGAGAGCAATAGGAAATAAGACTGCAGATCGAGGAATGATGTTGATGATGATGATGATGGTGGTGGTGGTGGTGATGGTGATCGATGGTGATGGTGATGGTGATGGTGATGGTGATGGTGATGATGATGGTATCGACGATGAGGGCAAAGAGTTGGAATTTTCTTTGGCGACCTTGCATTGTCAGTCTATAGGATCGCTTTATATTGATTCATTTAGAAGGGAGCCGGTCCAGGGCCTACTTGTTCGATACAGGCCTAGTTTGTTAGATATAGCTATCTACTGGATAAATCTCCAGCCAGTGGATAACGCAATTGGTTTCCCTAATACTTGTCCCCTAGATAGTAACTAATCCGGTGAATAGCGCTCTCCAACTTTTGAACAACCAAGGCCAGGTAGAGCTGCCCGCTTACGAAAGTGAAGGTTGTGAGAGCTTTGACTGTGATGAACGACAGAAAGCAAAACATCTTTGACATTTTACATTTTGAAATGTAAGTTGACTCATACCAAAACCAGCGCCATGAGCTTTCTTGCCCGTTCAGCCGGCAAGAATAACGTTTAGCTCGCGCTCGTTAGGCTAGACTGTGAGTGACCTTATCAAGTTTCATATTTTCGTTTTTTCCTTAATTGTGTTGTAGTATTTATAAACCAATAAAAGCTACAGCACTGCTGAGAGGCGCCGAATCAAGGATTTAATTATACTTGTTTCAGCTATCTATTTTGGCACGATAAATGTAGAAATCACTTTTATTCCTATATCCGCGAGACACGTCCGCTTTGCGCTAGTCCGTAATCTGTTTACCGTAATGATTCGATTTAGCGCCCTCCTTCCAATAAGCGCCCCCCTTTGCCGGAATGTGTTTTTGTTAATAAGCGCCACATTCTGCTAAGCGTCCCTATTCTAAAGTATTATATTAAAGTACGGGTACGTATCAACCGAGGTTTATATTCCTTTAATTGCTCACAAACGAACAGTAATGCCACATTACAAAAACAGTGTTCTTATGTCCATGTGGGTGCATCAATTCTTCAAACGAATGATCTCTTCTTCAAATTTTGTGGCTATTGCTCGGCTGGTCGTTCTGGCGAGGAAGGATCCAGGGACAACAAGTCCGTTTTCCTGTCCCCTTGATCCAGTCACCTTGACTTGCACTTTGTTCTCACTGCGGGCTTTTTTAAGAAGATGAATATAAGGAAGGAAAGTTCCATCGGCACATGCCCAAAAAGTTTGTTATCAGCTTCAAGGTAAGTCCCTCATGTTAACTGAACATTCAAGGTCAGTATTTGTTACTGTTACAGTTTCTGTTATTGTTCATTTTTAAATAAATATTAAAGTTTCTTTTGAACATTCGGTTGTTTCTCAAAAAAGAAATAATCGCCCTGTCCCGAATAAGCGCCCTCCGTTGAGGCACCAAAAGTAAATAAGCGCCCCGGGCGCTAAATCGAATCATTACGGTATCTCATTTTTTTTGTTTTGGAGAGCTGATTTTAAAACCCAGGTAAAACACGATCCATAGCCAACGTATCAGTATGCCTCGCCCGTGTCTTATCGTTGTTTCTAGTCAAGGTGTTTAATATCCAATCTGCCTTTTATACCCGGTCCGCAGTCCATACTCCCCAGCCTGCGTCACAGTAGACTGCTTGCAGTCCTCCGTTCCTCTTAAAAACCGCCCAGTTGCTCTGTTCTTTATCCCAGCCAGCGCGATTGCAAATAAAAATGTTACAATACGAGATTAGGACGGTACGAGAAAGGACGCGGCTGGTGGCTGGCGGCTTAAAGGGGTTACGCGTGGAGTAACTTTGCAAAGAAAAAAGCGTCGCAGACTAAGTTTAGTTCCGTCCGTGTGGCGTAGGCAGTGTCGGATCCAGACCTTGAGATAAAGGGTGGGGGGGGGGGGGGGGCGATGTGCCAAAAAATTTTTTTCGGCTCTTCGGGCCTCACTATGGTCTAAAATAAGCTTCCCCCCGGGCCCCTCCCCCGGATCCGCCACTGGTAGGCCAAAGTCTTACTTCCGTAAAAGTCAGTCTCACGTGTCGAATCCTATCAGCTCATGCATCTACCGTGGTCTAAACATGTACACGCGCTGGACTTTAACGAAATTTTGCTTTGTTCTGATGGTGTGACGAAGTGTTTTTCCGGATTGAAATGTAAATTTCCTAATGTAATATGAGATATGCATAATGACAAGAAATGCTGCATGCTAATTACGATACAGACACTCGTACTCACCCTTTACTAAACGTCTAATCGTACTTAATTTGAACCAAACTATTTGCGATACTTTGCGTAACAATGCGTTAATCTTCAGCCAACTTTTTTGACTACTCCGAGAATTTCAAACTTGAAAGTGGAGTTATGTCCAACACAGAAACGTAGTTCGATTTTACCGTTGTTCATGAATCAGGATGTATTATGACACCCTTAGTTAAAACTCCGCTATGTCAAGTTTTTCAAATCATGACCTTTCACCAAGGTAACAGTAACCATAAATTACAAATCGCTCCTAATCGCACCATATTTATTACCCCTGCTACATCTACAGCTGTACTAGGTCTTACCTTCTCATTCTTGTTAGCTATTGCAAAGTTGAGAACGCTCAGCTTCTGGGCTTCTTTCCCTCCTCTAACCTCTACATGCTCAAGTTTCTCGATTCCCGGTACACTCATCAAACAGCCGATTTCTTCCATCGATCGGCACTTCGTGAGAAGTGAAACGGCGAACTCTTCACATGCGCTAGACAGCGCCTGGTAATCGTTCTTAAGCTCGTATTCCTCGTCCATAAGATTTTCCAGCTTCCGGTTTAGAAGGAACGCACGAATGATCGGGTCTTTGGATGATTTTATATCTTGATCTCCACTGGGAGAAGGATCGAGTAAATAAGACAAACATAGGTAAACAGGACTTGCCAGCGCACGGTAGCTATGCAAACGATGAATGGAACTTCCAAGACGTTTGCCTTCACACTCCCCACATTTACACGATCTCCTGTGAAAAGAGGGCTCTTTAATCGTGTAGCCTTTCGCAAGGAGAATCTTCACAATCTCTTGATTATTACTTTGCGCAGCCAACACTAGAGGCGAGATGTATTTTGTATAACAATGATCTTCACTAGCTTTACTTGTCTCCTGATTTCGTGAGGTACCTGCTGTTGTTGCGTGGCTCTGAGCGTTCCGGTCTTCAATGAAGTCAAGTAACAGTGTCACCCAGACAGTTGACTCATTCGCGACGGCATACAGCAACGCGTTACCGACATCTGCACCTTCGTTAAGAAGGAACTTGGCAATTTCATGGCGGTTGTTGCTCACTGCTATTTGAAGAGCCGTTTCTCCGAGCAGGTTTACGCAGTTCACATCAACAGACCTCTGCAAGATGTATTCGCGCACTCTGGCATGATCTCCGTCACGCACTGCGTCTAGGAATTCAGTTTGATCTTCACTTAATACAGTGTCTCTTGATGGAGAATCCGTCAAGTCATCAAGGGTTACTGCTACAGATGGATTTTCGAAGACTTTTTGAGGACTTCTCGAAGACATCGTGGTTCCATCGGATTACTATACTTCAGTATACTTTCGTTCCGGTTTCGTTGCTCATCATCGTGAACTGACGTGACCTCTCTTCCAGTTCTCTCACGGTAGCCAACGTGTATCCGCACCCTCACCCTGACGTTTCTCTTTTGTCGGGGGAAGGGTGCGGCTACATGTATTTTAGGACGCATGGGGACCAGCAGCCGCCGTTTGCTAGGAAGTGCGGGCGGATGTGTGGGTTTACCTCGGAGGACTCTCGGAGATGTGATTGTAGCCTGCGATCATGCCCTCTCCCTTTATCTCTGTAATCTGTTTTCGGGAGGAGGGCGCTATTTTATCCCTCTCGAGCCAAAGAAGCAAAGAAGCAGAAAAAAAAATGACGCCTGATCTCAGGTTAATGTGATTGATGAAAACCGTTTTTATCAGGTGGATCAACAAAAAAAAAACCCTTTTTGTGTCAACAAAAGGATCACTGCGGATCATGGAAACTGGATTAAACAACATTGTTAAATATGACTCAAAGTTAATTCAACGATTTTATTCACAGTTGCTTACATACAATTAGCCTGCGACAGGATCCAATTTCAATGCAATAAAATCAAATTGGTTCCTTTTGTCTTTGACTTAAGTCTTTTTAGAAGGGATTTGTTTGAGAGCAAGGATGATGCGCTGTAGGTAAGTAAAGTGGCCGCAAGTTACAACGCGCCTCGCAGTCGCGTCTACTTTTGCCATCGGCTCCTGCTTTTGCGTGTCACTCTAGTGTGACTTCTCGCGACTCTCCCAAATGGAGGGCTCGCTCGCAGGCTATAAGTAGCTGTGTTAACATCCATCAAAGTTCAAACAGTTCCAGCTACCACCAAATTGTGTGAAAGAAGTAGCTTAAGACCCAGGAAAACGTAAACCTATTTACCGGCGCTATTGTAGCGAATGGTCTCACAGCAACCTCGTTCCCAGGGTTCTCTTCTACCTGTCCCTACGGGGCGAGAGTAGGAGAGAAAACCTGGGAACGAGGTTGAGTCTCACAGTTTCCAACGCGCCTTTATTTCACTTTCACCGATTACGATTGCGATTGCTACAATTGAAACAAAATTACAAATTTCTAAGGAATGCAAATGACAGCTATGAACCGACGAAAAACTACAGGAAAAAATACAAACTGAGCGAAGTGGTGTGAATCATGAACAAAGTTAGACGGAAAAAGGTAAGGGAACTGATGACTGTATGAACGGTACTGAGATACTGTTGCTGTGAACTCTCGAGCAAAAATGATTCTACATAAACGATGAGAACTTACAAAAATAACCTAGAAACTAAGAAAGTTATGCTGAGAAATCTAGCAGAATATAAATAGTCCTTTTGCATGTTTACTTATCGGGCACATTGACATCCCCATTTAGGTCATGGATGGGAGTTCCCCCATCCACCCACTGCCCCGGTCACCACTACTCCGCGAGATACCGTTTAGGTTACCAGTCGATTTCAATCGCGTATTGGGGCTGTCTTTGCGTCTCAAGTTTCTGGAATTAACTACTGGTAGCTTTCAATTTAAAAACGACGGACAGAAGATAGAAGAGGCCAGGGATGAATTTTTCCTACGATCAGCGACTATAGCAAGCTAGTCGATAGCCAATGTAGTGATAGAGTCTGTAACAATCCCATAAAGCAGTTCGACTCGAGACCATTCCATTCTGATGCTCAGCCTCAAAATAGCCAATAACTGCATGTTCAGTTTGAGCTCTCGATTATCGGTAGTGATAATAGCATGCATCGGTTGCAGTATTGTTAAGCGCGGGGTAGGTTCTTGGGCCTTTGGGTCTCGAAGGAATTTGACTTGCTCCGAATCTTCTTCCAACAGCATTCGCCCTCAAATGTTTGTCACTCTAGTGAGGAAGGTTCCAACAGACCACACACGTGATCATTGTACGTCATGTATTCGAACTTTAGACAGAAAATGATGAGAGGGTATAGTACTTAATAGTCTTTATTAATTTTTGTGACTTTCTTTTGTCTTGGATAAACACAGGAGCCGATAAACACTATTATTATACATCAGACTCACTATGAAAAATCTGATTGGTCGAGAGCATTCAATCAATTCACAATAGCTTGGAACTTGACATGAAAAATGCAATATCTGCTGCAGATATTGCATTTATCATGTCAAGTTCAACGTCTGCCTGGTTACCAAGCCCCTTGGAGTGTTCTCCTCAGAAAGAGAATGAATGTCAACAGATGGATGTCTTCTTTTGCCTATTGTTAAAAAAATGTATAATAAAACAATTATTGAATTCGGCTTTCGCATGATATCATGAATTATCAAAACCTCGTGTCTGTATTATCTGCCTCAGCCTTCGGCTGCGGCAGATAACACAGACCTCGGTTTTGATAATTCATGATATTATGCTCAACCTCATCCAATAATTGTTTATTATTCAGAGGTTAGACTGTCTCTTCAGTAAACGCTTCTATATTTTATGTGAACTCATTCATACTCATAGGATATCAAAAAGAATATATGAAAGTAAGATATAAAATGAGTACGAAATAATAATAATAATAAGTAATGGTAACAGGACTGAGTGGAGTCCAATTCGGTCTGTGATCATACGAGTGATTAACAAAATCGGACGACCGCGTAGCGGGAGTCCGATTTGTTTAATCACGAGTATGATTACAGACCGAATTGGATTCCACTCAGTCCTGTTACCAATTAATCATAAGTTTAACAAAATTTGTGATATAATAGGCTATTTTTTAAATCAAAACACAAGAAATTCGAAATTTTGTTTTGCTAGCAGTGAAAACAAAAGCCATTTAAGCGCGCGTGATGGCGCGTACTGTCCAATTACTTAGGCATGACGCGTACTGTCCTATTAAACTGTTCAATTATGGCTGAAATCAGGGCAGTTGATAGCCAATCAGATTTGACAATTTTGTTATAGTTATGATTACAGACCGAATTGGACTCCACTCAGTCCTGTTACCATTACTACTACTAATAATAATTGCAATTCAAATAATTGCATACTTGTAAAATTAAAACCTGAAAGAGCTACACCGGTTCATTTCAAAAACAACACTTAAAACCCTTATTTGTTACCTATTTTGTTTCACTATGAATTTTATAGGGTCGCCCTAAGTGCATATCACAATCAAAACGTTCGGTGAATCATCAAGAAGGTAACCACAAAAAGAGACCTTTTCTGCTATTCCTAGTGTTCAACTTTTCTACTTAAGAAGGGCAAAAGCTATAACTTAGGGAGTACTGTCACAGCGTTTTATATGTTCTTATCATAATGACCACACAAATTGAACTTGACTCCATACCAGATAAAAATTCTTTTAAATCATAATAAAAATTGATGACTTATCCCTCTATTTTACCATGGATTCTTTTGTTTTATTTCCCCCCTTGAAAACGAGCAAAGAGACAAAAAATGGCCGGCACTGTTATTCTTATGTTGGCATTCTACTTGACTTGATCAAGTCCGTAGAACTTCACCACGTTATCGCAGAAAACTGCCTCCTTCTCTTTGTCAGTCAGATGTGAAACGCACTGCAAATAAGCTTCAAATGTCTGCTTGTAAGATGCGTCTCTTGATAGAGTACAAACTGGCCAATCAGATCCAAACATACAGCGTTCTGCCCCAAATACGGAAGTCACATGCTACAAAGGGAATTGAAAATCATTTAACAATCAATCACTCACTCAGGCTTTCTTATGTTCCCTTAAATGAAAGTAAACTAGACTGTTCACAGTCCCCTATTTTCTCGTAAGATTGTCTGGATCGAGCGCTTACCGGTACGGGCGGCCATCTTGGTAGATTTGACATTCATCCAAGATGGCCGCCCGTAACGCAAAGTCTTCGATCTCGACAATCTTACGCAAACATAGGGAACTGTCAACAATCCAAAAGTAAACCTAACCTTTACATAAGGAATTAAGTCTTCGACTTTCCAGTTCTCTCTGGACGCTTCAGTGACAAGACCCGAGCTGCAAAATGAATGGGCAACTAAATAGAGATCAAAAATGAAAAATGACATAGACAAAGTAACATAATGCGCCCGAAGTCAAGTCCCGGAAGGGCGAGGATTGCACCAAATCTACAGTTCAGTATAGTAGTCATGCTTCAATAATAATAATAATAATAATAATAATAATAATAATAATTATTATTATTATTATTATTATTATTATTATAAAATGGTATCTTAAATAATAATTAATAATAATTTATTAATTTAATTTATTTAATTAATTAAATAATAATTAATGATAATAATAATAATAATAATATTAATCAGAATTTAATAACATAATATTCTAAATTGGCTTTTTAAGTAGAGAGATTCATATCATTGTGTATTTTAGGATCGTATTAGGTTTCGTATCGACCTTTTTTTGCTTCTAACTATAGCTTCTCAAGTGGTGTAGGTTACGCTGTGCGCCCTATACTACTCATAATGTGGACAGCATTGCAAAGTTTCATACTGCGACATAATAATAACCTTAACCTTCAGTGATACCAACCTGCAAGCAGTTTGTTTTAAGACAAGCTGTGTTTACAGCAGAGGAGATTTTTCGGGATTCGTCACGAATCCGTAAAATTTTGGTATCGTATTCGTCTTCCCGTTGATAGAGACCTTTCGATTCGAGTATGAGATTTTCTCAATACTGAGTGGTGCACGTGCGTGAAGCAGCGTCATTTTGACGGAAAACCGTCTTTCTACTACGGGTTTTAGCGAGAATGTCAAACGTTAGAAGGTTTATAATTTTGCGATCTCGGGGGCGGATCTAGGGGGAGGGTGCAGGCGGTGCCCCCCCCCCCCCCCCCACGAGATGACCCGCGGTTTTCTAATACAACTGGTATTCTGCAAAAAAAACTATGTGGTTTATTGGTGTTGAAGTAGAGCAAGTAGAGAGGCAACCCACAAACCCCCCCCCCCCCCCCCCACACACACACACACACACACACCACCACCACCACCACCACCACTTCTTCTTGATCACCCGTTGACAAAGAAAAAAAATTCACAGACACATTTATGACCAAAATAATCCAGTAAAAAAGCAAGACAAATGCCTTTGATACTGCTTCAGCACCACATGCCCCACTACAAGAAAAACCTTTTCTTACATTTTACAATAAACGTTTGGATTTTGGGCTAACATCTCCATTCCTTTCTTCCATTCATCCATCTTTCCTTCTTTTATTTCAGGTTTAGCAGAGTGGTCAACAACAAACTTCAATCTGAATCGAGAAAGAAAACACAGTGATGAGATTATGAATCGTTAAATGGCATCAAATTCAAATGGGCTAACATTAATTGCCAAAACTAAATTACAGCGACTTTTATTTTATCTCTGGTAGTATTTCAAGGCCACCTCCGTAAAATGGACACTAGACACCAACACTTAGTGCAAAAGCGGACACGTTCTCAAAGGCCTACTATTAGTGCAATCTCCACAAGCTGTGTACGTCTTGGAAAGAGTGAATTGTAGACAAACCGCCCAAGTGAAAATCTTGCGCATAAACATTAAACCATGAAATTTGACATGGTGGGAGAACGATCGGCTACAAATTACTGTATATCCATATCAGCTGAAGGGTAAAAAAAAATTGCATCGCCTCAAATCACAGCACCTTAGTTTCTGAAGCTGCCCCAACGGAATGGCGCAAAAATTTACCATTTGATTCTGGAACCGGATTTTCCGGTTTTCCTACGCAAACGATAAGAACCCAAGATAACATTACAATTGCAAATGATGCCAAGGAAGAGTGAAGTGTTTCAAAAATCCACACTGCATGACGGAAGGTAAAGATCCGATCCAAATGAACCGTGAAAATGACAGAACACGACAGTAACATATAAATAATAAATAATAAATAAATAATGATTTTGAGGTAGCACATCCACAAAGTGGTTCTTCGTCTACCTGATTCCTGGTCGAATTGCCAATTTTCTTTTTACTTCATTGAACCTGAGTCACTTTTTAATTTCTGATTTTTGCAATGGACATGACAGTAGGAATCGCGCATTACATAGGCTGCAAAGAAGTCAGGTTATTCCTGAAACCGCTGCTCGCAGAAAGCAAAGGCACATTCAGTTCATGGCTGTTGTACGCATTACAATGAAAAATGACTTACTTGGGGAATTTCTTGACAACAGAGTCTGCCAACTTAAAATGTCTCGTCCTGAAACAGACAATAAATGACAAGTTTACAATAAGAAGGTTGAGGTTTCGTGGACAAAAGCTCAACTCCCGAAAAAAATGCTTTTAAAGGTACAGCAAATACCCATCTGTGCAATTGTTAAGCATTGAAGACAAAACGAATAGAATAAAGCAAATAAAAGGCAAAATAAACAAAAACTTATCAACACTTAAAAATTATGGTTTACATCAATAGTCGTGACTCGGAGTAAGAAGAGTAAGAAATTGGCCGTCCGAAAAGGAAATAAATGAAAGGAGTCGAGCAGTTTAATAAATGTGTAACATATCTCGTTAAGCCCTGATGATACGAAAAAAGCATGATAAATGAATGATACGATGTTAAGATGTTGTCAAGCATGATAAAATTTCGAATTCGGGCGACATAACTCAGTATTTCTGGCGACTCTACTACAAATTTAACCACGGTGATAACTCTGGGCAACTTTTGACCGTGAATTAAACAAACTGGCCCAGTTGTTGGAAGGCCGTTTAGCTCTTAATCACGGATTAAATCTAACCCGGGTTTCTTTTTCTTACGTTCAAAAGCATTTTCTCGGATAATTTTCTCTGTTGTTTTTAGAGCTTCCAATCATCAACTTGTAGACAAAAAGACTTAAAACTGAAATGCTTTTTAAGCTTTCACATCTGAATTCAAATATCGCACTTACCCTGGGTTATCTTAACCCAGTTTTGAACAACTCGGCCCTTAAGTCTAAATATAGACTGGTTTCCACATAATCAACTGAATCGCTTCGATCGTCCTCTTGGGGAATCCTCCAAAAATATAGAGGCAAAAATAGGGATTGATGGCTGATTGGGCTGAGTCAGCTTGTGATCATGTCATTTTAATCGGATCTCCCTTGGTATAACAATATTGCACCACACCATTAGCTACTAGGTGCTTCATAGACCAGATAGTAGGTTTACAAAAACTTCAAAGAATTTACGAGTCAATTAAGCAAGGGAGTGTAAAAAACTGCCCACAACTTACCTAATGAGAAGGTCGTATGTGAGTCCTCTTTCCTCAAGAAATCCTTCAAGATAAATGAAGAAAACTATTTCAGGTCGAACTATCTTGCATGAAAAAATGTGCAGCGGGTCTTTAACTTCTTTTTGTGCGGCCACCTCTCGCATGTGACCACGTCACCATGCAGTGGGAAATTAGTTTTTTGAGTCAAAGAATTATTATAGAAAGTTGGAGCTTTTCAAAAGCGACAACCAGATCCTGGCACTTCTTGCTGGTCGTTTACGGAAGTTTCACCCAGGTTCGAGTCTGAAAATCAGCGTTCACATCAACATTGCCGATATACATATCTGGCACCACTACTATGGGAGGTTGATATTCCTTCTAAGCGTAAAATAGAGGCACAATTAATTCAGGCTCAAAATGAAAATACAGTCAACTAAAGCCTTGTGGACACCTCGCCCTTACAGACGTTTCGCAAACAGAGACAGCAGCTATCCCCAGCGAAAATAATAGTCATTAGACTGAAAGAAACTCCCGTTGTCAAGACAAATTTTAACTTTGTGGTACCGACGTCATTATATTGTTTCACTCCCAGCGCTACAAGACATATCAGGCTCAACGTTTAGCCACACTTATGCCCAGTTTAAATGAAGAAATTTGTTCCCGCGAAGGGTCACTCTCCGGTCCACCCGAGCTACCCAGGGGGAGGGGGGGAAGGGGCAAGCCAACGTTTCCCACATTTCCTCACAAAAATGGCGAACTGTTTACATAAGAAACAAAAATTTGGCTCGGCTAAAAGGGTGACCCGACTAGCCGGGTCACTCTTTTTTGATAGTTTGGTCACCCTCCTGGCCGGGCCAGCTATTCTTCATGTAACAGTTTGGCTCGCCCAGCCGAGTCAACTCGGTTAAAAGGCCTATACACACGAGGGGTTTTGCTCCCGGAGCATGCTCCAGGCTCATTTTGCACGTGTCAGTACACACGAGGGAGCGTTTTCAAGTTCGTTCAATTTGCCCCGGGATCTTGCTCCCAAATATTTAACCGGTTAAATATCGTGGAGCATTTTGCGGGGTGGAAATTCTGCTCCTGAGGATGAAGTATACCCATGAAATCGTTGGTACACTCGGAGAAACTTTGCTCCCGGAGTGTGCCTGGAGCATGCTCCGGGAGCAAAATCATCCCTTGTGTGTATCCGCCTAAACGCGCGAGCGCTGTTGGCTCGGGCAAAGACCAGGGGTCAACTTCTTCCCCATGCATCTCAATTACATAATATTATAGACAAGGGTATTGATAATAAATAGTGATGTGATAAATTTATACGTATATTAGTAATACCTAAACTTCTGAGAACAGACTCTTGTCCAAGCCAGTCATCAGGTTCGCCCTCCAAGATGTTTCTTACTCCTCTGAATATTTTATGCTTATTCATGTAGTTGTCCAAAATAACATCTACCTAACATTCAAATAAATAAACACTCGCATGGAGAAGCAATGTCTTTAAGTCCTAAATAGCTAAAAGTATTTACCAGTAATTTTGCCCCCAAACAGCTTCTGACATAGCCTTCCAAACTGGCGTCATTTTTTTCACGTCCTCACTCGCTTTGCGCATGCCTTCGCTCGCCTGAAGAACGTGAAAAAATAACGTCCGTTCTGCGGACTGCCTCTGACAATGAATATTCTAGGGTGAGGGGTAGGGGATATTTTGACACTCTCAAAGCTCGTGTAAAAACCTTCAAAAGCAAACTGTGGAATTTTAAGCCTTTCACTCACAACAGCGGCCAGAATAAATAAAAAAAAATCTTATGACATAAATAATAAAATAATAAAAATTATAAGGAATAATAAACTATGCATAGATTTGACTCAAGTAGGTTTTAATTTGTATGGTAACATCATAGGATTTTATACAAAGATTAAAACATTAAGGGTGCCGGGATTAGTAGTGTTATTGCCATATCTTGGCTAAGGCAGGGTTGAGGGTATACTGCTTTTAATGGGGGAATGGATTAGGATTACAGCCGTTAAAAATGCATTAGAAGGGCAGACAAAAACTGACCACAAATTATATAACACATAATATATAGAGGATATTACACGGTGGCGAGAAGATATGAATTTTATGTTCGAGTGGCAAGAACAATATCTCACTCGTTCGCTTCGCTCACTCATGAGATATTGTTCTTGCCACGAGAACATAAAATTCATATCTTTGAGCCAACGTGTAATGTTCTTTTTATTATATGGAGAAACCAATTCAACAAAAGCAAAAGGTTGGAATTGGAGGTCATTGAACGATACGACACTCGCAAAGGTGACATACGGAAAATACGCCACTCGGGTCCCGGATGAAGTGGTGTATGGAATCTACGAGTGGTTTAGTTCCCAGTAAAACACTCTCCTCCATATAATAAATAGATTTAGCCAAGGCTAAGGGCCATTAGCTCCCATTTATAAAGTTATCATTTACTTTACACAATAAACTTGTAACCATGTATTGCAAAGAAATCCAGTTGGAGTTGAGACTGCGTTCCATTAAAAACTTGGAACTTGTCAGCGGAGAGTTGCCATCTGTGACCGTGTACACAGTCATACACCTGTATATATTTGTCTGATCAGCCCAGTTGCATAACTGTTCATACAACTGACATATATACTGGTCATACATACAATGTAAAATAAGTAGTAAATGAAAAACATTCATATCAAGACTTGCATTTTCAGTATGGAGCCAGTGAGGCACAACTTCCTTTGATGGAAAAATATACCGGTAGTAGTTATAAAATAAAGAAACTTAAAAATTAAATTGGGTTTAATTGGGTGATCAGGTGGCTAGATGACAGTACTTTAAAAAGACCAACAATACCTCAGGATCTGTCAGATCAACCCACCCAATGATTCCAACAATTGTTGAGCTTTGAGTGGCCTTCTCCAGGATCCAATCTGCATTTCAAACAAATTTATGAAGAGCCAAAGAGCTGAGAGTGAGGATTGGGAAGTCATCAGGTACCATAAAATTCTGAAAATAAGCCCTGGGGCTTATATTTTTCAAAGACCCTTTTTGAGGGGCTTATTTTTGGAGGGTCTTATCTATGGAGGGAAATTTGCGTTTCAAAATCCATTGGGCTAGCCTTATAGTTGGAAGGAAATTTACCATTCGTGCTTTGTTTTACTTTGTATTTGAGGGCAATTTCCAAATACAAGCCCCCCCCCCCCCCCAGGGGGCTTATATTTGGAGGGGCAATTTAATGGCAGTTTTTTTTGCATTACCAGTTTGGGAGGCTTATATCTGGAGGGGCTTATACATGGAGGGGCTTATTTTCAGACTTTTACAGTATAATAAGGTCAGCAGTCTGGAAAATTGGTAACACAAGTGGCCTTAACAATGGATTAGTTATGAGCCCTCCAAATTTTAATTTACAATAGTCTTATATAGCAGATTCAATGAAGGTTGCCTTGGGCATTTGGAATTCCACACATGGGAGGTTATCAGTTGTTCATTGGACACACCAGCAAATCATTGCAGTGACTTTCATATTCCCAAATACTCAAATGCCAAAGCAGCCTCTACTGAATGAGCCTTACATATAATTTATAGTTAACTTTTGGTCAAAACATAAATTAAAACAATTTTCAGAGACAAAGTGGGGGTACCTAAGTCAGGAAAACTGGTTGGTCCTACAGTTTGCACTGTACATACCAATCCCTTTACATGAGACTACATGTACCTATTCCTTACTACCTATTACCTTACTACTGTTGACATCCTTTTTACCACCAAATTTATTAGCCTGGCTAAAAAAATTATGACCTAAATAGTTACTTGATATTACTCTCACCCTTTAAGTGGGTTTTGAGGGAACAAGATAAAACAGCATTTTTAAAAACTATGGATATATTTCAAATAAAACTTTAGAAATGAGCCAATTGGTATTGTGCTCTTCTAGACAAGTCAAATAATCATACTCATCCTAAGAGGGAGATTAGAAATTCTAAGGGGCCAGTGGGGTGTCTTTAAGTGTCAGGACAAAACTTTGTAAAAGAATTGGTGTAACCGGTAAACTGGAATTTTCAGAGAGGTGAAAGGGGAGGGAGGTCAGACCAACAAACACCCCCCTCCCCCCATGAATCCCCTCCCGTGGGAAATAATGGATTTTTTTGCAGCTACACATTATTATTTATTATTATTATTATTTATAGTTGCAGTTGCAGCAGTGGAGTTAATTTGTAGGAGTACCCAGAACAAAAAAAACCCTGACTTATTGGCGATCAGAGTGGAAATTGAAGTTCCCAACACCTCTTAACACATCAAATCTGGCATGTTGACTACTTTATACCACTGAGACAGTCTCCCTTGCTCTTGATGAGTTACAAATATAAAAAGTGACTTACAGTGCCCTAGTCCTTTTTAATGAAAGTACACATATTAAACTTAGAGACACTTAATTAATTTTCTGATTTGAACACAATGTGATTTCTGTTGTAGAAATTTTTTGAACTGTTAAAATTTGCCGCCATTTTGGCACATCATTTGTCTTAGTTAGTCTTCTCTCAGAAGTGTCCCGGAAACAAAAGCTACGATACTACGATGTAAATTAAGGAACAGAAGATACAAGTAAACAAGTGTGGAGTTCTAGAAATATTTCATCAATTTTCACAAACTGATTCAGAAAGAGCTGTTTAAAGCTAAAATATGCTAGTAAGATGCATTGTAGTTAGACACAACACAATGGCGACCCTAAGGCTAAGAGAGGGATAAGCTTTTAGTCCCATTTTTTCAGTTCCTGAATTTATGTCACATATGAACCTGAATCACAAAATACATTTTTTAATAAAATTCTTGCAGTAATGTGTTCCTTTACAGGCATTTTAAAACAGGGCCAAACCAATTTGGGGGAAGAAGAAAGTCAAAAATGTGTTTTTAAAATACACACTAGAGTGCAATTTAGACACCCCACAATTACGAGAAAAATCTATATAAAAGTATTCATAAGCAATTAATCATTAACTACTCTGAGGACTTCTATTAATGAATTGTCCCTTATTAACTGAATCAAAGTTATTTCCTAATTTACCTGTTTCATCATATGTTTGGTTGACTTGAATGAAGACCACCTTTCTTACAGGAGATGGTGCCATTGCATCTTCAAGATCACTTAAATGAAATGGTCTACAAATGCCACTCAGATCTGAAGATGGCCAAGGATAGAAAAACTTTTCGTTGTCCCATAAATCTAAGAAATATAAATTAACAGATTTGCAACTAGTTACAGTTAGTACATTAAAAAATAAACAATAAACAATACATGACTGTGGTTAAAAAAATTCACAGCAATATCCCAACAGCCACTGAGTACCTTTCCAAGTGAAGACCTTGAGGCTATCTTAACCTTACTATGTTTCCAGAGACCCCTGATGCCCTCAACATACAGAAAAACATTAATATTTAAGAAAAATACTCATTTTATTTTAGCTGACTTGGAAATTCATAGGGAGTTTAAATATGGACTCCCCTACCCTCCACTCCCTTACCAACACTGCCTTTAAAATAGGGACACATACTGATGAAAAGGTGACAAACAGCACATTTATGTGGGTTGAAGCTACAACAGCAACAAAGACAAACAACAGTAAAATGATGTCAGAACAAGACTAATCCTCACTAATACCACAGACAATGAGTTTTAAAATTATAGTAGCCTGCTAGCTGCTTCACTTGAGTGAGGTCATGGAAAATTATGGCGGTATAGGCCGGCAAAACTGGCAAGAAGAATGGGGCAAAGGAGTGTAAGCCTGCACATGTGCTATTGGGTTTGGAATTTCCCCAGGTTCACCAAAGAACCCTGCCGTCAAATTTGTTAAAGGTGACAAGCTTTGAAAGGCTAAATAATTATGACAAAAACTAAGGACACAGGACATAAACATTCACACAACAAACTTAGTGATAAAAAGCATCAGATAGGCCTGCAGGGCTTTTACCTCATGTGAAAGTGCCACTTGTTTCAATAATTTCTAGCAGGTAGATTATTATGCTCTGAATTCTTAATTTGGACTAAGGCCATCCTCTTTTTTCTCTACGTCTACCGTTGTCTGACTGACCCAAATTTTTGGCATTTTCAAAAAAACAAAGTAACGACGTAGTTACACCATTTTTCACTTGAAATAATTCTTTTAATCTGAAAAATGAGCATAGTAACAGCATAGAGAAAAACAGGAACAAAAACATGAACATTTTTCACAGTATATTGTTCATTTTGTTAATCCAAATATGTGAATGCTAACTTTTAACGTCGTCCTGGGGGAACAGGGCCTACTATTCCAAGACTTCTTGTAATTTTTTTTCAGGCTTTTTGTTTTTCAATCCAACCCACTGACCTAATATCAGGAAACACATTTGACAGTAAACAAAGAAAAAAAAGGGGATTGCCTAACCAAATGTTATTTTTGCCACTTGTCTCCCCTCTAAGAACAGGGCCTCCTCAGTTAGCTTGGGTTACCCCGATCAGACTACATTATGTTATAGTCAAAATCCCTTGAAAACATGACGTGGTTTGAATATAAGGCAACCCAAGCTAAAAGGTTAAGGAAGTTCATTTCGTAAATCGCCCGAGGAAAAAAAGGGGAAAAAAAAGAAAAGAAAGGAAAGAGGCTCGTACAGCTGAATCTTCCTACCGTTAAGTGCGGGTAATCTAGGAATCTGACCACAGTTTTTTAATTTTATTTTCTAGGAAAGTCGACCTTTGCATTAATCTAGGTGGGGCCCTTCTTTCGATGATACGGAAATCTGCATGTACATAGCAAATATATCTTACTTCAGTTCCTTGCATGCAGAAGAATTTGACGCAGAGATGTCTCTACGAAACTTGTAAGCAAAAAAGCCATCAAGGCGAGTTTTTTAAACACAACAACGTACTACACGTTCACGTCACGCTAACTGCTTCTGGGATAGTCTCCGAACAGAGACAGCCTTTCCACCGCTCCAGTCTGCTACCATCGTGTGATATTTGGGAAGTTTAGATTAGCGTTGTTGAGCCGGGCATGTGTGTGTTAATATGAATAGCTACAATTTGTTCATTTGAGGTACAGAGTAGCACAATAATTTAAACCAAGCTTCATATTTTGTATTTGTCGAAGTTGAGTACGTAGTTCCTCTCCCTTTATATCGGCAAACTGTCAATATTATGCTTTTAAATTTACATTAACTAAGACTAATTCGTTACTTACGAATATGGGCATCGACTATTTCTTTTCCACGAAAAGTACTCATATCCTAGTTCCTTTTACTTATTACAACAAACAAATTCGATTTCTCATTGAGAAATGGTTCGCACCGAGCTCTTTCCGGTGGCCTACAGGCTAGACCGCGAGCGACCTGGGCCGACTGAGAAAGCCCGGCTCCTCTTTCGCAGGTGTTTTTAGGGGAGCTCGTATTTCCCTAAGAAATACGAGCTCCCCTAAAAAAGGGAAGAAATACGAGCTCCCCTAAAAACACCTGCGACAGAGGAGCCGGGCTTTCTCGGGCTATCGCCCGCGCTGTTTGTTTCAAAATTATTTGTTAACGTAATGTTTAATGTTGTGTAACATATCCAATGAAATGTTCCTGGGATAGAATCAACCAACCATTTATTGTTTTATTTTTTATCATTTTACGGTTTGTCACATGTGACATTTTATAAGGTAAGTCGATTTTATTTAAAAACATAATATTTTTTCTCTTTTAAGAAAAACCGTTTACATCCCATACTGAAGCCTTTGTAAATAACAGTTTGTAACACAACACCGCTCGCAAGCCGCATACTGTATTTATTTGAAGGACTGGACTGGACTTGTAAAACGCGGACTAGTAAAACGCGGACTTGTAAAACGCAAAAAAATGTTGGCTTTATTGACACGATTATCTAATATTCAAAGAACTTCTCAAGTGAAAAATGTATGCAACACAAATAAATCTACAAATAAGATTCATAATCTAAGTTAGCGTCATTGTTATATGTATCATGTAATAGTCGTATCTAGAAATGAACGTGATTGTATTGTAGGTGTTTAATAGCAATAAAAGCTGCATAACTTTGGAGACTCGAGCCGACAATTTTCGTTTTGTAACGAAACTGAGTTAAGACTTTTTCACTAAACTAACAATCCCAGATGCTACATACATCTCTGAACTGTTGAACGACGTCAATAACAATAAAAAAAAAGGTTACCTTGAAAATAGAGGTATCATAACTCCTAACCATAACGTATGCAATACAAATAAATCTACAAATAAGATTCATAGTCGAATTTAGCGTCATTGTAATCTGTATCATATAATATTGTAAAGTAACAATCCCAGATTCTACAGTTCGACGTCGTCAATAATAATAAAAAAATCTTAGTTTTCAATGTCTGATGCTTTCAAATAGTCGGGACATGATATGGTGAAATGATCGTAACAGACCACAGTCCAACTAGAACCTTACAGCAAGCCTTTTTACGATCATCTGTTTGTGTTCTTGGAGAAGAAACGGTTGGAGATCGGCTGGTATTCGGCATAAATTTGGCTCGAAGGAAGGAAAGGTCACCCTGATGCATTAATTAGCCAGAATCAGAATTAGCCTTGTACCGCCACCGAAATGATCCCCACCATCGAAATGATCTCTGCCACCGAAATGACCCCCAATCACCACCGAAATGATCCCCACCACCGAAATGATACCGGCGGTCACCACCGAAATGATCCCCGGAATATCGGGAATGGAATTAAGAGGACTACAAAAACTGGGCAACAATTTAGAGCGTGCTTTTTATTCATTTATATTGCATCTTTTTTACGGTGTGTAATTTACCTTTTTACCGCACTTTATTTTGCAGTAAATTGTTTGTTTGTTTTTTTTGGTTTAACACTAGACAATACTTGTTCAAAAGATGCATTTCACTTATGTCTTCTATTTCTTCGAATTTCTTTTTATATTTTTGCAAGAAAATTAATCTTCTTAATCAGTGTATAGAACTGTTATCAGTCTAATTGCTTTCTCTATTTTCCTCTATTTACAATCGTGTTTGTATGAATAAACGAAGAATTTAGAATAGGTAGCAAAGTCCCAAGTCCATTTAAGCCAAGGTTCCGAAACTTTTAGACGGGATCATTTCGATTGCGAATAGGTATCATTTCGGTGGTGGGGATCATTTCGGTGGTGATTGGGGGTCATTTCGGTGGCAGAGATCATTTCGATGGTGGGGATCATTTCGGTGGCGGTACAAGCCTGCGTAGCAAGCGTTTCCAATCGAGTTACTGCGCGAAAGTTAGAGCGGGAGCAAAAAAGAAGGTGGAAGGGGGAGGAGGAGGGGAGAAGAGGAAACGCTTGCCCGCAAACCCCACGATTCTGAAGAACGCCCCTTGATATTTCACGGTTCGGTTGATTTGTAAATTGACAGCTCGTCAAAATAGAAGTATTACCCCTGGATTACCAGATTTGTAAAATTATTTTGTTCTCTAATATAACACCTTCCAGACGATTGCAAAAACTGTAATAAAAAAGGTTTACGATAAAAGAAGGTTAAAACTTTGAGCCATTGCTGCGGAATTTCTTGTTTTTTATTGTGTGGCTTTATCTTGTCTGAAACCTTGTCGAAACGTCAAAAATAATTTTTCCGGAGCAATTCACTCCGCCGGCTATAAGGTTTGCACAGCTGCTGCTCTTCAGCCCGTGTCGAAACGTTCTCTACAATACATGCCGCTAAATTTCCAATAAACAAATTAAAATAATCTTTTCATTTCAAAAAGCTGATAAATCGCTTGTCCAAGGCGGCTCTAGCTAGTGTCGAGTACCGATGTTATGATTTACGTTGATGTTATCTCCAACAAACAGTCCATTTTTTCCAGTCAGATCTGCACGCCGTCATTCCCAATAAATTGGCGTTCCCTAGTCTCCACTGCTCGATCTCCAATTATACTTTGAAGACTTTGATCTTATAAACCTTGGCACAAAGACGATTCAAATAAACATCAGTCCAAAGCATTTGTAATCTGCGACCACAAATCAGATGAAACCAGATCTGTGACGCACGTAAACAAAGTATACCTGGTTTGATTATTGATGTTTCGAGTGCTAAGTAATCAACACTACCAGCACCGCGCCAATCAGAAGTTGCGTTCGTGGGCGAACGCAGTTTTTCAAAATCGTGGGGTTTGCGGGCAAGCGGTTCCTTCATTCCCCTCCCCCTCCCCCGTCCTTTCTTTTTTTTTGCTCTCGTCCCAACTTTCCTTATAAATAAATAAATAACTTTAATAGTAACATCCTCGTGAGGTTTTTCAGGAACTATTTACAAACTATTTCCAATTTATAAAAGCAAAAATGACAATAAAAACTCGAAATGACAATTTATGATGGTATTCTACTAAAATCTAAAGCTTATGAAGGAAATGTCTGCCTCAATAGTGTGTCTTTCAGGGCGCGCTTGAAAGATGCCAATGAGGCACTTTGCCTAAGTTCATTATGCAAGTTATTCCATATGTAGGCCCCTCTGTAGGAAAATGTGCGCTGGCCTATAGCTGTTCTGTATAGCGGAATCTGCAAAGAGTTCCGTGTACGAGTGTTACGAGTATGTATATTTGAGCGCTTGGTAAACTTGCTCGTTAAGTATTGAGGCGCAAGATCGTTCTGACATTTAAAGGTCAAAACGGAGTCTCTATAGAATAATTGTTCTTTAACAGGAAGCCAGTTTAGCTCTCGAAGCAAAGGTGTTACGTGGTCAAACTTCCTAGAGTTTGTTACGATCTTGCTGGCAAAATTCTGAATAGATTGTAATCTGTTTATATTCTGGAGTGTAGTATTAGACCATACAGATGAGCAGTAAAGCATCTTGCTAAAGACTAATGATGTTATTAACAACTCTAGTGTTTCCTTGTCGAAGCTCCTTTTGACTCTATTTATTTGGCAAAGCTTTGCGAAACAAGATGACACTACACATGAAATATGGTGATCGTAGGTCAGATGGGGGTCAAGAAAGACTCCCAAGTCCTTGGCAGAGTCTGTTGGCTTCAGTGTTTTACCTAAGAATACCACTCTAGGGTCTTCTGGTAACCTGCTTAATATCTGTCTGGTACCGAGGAAAAGGAGTTTAGTTTTATCGGGATTGATAAGTAGATGGTTCTCACAGCACCATTGAGCTACACTGTGAAGGTCTTGTTCGAGCTTTTCAATGGCAGCATCAAGCTCAACGAGAGGAAATGACATGAATAGCTTTGAGTCATCCACATACGATTCTAGGTTGCAAAACGTCGGTGACGTGGGTAAATCGTTGAGATAAATGCAGAACAACAATGGTGATAGGATTGCGCCTTGAGGAACTCCGTGAGTTATAGGTAGAGTGTCAGAGTAGGTGGAGCCAATTCTCACGTATTGCCTGCGACCAGTTAAATAGCTCTTGAACCATTTGACAGTAGAGGGTGAGGCTCCTAAGATGGAGAGTTTGTGGAGCAACCTTGCATGGTCTACACTGTCGAAGGCTTTGGATAGATCTAATAGTACTAGTGCTGTTATCTGCTTTTTATCCATTGCTTCGAGTATCTTATCCGTGAGCAGGATGTTTAAGGTCTCTGTAGAATGAGCTTTTTTATTGCCGCTTTGGTGTGAGGTAAGGCGGTCGTTTTTCGTGAGATAGGCGCTGAACTGATTCAAAACAATCCTTTCGAGGACCTTTGAAGCTACGGCTAGCAGAGATAACGGTCTGTTGTTGGCAGCTTTTTCATGGTCACCGTCTTTAAGAATCGGAATCTCCTCAGCCTCTTTCCAGTTGTCAGGAAATGTGCTAGTAAGGATAGAACAATTGATGATGTCAGTAAGAGGGCCCAGTATGACAGGGAGACAGTCTTTTAGTACACGAGCGCTGATCTTATCCGGTCCCGGAGATTTTCTCGACGAACTCGCAAGGAAACGCTTGCTACGCAGGCTAATGCAGAATGGGTTGACATGGTAGTACACATTCGAAATATCTGGTGACGTTTTTTTGTTGCTGACCTGCCTTGTAATATTGTCGGTGAAGTCTTGTAGTTAGCACAAGGTCGTCAGGAGGATCGGGTATAGTTCCGTCTGGCTTCAAGGAGTAGCCACAGCCATAACATCGTGTAACCTTGCTGTCCAGAAACGCAAGTCTGGCGAAAACTAAGATTCCTGCTGTAGGCTTTTGGACGCTGAGGATACGTGGGCGGTGTGTTTTCTTTGACTTGCTGGCGTTCATGTTGTTGACAAGGATAATTATAGATGAGATGCGATGATTCTGGGACGTTGAAACCATGACTAGGCTGGATCGGAGCATGGGGCGCGTTGAAAGACGAAAATGTGATGTTTTGCTCAGAGGCGAAAGTTCCAAGTACAGGTGGGCATGATGTTACCGCATTGGACACGGACGCGAATGAAGGCTGCCATACCTGATTACAAACAAGGGGTCTTCCCTCCTTGCTTTGGTCGGACGTTCCAGGAACAGTTGGATTTGAAGAGACCTTATTGCTTAAGGGCTCTAAAATGCAGGCTGCAAGACCCGACTACGAACAACTTGTCTTCCCTCAGTCAATGTTTTATTGCTGCCACCTTTTCGTTTTCTTGTTCCAACTTTTTGACCTGCGTTCTTCGTCATGTGGGGCACTCACCCGGGGGCACTCAGCGTACACTTTAGCCCAGTCACCATCCATTGTGATATAATGTTGATTGGAAACCAGAGTATTTCCAAGTTTTAGGTCTCTATGGGCTATATATGTTGTGGCTATGTAGATAATCTAGTCCAGTTACAACATCCCTTGCCCATAACAACAACACATCTGAGAAAGACTCGAACTCGAACTCGGCATGAATGAATGAAATCCTCAAGAGAACTCACTTTCTTGTCAACTTCAAGAAAATTGAAGTCGAAACACGAGTACTCCATCATAATGGCGTACGGTTCTTGGCAAAATTTCAGGAATTCACACACAGATCATTGTTAAAAACATCGCGGCGGCGGCAGCTAGAATGCCAGCTACGGAAATAGAAGCTTATGAAGATGACACAAGGCTCCACTTCGATGTGGAGTCTGACTTTCCAAGGTTTCTTGACTCGGTTCTTCAAAGAACTGACCAGATTTCCCAGACGAAAGTGGATGAGGAAATTGTGGAACAGCAGATTGTCGTTGTCGACCAAAAGGTGCGTTTGCTTCGTATACCCAGGTATACCCCTAGACAGCAGTTCAGTAATGTCTTCAAAGAAACCTTAGATAATCTCTCATCAGCGTTCAGTAATGTCTTATCAGCCTTGCATCAATGTCATAGGCGTTAATATTCGAACTGCTGTCTCGGGGTATACCTGGGTACACGAAGCAAACGCACCGTTTGATCGACAATGACATTATGCTGCTCCACAGTTTCCTCATCCACTTTCGTTTGGGAAATCTGGTCAGTTCTTTGAAAAACCGTGTCAAGAAACCTTGGAAAGTCAGACTCCACATCCAAGTGGAGCTTTGTATCATCTTCATAAGCTTCTATATTTCTGTAGCCGGCATTCTAACTGCCGCCGCCGCTGACCAGAAGTAGTGAGGGCTCAAACTCCGGTGAATTAAGGAATGGGGCAGTGCAAATTTGGAGGGGGGTGGTCTGTTTTAGTAGGGATTTTACCTTTGGCACAAAAATTTTAAATTCAATATCTTCTCCCCATAAGCATTCATTTTTCATTATTACTAATGTGTTATCTTTGTCACGTGACTTGCCACACCCATTTTTGACTTTTTATTTCAATCCAAATTTACACCACTTTATAAAAAACACTTGTAATTTAATTCATTTTTTGTCAATGACTATCGACACAAATTTTACGGAATTAATCGGGGTTTTCTTAAATTATCTACGTTTCGTAAACTATAACGTTTCTTGTTAAGAGGGAGACTGGGACGAGAGAAAAATATCTAATGATCACGAAGGAATGGATCATTTCACAAATCCCCGATTTATTTAGCTTATTTGACTGTAAATGAAATATTATGGAAGGAAAAACGATTGTGGTCACATTCAGTAAAGTGGTGTAATCTGCAAAGTCCAAATTTTCCTTAATTATGGGCGTGGCTGGTCACGTGATCTGAAAAAGTAGTGTTTAAGGTCCAAAGTGGTTCTGGTCTTAAACACAGCAGTCTAAGGTTAAAATGAAGGAAGATACTGGAAAAAACAAGATCAAATCATAAAACCCCGCATGTAACGAGGACCCATGCCTTAATTCACCTGAGAAAGAGTTGAATGAATAGATGAATGTTGAATGAATAGTTAAATGTTTTAAAAATCAAAGTTGAATGTTGAATAAATGGTTGAAATTGTTGAATAGATAATTGAATGGCTGAATAACGAATTGAATATAAAATGAATAGTTGAAAGTTGAATGCGAAGTTGAATATTGAATAACGCGTTTAAGTGTTGAATATAAGTTGAATATTAAACGCATAGTTGAACACATAATACAAAACTACATATAAAATTAAACGAATTGAATATTGCTACATTTGGATTGCATAATAGAAGTAATTGATAATGTAACTGAAAAGGAAGCAGCGTACTTACCACGGAAAGTGCGAGGTACTGTTCTCTTCGACGGAACCAGCAGTCAAATGAAAGTTATGCTGCTTGTTAGCTCTAATCAATGGTCAATTCTCTGTACGAGTCATAGAACCGTGAAATCTCGACATTTTGACACTTTTCCAATCGTGAGGTAATGAACCGTTCACCCACTAGATCATTCTTTCAGTTGACATTTGCATGAAAAAAACGATCTTTGATCCTACCACACTTGCAAAATGGATTAAAAATAAGAAGGTAGTCTTTGCCAAATCATTGATATCATATCAGAAGATTATAGTTTTTGTTCGATATTAGTCAAAAGTAAATCAACTGCGGTAAAGATACAGTCCAGTTCAGAACATCGGGTTAAATTTTCAAAGCTACTCTCGGCGTTATTTAGCATTGGTCACCCAGTGAAGGCCCTTACAGAATGAAGACCGCAAGAAAAGGATGGGCGGTTTTGAGTATTTTTAGAGTCTGGGGTATTCACTTTTAGTGCCTATTAAAAGCCATCTGTGCATGATTTAAAAAAAGCCATCGTTTATCATTTTTTCAAAAAACTGTTATGAATCATTTACTGACGATAGATTAAAGGCGAGATTTCGTATTTTAGAGTCACATTCCCATGTTCAGTTTAGAAAAAGACACGTCATTCATGTTCACTGAACTGGCAATGGCCCCTAATGACGCGGGTACTTGTTTTGAAGGAATAAACCTCCTTCCTGAGAACAATCATATCGCTAGGCCGAAAAGTCCCAAGTACATGTTTACAGAACGACTTGCCATTTCATTGGCTTATTCTAGTTTTGGCTTTAAACTAGGGGTTTTTTCTACTTATAATTCCGAATACATTAGCATCTCTGCGGTAACAGACACCTGATTTTGACATTTGGTTGCCAGTTGCATAAATCTCTTCTCCCCCCACTTAAGAACAGGGCTCTACGCCGTGGGTTGCATCCTAGGTATAAGCCCTCCCCTATAAGCTTCCACTCTTACATTTTGAAGCTTAGTTAAACACCAGTAAATGCAAAAAGTATTTTGTTTTTGAGGTTTGCTCATGTGTTCTGAACTTTATGGTGATTGGTCACTACACAATTGCCGTGCGGGCAGAGTCTCTTCCGGGGCCGATATTTTCTTGAAGGTCGAAGGAGACTTTGCTCTCAGGATACTACACAACCAACATTCCTGAAAATTTTTAGGCGTCCACGATTTCCTCAGTTTGACAGCAAAATTATTGACAACTCCGTCTTTGAGGTACTGATGATGGTATTTAGTTAGGAGATGATAACTGAAATCTTTAGGAGGATAAACCTCTAATAGATAAAGGTCCCCTTTCGCAAAACACCGAATGGCCACCATAAACACCAAATGACCCTCAAGTTTTATGATTAGCGTTAAGAAACTGAGTGAATCAAATTTCAGTCAGTTAGGGTTGTTATACAGAAAGAACTGAACTGGAATTTGATTCACTCAGTTTTCTAGTCCATGAACGTGTAAGAGACTTTCTCAGATATCTATCACCCCCCCCTCGGTAAGTTTCACTTCTCCTGGACAAAGTTTGTACTGTTTTTACCCTGTTTGGGACAGCAAAATGGTTAATATTGATTTGTTTTGACATAAGCCTTCGGTTGTCTTGACTCAAGTTGTACACAAAAGCTCATGGGCAAAATTAAAACCCACCATTCGACACCTCGAAAGGAAATAAACATAGGAAAAAACACAACTAGGTAGAGTGAAACGAATATATATATTTTATTATCCTGTCCACTTTAATAATACAACACGAGAATTGCTTCTTTTGAAAGGCGTTTTGAAATAAGATAGCATTTGCAGGACATCGAACAAGATACCTTCTTAGACTGACTTTCGATCTCCGCGATTTTGCTTTCTCAGTGTTTGTTTTCGCCAAACGTGAACTCACATATTAAACTCAGTCGATAATCTGCCGATTAATTGCCTCTGCACACCCAACGGTGTGTTCCGCTTTTTTTTTTTTTTCCGTTTTTTGTTAATGTCTTCTCCTTTTGACTCTAAATTATCAATGAATCCTAGTTGAGTGAAGTCTGTATTTTCAAAACAGCCCAAAGAAGCCATAGTCTGGAGAGAGCTCAGGAAGTAAAATTTTGTCCCCAGTGGAGCGGTGAGGGACAAAAATCCGTTATGAGCATGGGCAGTGATATTTGTAACTTCTGCACATGCGTGACCGGAAGTCCGAAATTTTCGGACATCCGGTAACGGCTGCCTCCAGAGCCCCTCGTTTCAAGACCACGTGACCAAGAAACGGCTCTGGGGACAAGAATTTGTCCTTTTAAGAAACCGTTGGACCTCCATGACTCTTTCTTGGTGGGTTAATTTAAGAAAACAAGTGCTTTTCGAGTGTAGGTTTTTGTCGAGGGTCGAGGGTAGAATGTCAACAGTCGAGAGTATATAGTCGAGGGTCGAGGGTAAAACGTGGATTGTAGCTAGACTGTTCACAGTCCTCTTTTTTCCGTAAGATCATCGAGATTGAGCGCTTTGTGTGACGGGCTTCCATCTTGCATGAGTGTGAAAACTACTTAGGGGACGGGGGCGGTTTGGGAGGAAGCGAGAAAAATAGAGGGTTAGGGTCCCCCCCCTCCCCCACGAGCTATAATCCGCCCGCCCCCTCGCCTCTCGGTACATTTGAAAATCAAGATACCCGTGACCGTAAGACGCGGTATATCTAAATGATCTCAGGAAAAAATAGTGGACTGTGAACAGTCGGGTAGATTGTCGACTGTAGTTTTTTTATCATTGGTTTTCACATGGCGTCACTAAAATTCAAAATAAAAAACTATCGATCCTACTTCCAGGATGCATTAGAACAGCTGAAAACTAATTTTCATACAAACTTTCGTTTCAAAAGGGTTCTTGGTTTTGTGATAGAGTACGCTTGAATTTCTAAGCTTTTGCGTGACGCGGCATTTACATGACGGCCAAGAGAGCTGTCATGTAGGTTAAAAAAATGACTTATTTCAGGAAATTTTGCTATCTAAACATTTTCTGTATTAGAAAAAGTATTACTTTAATGTTTATGAGTTTCTTGAAGAATAAATTCACACTTTTGTAGCAAAGCTCGGTAACAGATGTTTCTGTTGGTTTCCGTCCGCCATGTTGGAGCTCATTCAGGTGAGCACCAGCATGGCGTCTCCATACAAATCTCTGTAATTTTGGGTAACTGAAACATTTCTTCAGATATCTCGTGTACAAAATGTTCCTCTGACCTGAATCTTGGCGAGGGTCTTTGTATATGTACCTCCTTTCATTTCCCAGATTCTGGACTATATATATTGAACGGTTTTGATTTTTATTTTGATCTATTTTGAATGGCGTGACACTGAAAACCACCAATAGTTTTTTTGAGCTTTGGTCGTAAGATTTCCCGATTTTTCGGACGAGTAAAAAAACTTTCCTTGCGAATTCTATAACAATTTTCATGTCGGAACCCCATGTTGCTCATACAAAGTCTTTGAATATAACGCAAAATTAAATTTGACCGAGTCACGCGGGAGATTAGCCTCCCACGGAGGCGTTTTTAGGGGAGCTCGTCTTTCATCCCTACCCACGAGGGATGTAGGACGAGCTCTCCTAAACACGCCTGCGTGGGAGGCTAGCGGGAGATGTACTGTCACTTGACAATACCTGTTTTTAATAATAGTGCAAAGCGCTTCTGACTGAATACTGTACAGAATGCCGAAGCGACACTTATTGATCAGTGAAGCCTAAGCTCAGCATGGTACGGGACAAGTCTTCTGAGATACGAGTGGTTGCACGTTCAATGGTTTTATAAGGTCAGTAGTTCATGTATGACCCCATGAAATGTCCCGAGACACCAGTGCCATATCGTGCCTCTAGTAAGTGTAGTTAGTAACTGTACTAAGTGTGGAATCTGTAGTACCTGTCAGAAAGTTCAGTAGCTGCAGTAGCTGTAGTAAGTGTAGTAGCTGTAGCTAGCGTCGTAAGTGTAGTAGCTGTAGTAAGTGTAGTAGCTGTAGTAAGTGTAGTAGCTGTAGTAGCTGTAGTAAGTGTAGTAGGAGTAGTATCTGTAGTAGCTGTAGTATGTGTAGTAAGTGTAGTAGCTGTAGTTATACGGCGCTGGTAACTGTTTGCTACGATTAAGTGGCATTTGTTCTAAAATATTGTTGACTGATGCTCTACCAGATAAAATAGATAAAATCAATATCACACATAAGTAACAAATGCACTGCTTTATTTACAACTTGTGACAGCAACAACATTTATCCCCCAGCCATTTTTAACCCAAGAGTAAAATTGCGATCAACAAAGAAGCAAATCGCAGCAAATTAATCTCATAATTTCAACAACTTCCTACGCCTCGACATTCATTACAGATACACAACAGTAGAACGGACAAAATTTGCTCCCGGTAAAGACATTAGAACCAGCTAAAGGTCTTCCCATAAAGGAGAAATTCTTTCCGCTATGTAAAATGAAGTGCAAATTAAAGATACCCTCTTTACCTCTTTAACTAAAACCCACCTGTTCGCATCCCGTCATAAATCTCCAAAATGATAACGAAAGCTATTTATGAATCGAGCAAAAATGCACAGATAGAGATGACACAACGTAAGAAAAGTGTTTCTAACATAAAATATTATTGCAGCGGCTTCCAATGACAAGTGAGCGTTGCCTGGCATCTAACTATTCGCCAGTCAGTCTTTTAAAGTTTTCGGTTTGGGTCAAAGTAATCATGACTTATTCTAGAGAGATTTTAAAGCTAAATTAACTATGAGCCAAGTTCTTGTTTTTTGAGAAACTTCATGAAAATTTGATGGCGCACAAACCCGCTTTATAACCCGAACGTCATAAGCCGCGGATCAGTTGAATGGTAATATATTATGCACACTTTATTACTACTATAAGACCACGCCCACACTGACGCATTTCCAACGATCTGTTATCTGTGATGTGTGAACGACTATATGGAATTGCTAGCCTACGGTCACGCCTTCCTACATCAGCTAAATCACTAAACACCTGATTTTAGCTCACGGTTTTGGCTTTGCAACCGTCAATTAAAAAAACGTCTTCACGATACTCATATATTAATGACCCACATTTAAACACTGACAAGAATAATAAATAATGTCTAATCCCACACAAAATTATCAAATCTTTGAAGAGCCTATTTCTGCAGGACGCGTTTATATCTTCTTTAGTTATTTAGCACTCTTATCTTAAAATCAACCTCTTTCTCACTCAACTCTATTGGGTAGAATATCAATGAATTTTCAAAAATCTCTGGCTTGAGTGAGTTGCAAAATAAGTCTTGATTAAATTAATAAATTACCCAAAATAGCCACTCAAAATATAACAGTCATAGGTCTGTAAATTCCCTGTGAAACGCTAACTAACAACTCTTCAAGCTAACGCAAATGACTTTCCATGAAATAATAATTGAAATAAAAATCATCTCTTCATTTAATTTAAAGTAGATATGCAAGCATTATCATAAGCTAACAGCATAAAAGTTTGCCATTTCGTTATAAATAGATTTGTCTAGAATATCAAAACAAAACTACAAGAGAGAACAAGACCAGTCCGTCAGTTCCACCAGGGAACTGAAGATGACTGTTATCAAGTATCCTGCTTGATAAATTCTGGTTTTCTCGTTTCATTTCATCAACAACATTTCACTTATTTTCGACAGTTAACAGGTGGTCTCTTCGGTTTCAAATTGCATATTTCAACGTCGAAAACCAGTCATTAAGAGGACCACTGCACACTGGCGAATGGTGGTACGACCCACGGACCAACAGTTATACGCAAAGTTTGGTAAATAAAAGTATTCAAAGTATTTTTGGTTCTTAACAATAGCCCAAAATTATCTGATAGGCATTTCATTCTCTGCCATTTTCAACTTAAAACGTGGCTAACTTAAAACTAACTCTGCTATTCTATAAAATTTGGAAAAATTATGTAATGAAGTTGTAAACCAAAATTAACAACATATAATTAAGTAACTCTTATTTTGCAATTGATGAGAAAATCGTCACTATAAATTCACTATACTCTGATTGAAAGCTATAGAAGCTGCATACATACTAAAAAAAACTTTGCAAATCACGCTTCATTTACGCTATAAAAATCATGTATTTATATATTAAATTCTAACCATTACGTCAGTAAAACTTGTATTTACGGACCGGATATAATCCGGAAAGGAAAGGAAAAAATGTATGAATGACCTTCCTGGTTTGTGGACCGGTTGCTTTTTATTCCTACAGTGTCTTGTACTTGTCTTCGGGTATGGGCCTGTGAGATTCAAAAAGAACTTTCATTTAATAATTTTCAGATTAGGAAAAGTGCCAACATTTACAAACAGCACGGTGCTAACAGATAAACTAACAATTGACACTTAATGACTGGTCCCTAGGGAGACAGTTAATTTTGTTTCCCGAGAATCGAGATTCGATATAGCTGGAAATTTTGAAGCTGGAAATTCATTAAACCTCGCTGTCACGACGGTCGACATTCGCGGGTAAGAGTGTCACCCTCTGACGTCATAGATCCGCTCAGAGATTTTGGCGGGAAACAGTTTCATTTTTAGATGTCATGTGAGAGTGCACGTTGTTGGGAAAAAATTTCCAGCTTTATGACAGCATGACTTTAAGGTGAGTGATTACAAAGGTTCGTGGGGAAAGATCTTGGAAAAATAGAAAAAATAAAAAAAACAAACTATCTCAACACGAAAGGTCAAACCACTAGGACGCTCTCTAGAACGACCGCAATACATTTTCCGTCACCTTACCCCAATCTTTATCTGTTATCTGTGATGTGTGAACGACAATATGCGCTCATGCTTTCCTACATCACTAACGCCTGATTGTAGGTAATGCTCTTGGTTTTGCAACTGTCAATTCAAAACTTGTTCACGATATTTAAATATCATGCCCCACTTTTTAATACTGACAAGAATAATGAATAATGTCTTTTCCCACACAAAATTATCAAATCTGTGAAAGAAACGTGTTTCTACAGGACGCGTTTATATGTTCTTTAGTTGTTTAGCCCTCTTATCTCAGGCTCTTTCTCACTCGGGCCTACTGGGTAGAATATCAATGCGTTTCCAAAAATTTTTGGTTGAGTGAGTTGTAAAATAACTCTTGATTGGATTACCCAGGTTTTACAGAGACTAGCAAAGTTCGTTTTACAGAAGAGTTCGGGACTGGCAGATGCTGGTGTTCACTTGATCGGGGGTCCGGTTAATGAAGGTTGCACAGAGGACATCAAGGGTACATTTGGTACATCCCCAAAATATATTTAAAAACATAAGGTGTAGGCACGTGTCGACAACTTCAGCAGCAAACTGAAGAATAAATACATATATTAATTTATTACTGACATTGCGCAAATTGCATGTGCATATGATCAAATTCGCAACACAAAGGATCTGCATTCGGAAATCAGCTGAGGGAACAGCACTATTGGAAACAGCCACAGATTATAGATCATAAAGTCAACGACACGAAATGTTTTTTTCGGGCACGAACATCTGTTCTAAGAACTTTGAACATTTAATGAAGCCACATCAATGTCCCATAGTGTAGACAATGCATTAGGATTAATATGGTTGGTTTATTGAGTATACAGCCTTTGAATGTGTTTAATGAGGTACTGCTACTAACCTGCTATATCCACCTGGCAGATTCAACATTCCGTCTTTTGTCAAAAACATGGATAATTGGTTATTTTGAAGTTCATCCCCTGATGACAAACAGGCAAAAACAAAAACAAAAACAAAATGAGAAACATCTTTCTTCATTTTCTTCAAGTTCCTTCACCTGTCATTCCACAAATTGCGGTCGTTTCGCTCGAAAGTCGATTTCCCCGATGGCGTTTCGCTCGGATTTAAGTCGATTTGTCTAAAGACATAAAATACTCCACAACATGGTGAACGTCGTTACTGAGGGAGTAATAACGACTCGAAGTAATCGGATGAAATTCAGGCTAGGTGAACATACAAATCAGAAATGCTGTTTTAGGTAAGCTTGAGTTCCACATGTCTAGTCACTGTCTTTTTTACTCACTTTGTTTAGGCCAAAGAACGTCAAAAACGCATCGGGCGAATCGGCGAAGCCCGGGCGAAGTGACGTTTGGTGAATCAACCTTCGGGCGCAACAACCTGATACCCATTCCACAACCCTCTGATAAATAAAACTGAGTTAATCTCTGCGCATCAGTTTAGGCTAATGATGAAGGTATTGGTTTACTACAGTGTGCAACAGTTAGTTGTTACACCCTCGGTCACACAAAATCTACAAAATGAATGCCGTTTCTAAGTGTTCCAAAGACCTCGCTGTGATCCAAGTGACAAGGATAATGTCATCAAACCAGGCTAAGATGAACAAAATTTATCTTACCTGAAGGATTTTCATCCCCTGATAAATTGTGGCTGGAAGAAACAAGGTAAAAAGTTAAGCACAGTGTCTACAGAATATTCTTACCTGCACTTATCAAAAATTCCCATACAAATAAAATCAATCCAAAAAATGGCTGGACCTGTCTCATGATTTAAGAACCTTGCATATGGGAAGTGTTTGTTCACAGAAGGTGACTATGGTAAATAGAACTTACCCACTAAAAATTTGTTCAATTACATCATCTGCATTAACTCTGCTATGGCTTGATCGCATGTCATCAGGTTTCTGTCAAATAAACAATACATTGCGACAGTGAAACCTCTTTAATTCGGGCAACAAAGGAACAAAGAAAAGTATCTGCAATTCAGAGCAGTCGTTGCCACACAACACAGGGCGGCTGATAAGGAGTATATGAAGTTTATTTCAGGTATTCAGAAAGTGAGGACGGCGCAAAGAGTAGTGAGCCGGAAAAACAAAATAAAACAAAAAACAGTGCGGGGTGGGGGTAGCAGGGATCAAGTGTGCCACTCTCTATCTCTATCACTGGAACAGGCTATGTGAGACAAGGAGAACTTTTTATAGTCATAGTAGAGAGACTTGTTATGGAAGCTGGCAAAATTGAAAGACTGGCACCAACAATGGTACTATAATTTCTGTTGGGAGCTCCCTCAAAGAGCAGGGTTGACACAGTGACTGAATAGGTTAATTTATTGGACATTTCATTACAGATGGGAATACAATTCAATGTCATGCACCTTCAAATGCAAAAATGCAAAACAAAAAGATAAAATAAAGAAATATGTGGGGCTTCATAACCAATATATTTTAATAATTAATTATGCTTTGATAGAAGGGTTTTGACATGGAGAGGTTTAGGTGTGTATCAGATGATGATTATTACACTCCACTAAAAGGAAGAAATAAGAAAACAACAGAGGCTAAAATTTCTAGAATTCACCTTTATGAAAAAGCTGAAAAGATGTTCCTGATTGTTCACCTTAGTGTATGGACTGTGACATATTCTTCAACATTCAGTTGAAAACACTCATGCACTCACCTTCCAACTGATTCTTTTGCCTTGTTTTTCAGGTGCAGATGGTAATGTATGCTCTGAGCCACAAAATGCTGTATCATTAGCTGTTGGTACTGTTAAGGAAGATAGAGAACCTAAGCATACATAAATAACAACAACAACAACAACATTTTTATTTACACTTTTAAAAATTAAAAGGTGGCAACACTTGTTGCCTGTAATTAGCTTAAGCTTGTCAAGACCGGCAAGAGCATTCTAGTTTGCTTCAAGAATTTTGACACTAGACACTGTGCATTTGAGTAATAAGAACATACACGAACTGTAAACTGAAAACAAAGGTTTGCATCTTATAAATGATGTAAACAGCTGAACATCCTAAGTGGTGTCTGCATAAAACTTTAAAAAAGGATACAGCCAGCTTGTCCTGATCCAGCACTTTGTTTTCTAGTTGGAAACATAAAATAAACCAAAAAAACTTGTCAACATTGACTTCCCAATTTTACATCTTCAAAGTCACCTGTTTCTACTCCCCCCCTCCCCCCCTACACACTTTCCCCTCAATGGTTAGATCCAGTATCCACAGCTTTGTCAAGCCTCAAAAGTGTGTGGTGTGATGAAAACACTTCAGCCTGTCTAAACAAAGTCCATTTAATAAATTAAAACAGCCCTAATCTATGTTTATATCACACGAGGCCTTATTCTAGGACTAACTTTGGAAAAATACAAGCTGTAATAGGGAAAACCAAGAAAATGCAAAGAACTTTGTTTGAAAACGGGAACTGATGGTGACATCAGCTGGTCTGATGTAAACCTAGCTGATGTAAACAGGCGTATAGGCCATTCTGCTAAAAAGGTAAGAGACAAGTTGCCAAAAAAAAAGAAAAAAACCTGAAAAAATTTGATACTGCTTGGGTTGTTCATTCAGTTCTGCTGTGAAGGTCATGTTCACAGTTCTAAATATGATTCATTTCATATATTTCAATTCATTATAAAGCTGCCAAGGTCAGTCTGAAAGGTACAGCAGTTACCATGGCAATGAATTTTCACAGTAACACCTGCACAACATTCCACGTGAAGCATACATGCCCATGATGAGATGTGAAAAAAAAAAAAATGATACACATCCATAATAAAATAAAAACTAAGGTATTGAAGGTAAAAAAATAAATAAATAAAAATTCAAAATTAATCAAAGCAAATTACAATTGTTAGCGACTGGAAACAACTCTTTAAGATTTTTAACTAAAAAGAAATGCTACGGTATGTTGAGAGCAACAAAACATGACAAACTTTTAAGACTAAGATTCTTAACCAAGAAAAAAAATACTATGAATTGCTAAGAGCAACAAAACATGACAAGACAAAAATAGTGGTGCAAAGTCGAACAGTATGCAACACCGTCATCAACAATACCTCCTACTTAATCTGCGTTCCAAACTTGAGGAAATAGAATGACCCGTTGAGTACCCGGATATCCGTGAAAGTTGACTAATGCTCCGGTTGTGGTTGCTGTTGCTATAAAATGGTTCACTGAAGCTTCGTGAATGTCCAGGGACAAAGGAAGCATTCTCAGGAGCACCGCCAGCAGTCTCCTGACATTCTGATGCACTGTCTGAGGTGCTTTTAGTAAGGCTCCTTCCTGTCTCACCCCCTGAACTGGCAGTACTCACTGAGTCATGATCAGAAAGTGGTGCCCTATTTTCAGCTGTTTCTGTGGTTACTTGGTTGTGAGAGGGTGCATGAGGCCTGTTGAAACAGCAAAATAGTAATAATGAACACTTGAATTGTCACACAATTTAACTTGAGAATTACGTGAGTAGGCTACTGAATTTTCACCAGTTACCTATTTTAAAACAATTAGCCACATGGATTATTGATTTGTATGTGAAACATATCCTCTTGTTATGAAATATGTTATTCATTGTGGGATACTTGACGTATGTTAAATGTTGTCATTTGCTTCACGGCAGTCACTTTGTTATTAATTGCAGTGTTTAAACAACTTACTACCCGTATTATTGCTGCTTTGTTGTGCTGAACTATTTGTTGCACAAGGGTTGTTACAAAGCAGTATATATAAAAAACATAGTAAGAAAACAACACCAATTTTTATTACTGTGTAAATTATTATGTGCCATATCATTAAGTCAACCAGAACTGCGACATCCTAAGGGGTTTTGAAGTAGATGGCTGAGTTGTCAAAGTAAGTAGCCAGTCCAGGGATATTTTATTTAAAAAATGCCATCCGCAAAGAAATGCTAAGCAGAGTAGCTGGCCAATACAAAGCAAGAAGGCGGCAACTTTCGCTGGCAGCCTGCTTAACTTTGACCATCCTACATCCTTCTATTTATGATGAGCTATGAGCAAGTCCAAATTGGAGGCTCCTTTAAAGAGACCTTGAGTCTACCACTAGCTGGCCTACTTGTTAATTCCAACATTAAGTAGTCAATGATTCATCATCCCCCAAAACACACTCACACTTTGAACAGTGGATCTCCAGATCTGAGTTGCATACTGACTTCAACCTATAGTTAACAATAAAGAAACAAAAAAAAATATATCATTATCATCATCCAAAAAATATTTTGCAGCTCAAGAAAATTTCCATACAGTCAACTCTCTCCAAGACGGACACCTTTGGGACCGGCACTAAGTGTCCGCCTTAGAGAGATGTCCATCTTATAAAGTGTCAAATAAAGGGAAAAAGCAAAGGCAGGGACCAACTCTAGGTGTCCGTTTTACAGAGGTGTCCGTCTTATAGAGGTGTCCGTTAAGAGAGATTCGACTGCACTTCTGACCCTCTTGAATATAATTAAGCCTATAACATTCAAATTTCCAAAAAGGTGGGGAAGGTGGGTGGGAAGGGCCTCAAGAAAAAAAGTATGAAGATTCCCTTACATTACATATTGGCTGGTTCTGAGATATCACACTTACTATAACAATAATATAATGACTTTGCCTTGCTGTTCAACTATTATTTGTTTGTTTGTTTGTTTTTTTTTGTAACTGAGTTGAGAAAACCTATGATAAGCCTTATAATTTGTCTGGGCTTTCTTGCTATTTTCTTGTAAAGTCTTTGTAATCTTCATCATTGTAACATTACAAGAAGGTGGAATTGAAAAGACGAAATGCTTTACCTCTAGGATGGAGTTGTCTTGTCGCAGCTGAGTCTTATCTCCATATCCTTCTAAAATGTATCTCTTAGTGGTTGTGGCTGATCCAGCAAACTCTGCTAAATTGACATCCACAAAGCCCAGCTACAGGGAAGACATAAAAAATGCACATTACCAGTAATTTTGTTAACTCTGGGTCCTACCACCCTGACACATGAAAATCCCAAAGATGCAAATAATTTGTGGCATGTGTCTTGTGGGATGCAAAGATCAATTTATTGATCGATCTAAAGATGTTTTTTATAGAGTACCCCGATTGTGTGATTTCTGTGGCTGTTCTTGTGGCTGTTGTTAAACAACCCTTATTTCTTTTAGTCTTTGTTGTGCTTTACAATAGAAGGAGTATATTTTTATTTCAGTAAACTGTAATAGAGAGTTTTGGAGTCTGTCTTCAGATTAACTGTGTGGTTACAAAAGACCCAGGGACTCACTGCTTTTAGAAATGGGACTCAATGGTTCTGGACTGGGACTGGAGTCCCAGGACTCACCATAACTATTTGTAAAAAAATAACTGCATTGCAAACACAGTCCTCATGTATATAACAGACCTCTACTTTTCTGTTGTGTATTTTAGACTGTTGGGTACAAGAGGAGACTTTGCACTGACTCTTTATGATCCAATGACCCAAGGCTGTGCTCCAATAAAAATTGAAGGGAGCCCAGTGCTCTGAGCTTGTGAAATCCAGGGTGCCCAGCTTATGATTAAGATTTTCTAGTCACCCCGATGGAAAAGTTCGGTGCCAGGGGCCACTGCGCACTACAAGATTACAGCCTTGTGATCTGCATTAAAAATGCATTAGAGCTACTAAGCAGCCACACAGTTTTCATGTGCTTTGAAACCTTCTCCAAATAATACTGGGTGATGTGTAAACCAGTGACACAGTACATGACTGTCTAAGACTAATATTACAACAATTATCATTACTCTGGCTTTGCTAGCAAATTTGTTTGGTATGTACAGCTTAAAGCCCAGAAGCTCTCAGCAGCAACAAATATATCAATCCTTCATGGTTTAGTTGTTTATGTCTGTAAAGGTGACTAAGAACTGTTCTTTACCTTGATGTGTGCCTTCCCACCTTTGGTTTCCTGCAAAAAGACCAGACAAGCACCAAATGTTAAGTTTACAGCATTAAACAAGTCAGAGACAAACATTACCCTGTTATTACCAAGATACAACCCCCTTTATGCCACCAAAGAAAATGCCTTCATAAGAAAAAAAAAAGTTAACAACAATGTCTTCAAAGATTTTCAAAATCAGTGCCACTAATTCTGTCAAGTTTTCTTGAATTATCCCGCAACATCTTGAGTTTGTTTTTGTTAAGAATGTATCTGGAGCAAATATTTATCCTGAGTTTAAGAAAAACATCATTACAGGTTACCAGTTACTGGCAGACAGCCAGTATTTCCACTTGCAATGAATAAAAATGAATCAAATGAATCAAAAAAAATAAAAAAGATTAGTTTCACACACAGTTAACACCGAGGGTTTTAATAGCTAAAGCATAACTACAATGTATGTATTCAATATAGTGCTTTTAATGCAATGCAGCACTATGTCTTGTGAAATTTGGGTACACTGTGTTTTTATGATGTCCAAGTATTGATAGTTGTATCTTTGTAGTAAAGTGAAAATATGAAGTAACATTAAATGATGCACTCCTTTTCCAATATGTCTAATGCAATTAAATGCTATTACATTCTAAGCACTGTCAGTTAGAGCTCTCTTTCTCACAACCTATTTATCACATTTCTTACAACAATTAAAGTAAGAAGTGAGAAAAGAGGAGGGGACAAAAAATAGTAGAGGAACAACATAAATTTAGCCACTGCACACAGTCAAGCAAGTACATGTACAACATGGTGTTCTCATATTTCTTCAAAACCTACATCCGATTGTCCGGGACAAGCAGAAATTTAGTTCGGGCAAGTAAATCTTTGACATGACTTGTCCGTGGGACAAGCACATTTCTGATTGCTGACTGAATTACAACCACAGAAACTCGAATTTCAATAGAATTGAAATTTGTCTCCTAGTCATATAAAAGCAAACTTCCACCTTGACAAAATGAGTGTAAATACTCCTATAAATTTCTTCATTCTGTGGCCATTCTATTTGTTTCTGTGAGCTTTGTATGTTATGACTAGAAGGACCCTGGCCTAAATAACATTTGCCGTAGCATTGTAAATTATACACAATTAACATTGATACTAATGGAATCATGCTAAAGGTGATGTGTTATATGTCTTTTATATTCTCTTCATTTATAAATGGAGTTGAACCAAACTTTTTGGACAAGCACAATTTGCATTTTGGACAACCATAATCTCTATGATGGTTGTCCAAAGGACAAGCAGATTACAAATTTTTCTCTTACTCTGTGAGTAAATTAATATTCATGTAAAACTTAAAATGTGCTCTTATTAGTGGAACATACTTTTTTTTTTATTTAACTAGGTCCACTGAATAGAAACCAAGCAACAAAACAGAGCATTGCAGTGCAGAAAGCTACAAGCAGTTGAGCGGCCGATTTGAGACTCAACCAGGGGGCTAAAATGTTAATCAATTCATCTGGACAAACAGTGGGAAATTTGACAATGACCACTAACCCACATCCCCACCCCCCCGACCCGCCAGCCTGAGGGACTGACAGAGGTACTTAAAGCATACGTTTTGGAACTGAACCAGAATAATTATGTGAAGTCACTGCCATCAAAAAAACATATTGCATTACTATAACTTACAGGTATCAATTGCACAGATGATAATCAATATTTAACATTCCTCCAACCAAAACCTTTTAACTTTATGCAAACTCCTAAAGAGAAACTCCCAACCTCAATGAAAAATAGGAATAACTTGAGCCAGCTTAAGCATTCCAATATAATTAAAACCATAATTCCCTATAAAAATATTTACACAAGCGACAGAGAAAAAAAACTTGTTACATGACTGTCTGAGACAGAAATGGCGTTGATTAAACCCAAGCTGTCTGCAAATAAAGACAGACTGTCTGATAATTCTAATTTGAAAGCATTATACTAACAGTCCTAAATTGAAAATTCACTTTGCTAGATACACAAAAGGAGTGAATGATAACACAGCCATTCTACCTATAGCAAGACATCTGAACTGTGAAACAAGGACTTTCTGTCTACATGAGCAAGACAGAAATAGGCAATAGAAAATATTTGTATTGTGCATGCTTAGGTAAGAAGTAATTTGTCAGACTATAGAACAGTGCTAAAATGAAATTGTTTGTTGTTATAGTTCACAAAAGTATTAAATAATTATTATATATACTACTCTTACAGATCCTTTTCATATTGGCATTTTTTTGGGAATCTGGATTTTTTAATTTCTTGAAATTTCATGAAGAATTTAGTATTGAAATGATTCATTATTTAATTGTTTATGAGGATTCAAAAAAAAAAAGTCAATATCATTTTTCCTGACAACAAAAATATATAAATGCGAAAAGGATCTGTCAGAATGGTAAGCCACAGTAACAATAAAGAATTTTATCTACTAACTTGAAAATAAGAATGACTATCTCACTTCAACTCATATTGAAAGCATAATAGTGGAAAAAATGCAAAGTAACATAAACAAATAAAATGGTAGTTAGCACTATTAGGAGCTTCAATGTGGAAGTAAGTACAGTGAAACCACTTTTTCTGGGCACCAAAGGGACAGAGCTTTGTGTCAACTTTTGATACAGACACCTCTAAGAAAATGGACACCTCAGTAAAGTGAAAACTGAATGGACTTTGGTATCTCTGGGATCATGAAAACCATCTGTAATTATAAAAAAGGTGTCCACGTAGAGAGGTGTCTGTTAAGTGAGGTTTGCAGGAGTGTACTTTGAAATAGCTACAACTGAACTTGCATGGAAAATAATATCAGACACCATTAATAATTACATTGGCTATGTAAAGAGCATGAAGAGAAGGGTTCCAAAAATAATTTATAGTTGTTCGCTTGCTGATACAAAACATTCACACATAAATCGAATTGTCTTTCATCCAAGAAGCAAATTGATTGTTTATCCTTTCCTCACCTACATGTACTGAGGTAAATAAGTGAGTCTGTTAGTCAATTTATTCTTCTACTAATTGTGTATTTGCTCCCATCTGAAATAATTAGCATCTTATTTTTCGAGTAATGCTTATGATACTGCATGTAAAGTTTGTATTACTTAAGTGTTGGTGAAGGTTGTAAAAAGTATCTTTCCAGAGACAATTCAGGACTGATTAGGAAACAACGAGAAATTCTAAAAGCAGAACTGATTAGGAAACAAAACACTGGGTTACTGGCCATGCATCAGTGCAACTACCATGTACGAACTCTCTTTTGTATATCATAACCTATATTTTTCTCCTATGCCCTCTCATTGCCAGTCATCAGTCATAATCCAAAACAGTTTATACTAAGGGGAAGAAATTTTGATCACTGCCAATGTCCACACAAAGCCAGTCCTTTATACAAGACAACACTATTGGAAAAAAATTAAACTGGTACTGATACATTGGGAAAACAAGGGTACCTTTTTTAACTACATTTTGCCTAAATTTTACATTAAAGTTAAGAATTACATGTAACCTTCACTTGATTAGAAGATGGAGGCCTTAGCTAGACTTACTTACAGCATACATGTGTTTCCAAAAAGACAGGAACAGCTTTATAACTAGATGCATGCAAAGTGACTGCATGGTTGGATTTAATTAAATTTGCAAGCAAAGGTGGTTTTAAGAGTAAAATTTTACAGTGCAGTTAATGATTGTTTTGTGGATGTTAACATTAAATGTAAATAAATTTTATTCTTGTCTAGCTTCAGCAGTTCTTCAAAAAATAAGCTTATCCATAAACTTCAAAGTCACACACCCATGTATGAAGAAAATAATTAGTTTCCACTGATTTGACAAAACAAAATGTTTTCTTGGCTTTTTCAATACGCTAATCAATTAGGGTGGATATGTTTTATTACGAGGTTGATGGCCTGAAGTCCTGAAATTTTCGAAAACCACATCTACGTCCCACTTAAAATTAAATAGCAATATAAAGACCACTGGTAATTTAACTTCACCAATACATGCATAGTTTTAATTGTTATTTAAGAAATGACGAATGCATTCGTTAATTATCCCCTGAAATAAGTCTAAAAAAGCCTTTAATCCAAAAACAGATCAACCTCTAGATTTACATAAGAAAAGCGCAATAAACTGAAGCATTCGAATCAAGTTACCAGGTTGTTCCAGAACAATAAAACAGCAAACGAAGCATTTATATTTCTGTGGGAAAAATACTTGTCAGCAAAATAGAGGACTGTATCATTGCCAAAATTTATAGGAAAGGGGAGGAAAATATCAGTCGCGATCTCCGGAATCTAAGGTCGCAAAGTCGGGCAAAGTTCAGATCCCGGTTTGACAATTTTAAGCCGGGCAATCCACGAACAGCTTTCGATCGGCCGATATTAAATTTTTCGAAAATGACACCAAAAAATGAGCAAAAATATAACAAGACTTAAGAATTGTCCTCTTGTTGGCTCATGAATTGCCATAAATTTCAATAACGTCTTTTTATCCTCAAATATAATAAAATCAATCAGGTCGCAGGTGGTCCTTATAACAACCAAACTACTACGGTACTGAAGAAAAAGAAATTGCACAATACCGAAATTAAACATCATTTACGAACCATGAAAATCTACCCCACGCGGCTAAAGGCACGAACGAGAAAACAGAAAGCTTGATCCGTGAGAAAAACTAAGTAAACATAAAATCGTAACCCTGTAAATGTCACGAATTTGATTATGCAGTAGTCCTACCTTTCGAATTGACACTCTGTAGTTGCACGTATCTAAAACCCCAGTAGAAATGCTCGCCGTCATTTTGCACGGAAAACTAACGAACATTCCCCACTTCACACAATGGTTACCGACTTCCTCCCTTAAAGAAAAGAAAGATATTTAAACAAAGCCTAAATTTAGAGAAACAGTGAACTTATTGCATGTGTTGTTTCACACAGTACTCAACGTCAAATACCTCGTTGAATAGCTCGTAAAGCTTCCACCTTCCAGTAATCTCATTTTGGCAAAGAGAACCCCGCTCACGAAGGGAACACTAGATAATTCATTTAACTTGAAGTTGACGTCAAACTTGAACTTTTTCTTCTTCATGTTTGTTTCTTATCCCAGGCTTCTTGGATTATGATCTTCTCTCCAACCGGTCGACATCTTCGCGATAACAAAAACACCGACATCTGCCTCCAATTCCCACAATGCCTTGCTTTGCGTAGGAAGTGCGACGTTGTAAATAATTTCAATCACTTCCGGTTGATTATCTATTACCGTAAAACTTCAAAGGCCCTTTTTGAGGGGCTTATTTTTGGAGGGGCTTATCTACGGAGGGAAATTTGTGCTTCAAAATCGATTGGGCTAACCTTATAGTTGGAAGTAAATTTACCGTTTTTGCTTTGTTTTACTTTGTATTTGAGAACAATTTTGCAAGTACAAGCCTCCGGGGGGTTTATATTTGGAGAGGCGATTTAACGGAGGGTTTTTTGCGTTACCGATTTGGGGGACTTATATTTGGAGGGGCTTATACATGGGGGGGCTTATTTTCGGAATTTTACGGTATGTTAAAATCATTTTTATTTAAAAAATTTCAACTTAAAACTTAGCGAATAAGCAAAATAATTGTTTGGGGGTACCTCAATATTATATCATTAGAATATTTTTCGTTCTCAAAACGCTTTGGCCGCAACTAATCTCTTTCAATGAGAAAGTAAAAAGATAAATAAATAAAGTAACAAATATTATCATTCATGGCAAGGCTTTGGCTGTCTCATCTTGGAGTTTGTGTTAGTCTTCCTGTTGTAACCCCGGATTTAATATGCCCGGAAGTGATATTAATCATGCTTTACAATAATTAGGCTTGCAGGTCATAGCATGACAAAGGTATGACGTTTGACGTGTGAAATGAAAAGTCCAGTTTTTAAAATAGAACTCACCGAGGAAGTGTAAAAGTGATAAATGACGTGAGGGCATACAAGCAGGTTCATGTCTCTATTTCAATCAAACATGTGCGTGTCTAAAAGGAGATCGAGGAAGGTCAGGAAGTGTTAAAGAGATGGCTAACATATAATGCAAGGGTACTAATAGGTTTATATCAAAGTAGGGTGTCTATGAATTGGACAATTCTATATTTCCACTTCGTTAAGTAGTCTCAAAACCTAAGGCGACGGCAACAGACCTTGTCACGGTTTTCGACGCCCTTGAAGGGTAGGCAAACGCGTGAGAAATTACAGTGTTTGTATGAGAATCAATGTCGAATAATTCCCGTAGAACGGCTGTTCTGAAAAAAATATCAAATTGTAAACTATAGCTTCACTCCTAAGGATTCTACTGAAAAAAATTGAGGGCGTTACATACGCTAGAAGACCTAGAAACACTTTTCAAAATTTTCTATACATTCACGGTCTCATAAGACTGAGTCCCGGGAAAATTACAGACAAATTACATATAGGGAAAATCTTAAGCAAGCCTCTGGAGAAATTTTAGCATAGGTAAAGCCCCAAAATTTTTTAGTGCAATCCTTTGCTCCATGGCTTTAGTTTACAATTAATATTTTTTTCAGAAAAACCGTTTTGCGGAAATTATTCGACATTAGATTCTCATACAAACACTGTAATTTCTCACACGTTTGCCTACTCGTCAAGATAGGGTCGAAAACCGAGACAAGGTCTATTACTTTATTGCTGAATGAAAAGAAAGAAAATGCACCACAGACATAAACATAACGCATCATGCATTAATTAACAATTTATATATCCGGCTTCACTGAAGTAAAAAATCGTTTCCTTCAGTACTTTCCGGTAGTACGTAAAATTAGATGGAAACTAAAGCGATAAAAAGGATTTTTTAAAATTATTATTTTAGCTAGGGACTGCCCCTTCGTCCTTTGGATAGTCTGACGGTTGCATGACAAGTCCACTGTAACAAAGTTGTCGAAAGTTGACATTCCACCTTGCCCTAATCATGAAGGTTATTTCCTCCTCTGCTCTATATATTGATAGTCTGTTTCCCGGACGCCCTTTTCATTTTTTCGATTAGTTAAAGGACCGTGTAAGCGAGAGCGAGCGCGATAAAAAAGCAATATTTTATCACGTACTTACCCTTGGCCTAATAGCCTACGCCACACACACATCTGTGCGACGCCAGGACGCCCAACCGGCTTCCTCTCGGTGGAGGTCAATAAATCTCCCGCTGTTTTTATTTTGATGTGGGCGCCCTTAACGATCTTTTTAGAGAAACTAGGACTGAACCGTGAGAATAATTTACTAACTGCATTATTGTATGTTTATTTTCATACTTTTACGAATCAATAACTGATTTACTGTGTGATCAGGACAGGAGCCTGTAATGGCTCCTAACGTGACTTGCTTTTCGAAATGCTCGCAGCCGAGAATAGAAGAGTCTGAAAAAGGCAGTCAGAAACTTTTTTTGGATTTTCTTTAAAATCTGTCTTGCTTGTCTAAAAGTATTCTATCTTCATTTAGAATCACCAAGCGATCAGAAAAACAGGAAGTGGCTTCAGTTGAGCGGTTGTGGTTCCTTGAGCATAGAGGGGAAAGTGAACCCACGTTTTCACTCCACTCTTTCTGGGAGCAAGAGCCCGGGGCAAGAGCACACTTAGGAATTTCTATTGCCAATGAAGCATAAAGGGCTTCGTCACGCGCGTTCACGGACCGTTACACATAAATCTCCTCAATAGTTTAAAGTTTGCATTCAGTTTGTTTTGAAGATAAATCAAATAATGTATGTCTCCGGAAGAAGACAAAACTGTATATACTGTATGTGAGCGCTCCTAGGTAGAAGAGGAGGTGGCCATGGGAAGGGGGGAGGGGGGGGGGGGAAGGGTTGGTCGTCGCATTGCGAGAGAGAGGTAAGGAAAGTATAAAGTTATAGGAAGGCGTGTAGAAGTTGAAAGAGAAAATGAAAATAAGCGAACTTTCGAACATAAGAATAATAAGGAAATAAACTGCAAAAAACCGAGGACGAAGAAGAAGAGTAATTACTGTCAAGAAATAAAGTTTTGAGATTTCTGATTAGTCACTTCACCGCCTAACAAAACGCCAGTCACAGACTAGCCAAGATTCTCTAGTGTTTTCACAACTTTTACTAACGGTAACCGTCATAACAATGTATCGCGTGGACATTTCACTGTCTGGAATCCGGCCTTCTGCGTCAAAGCGCAGGTGCGGATCTAGGAGAAATACTCGGCTGACCGATTTCCTAGACGAGCGCCGAAGGCGCAAGCTTATAGGGGGTCCGGGGGCATGCTCTACCTTGAAATTTTTTCGATTTCTACGCCATTCAGCAAGTCTTTGGGCAGTTCCATTCTCCTTGGATGAAGCCTTGCAAATCGGCGGATTATTTCATCTCTCGATTTCAACTTGGAAAGTCTTTAATTGTTACTAAAAATATATTTAATTATGAAAAATCTGACCGATTTCCTTAAAACGGTGGAAACCGGTGTGGATCAGCGCCTGAAGCGAGATTGCTGTGCTGATCGCGAACGGGACTTAACTTGTGCGTGATGCACATAGAGTTTGTCGGCTAAACTTCAGAACCTCTGGCTCCTGGTTGCGACGAAACACCAGTTTTCAGACAAAACACGTTTTAAACATGTTTAAAGAAGGATTTTCACAGCTTTTAATTTTAAAAAGTGCCAAAACAAATAAATATACTGTGAAAGGTATCTAAAGGGACTCAGAAATACGTAAACAAATTTCAAGATTTTATATACAATGCTTTTTTTTTTATCGTAAGTGATAAAACTCTTATAACAACTGATTTATCTGCAGGGCTAAAAGCAATATGCTACAGTCTACAGGGAATCGTGCATTAGCGTGGAAGACCCCAATTCTGACACGTGTCGACGAAGTTTTCTCTTGAATCCAGACGACTGAACTATACTTAGCAGGATCTTCACAATTAGTAAAACAGTTGCCACAAGACAGTATGTGAAGTACAAAAATACTGCCACTCCTACTCCAAAGGTCATTATCGGGAAGAGAAAAACAAGGAAGCAGATAAAAGCTACAGCAAATGTTCCTCCAAATACTGTTATCGCACTCAGCAAGACCAGCATAAACGAGCTCGAAACAAAGGCTACAAAGACTATGAAAGGAAAAGATCCGAGGAATGTACAAATGACCAAGAAGAGAGAGATTAGAGGATGGTTTTGCATAAATTCTTTGCTTTGTAAGAGCAAATGAAATCCTGGCCAATGTTTCAGGTTAGTCTCGAGTTTGTTCCACTTCTCTTTGAGTTTGGACCCCAGTTGTAGAAACAAAGATTCGATGTTCTCAATCCTAATCATGGCGAAAAAGCACTAGAAAAAAGAATGGGAAAACATAAAACAAATAATAAAGGTCCTCCATGACACAGAACAGTGGGATTAAAAAACCCCATAAAGAAACAAAATCTTGTGAGGTTTTAACTGCTTTTTGTGTGCAGTCCCTTACAACTCTTTTCACTGTACTTTTTTTCTGCGTGAAATTAAACCTTTCTCTTACCTTATACACTTCTTTATAGTTATTTGCCGTGTACCAAGAGAATAATCTAATTGCAAAGTATAAAACTGGGTCCGTTTAGACTATCCAGTCAAATGTAAACAGATTTGGAAGTTGTCTCAGTTTGTTTAGAGTTATGTCACGGCTGAAACGAACATTAACTGCGTCACAGACGAACATTGCACGCGCACAGCTCAAATTCAAGTGAAAGTAAACATCTTCCTTTGAAGATTCGCGCGCAAAGGAAGGCGGGAGGAAGAAAACGGGCGAGACGACGCTTTAGTCTCTCATTTTTCTCTTTCCCATGGTCCCTTGCGCTTTGTCTCTAGTCACTTACCTATCACTCACACTTCTTTGCGAAAAACGAAGCGCCAGAGGAGGGGGTAGTAGTGCTACTGTTGCGCAGCCGTCTGCGTGTAAAGCAGCTCAAGGTCAATCGGGAAACTTGAAAGCGGGCGTCGTATAAAGATGCATTCTATACGATACCATTCCCTTCATTTCGTGCTGAAGACTCCAGTTTCAATTTTCTTTCTTGCAGTAAAATAGTGACAAGGTAAAAAAAATTGAACTGACTTTAATAGTTGGCAATTATACTAGTAACAAGAGGGAACTGACACACGATTGGCTCACAGAAGTATCTGTACACCTTAGGAATTATCATTCTTCGCTTTGCGAATTTGTTACACATCACTATAGTCCCTAAATACAGTTTCGTCATGATTACAATTATTTTAGAAGCCATCCTTGCAGCAAGATCAACGCTTCACTAGAATTTAATAGGCTCTATCTATAATATAAAGCAAAGAAATACTCATATTTTGTTGTAACACAGTACTAAAAAACGTGCTCAGTTTAAATCAACTCGGCTCTGATAACGTCAATCAGGAGAAATTTTTTGCGACTGCTAGAAATCGCTAACTTCTGTTTTCGGACCAATCTTACCCTTTCATTCAAAAGCACCTACAATCAAAGTAAACTTTGAGAAAAACTACTTTAAACGAATGGCACAAATTACTGCTAAAGAGCTTTCACAGGAAATTGTTACATCATAGGACTTCGATGAAAAAGTACTCGGAATTCATCATTTGAATGGTAACATCATAGGACTGCGTCTCTAAACGTAGAAGTAAGCATTAAGGCGTCGTTTACAAGTATCCGGATAATTTTGAAAACGGAGATTTTTTTCCCTTTTTGGAAAAAACGCGTATCTAAACGTAGCGTACCCGAATCGCTTTTCGCCCGTCCACACGAAAAAGCTAAAACGATGAAAATATGATAGCATCCCTTATACAGAGCAAGTGCTGGATAATGAATAACATTATCGTTTTGGAAAAAAAACTTTTTCGTCCGCCCATACGAAAGCGATAAGCTTTTTTTTTTTTTAAAGAAAAAACAAAAAAAACAAAAAACAATCTGGAGACCGTTTGCGAAAACGTGCGTTCTGTCTGCCCGAAAACGCCGTTTAATTGTGGACGAATGACTGAAAAGGAGAAGAATCTCCGACGAGGTCTTAATGACGTGTGTCCATAATTTATAGAAAGGATTTTAAAATGGTTTGGATTTCTGATAACTCATATAGAGAACCGAATCCAACATGTTGGTCGAACATCACGCAACACTGTTGAGTCTGCTTCACACTAGAGCTGTTCTTTCTACTATTGGCACGCAACGCTCCTCCCGAATGTGAAGCAGACTAGCAACACAGTGGGGTATAACGAATGCTTGATCTATTTGGAGGGCGTTCTAATGACATTATTCTGGAATCGGAATAAATGGATAAGCTTTAGAAATCAATAGCTGTAGAATTCATTTCATTGCAATGTCTAACATCTCTCTGAAATAAAATTACATGCATGTAGCAATTATTGGTCCAAAAACTCACAGCAGACGAGATTTGTAACAAAACTTTGGTTTTGTGAATTGTTATTCCGGAATAAGATCAAAAGAACACAACATTAAAGGTGCTATGTCACTAGAGTATTGCTGTTTCAGATCAATTCTGTACTGAGGTATTACTTAGTATCTTTACCCATACACAAAATGTTATGGAGAAGATATCAAACAAATTTCGTCAGGGAGCACTAACCATGATAATCATGCAGCTGATTTTTGCAGGCTTAGTATAAAAACTTGAAAATGTTGGCCCAACGTATTTTTTCGACTTTCAATCCATGTTCATCCTTGCCATCCTTAGCAACAATCGACAGAAAACGTTTCCAATGCCTCAATATAGTAACCTGCATAACAGGCGCTTTATAGCCCACGCGAGGCGAACGCGGCGTTTTGCGCGAAGCGCGAGGCGAGGGGAGGAGCGCCTGTTACCAGTCCATTGTTCTGGCTCTTCTCACGTCAATACATGAACGTTGCGTTCCAACTGGTTAATTGATGACGCGTGGGTGAAACAGCCAGAGCTAAGGGCTGGTAACAGGCGCTTTATTTTTCTCCTCCCCTCGCCTTGCGCCTCGCGCTTCGCTCAAAATGCCGCGTTCGCCTCGCTTGGTTAATAAAGCGCCTGTTATGCACGCTACAATATATAGTCTTAAACAACAAAATTGTACCACTATTTTAGTAGTGTAGTTGACGCGAAGACATCTTTTATACTTTTGGAAAAGATAGCAAATAGCGTGACGAAGCCCCTTAAATGCTTTGCTGGATAATAAAGGATGTTATGTGGATGCAGATTTCCGACACTTTTGTTCTTCTGTACCTTGTATCTGAAGAAGATTAGTAACAATCAGTCAATTGAAATCAGCTTTCATTTCGTCATGCCATCTACTGTTTAAACCTAAAAAAAGAAAGGAGAGTTTGCACTAAACGTAGATTTCTGAAAGTTCCTCTTCTCACTCACCTAGAGAAAGCATAATAAATAGTTGCGATACAAATAGCAGGAAAACTGCCCAGTTTAACACCGCCATAACGAGCGACTGACCTCTTTTCATAGAAAATAGCTTGGCTACTTTGAAGTCGAGCACCAAACAAGGTAGGGTGTTGAGCCGAATGGCAATATGAACAGTGGAACTGTTTCAGGACGCTCGGCTATTACTTCTTTGGGACTGTTTACATTGAGGGAAGAAGATCCTAGCACAAGGAAAGGCCTATAAGGCGGAACAACTTCTCGTTCGGCTTACATGCAGAAATTCTAGCCATCATGCCATTAGGGCCATTTTGCTTCCTTTACTTTGCTTTTTTGCATGCAAACTGAATACAAAAAACATATGGCGCTAAAATGATCCGCCTTCTAGGATCTTCCTCCCGCGTTGTAAACAGTCTCTTTCTTGCTTATTTTGGGGTTAGCCTTGGGGTTGCCAAGGTATCGCTGTCAAAAAGTCTTCCCCCAAAACAGTCCCATAATGCACTGCCTTCAACACTGATCAAGCCTCAACCAATTGACTATTTTCCAATTGCCCATAATACACTCTGTTTGCCCCCCAAATTTTGCATAACTTATTGTCTTAAAATGCTCTTGGGAAAATGCAATACTCCCAGGAGCATTTAAAAACAATGGTTTATGCAGAATTTGGGGGGCAAACAGAGTGTATTATGGGCAATTGGAAAATAGAGAATAGAATGTTTTCAGTCACGTGGCCATCATTTTCACAAGACGTCATGGCGGCCATATTGGTGTACAACACAATAAAATGGTCGGTGTAAAGAAAGATCGTGAGGGGATTTTAAAAACTCTTTTCTCAAGTAAAAACTGCCATTTGCATAGCTGCTGACCACGTGAGAAAAACGATCCATACACAGTGGAACCTCGATATAACGAAGTCAGTGCCAAGGGACTGACAAAACTTGTTCGCTATAAAGAGGTTTCGTTTTATCGAGGTTTCTTGCTATATATTGTACTATTACTGGGGTAAACAAAATCGTTCGTTTTACCGAGGACGTCGTTATATAGAAGTTCGTTATATCGTGGTTTCACTGTAGTCACCGTGACGTCATGTAAAAACGCTCTATACCGTTACTGCCTTATTACCAGAAATTTTCGCGAAAATCGCAAATAGCTATGTAGTAAGGTGGGAGATGTTTTCGATGACGGGATTTTAACACTTATAAAATATCTGCTATTAATGGGTACCCGAGTTCAACTAGAATATTATATAGGGCGCCCACAGTGCTGCCGGCTTTAACCTCCCAAAACCTCAGCACTTCGTCTGCCGGATTTTCTTTTCGCCCTTGAAGAAATCTGATTGAGGAGCTGTCCATTCCTAGTTTTTCAGCTAAGATTTTCCAGCTATCATCTCCTGAAAGAAAGTAAGAAAGTAGGGATTTAGCTTTACTTACTGGCGAGCTTTAACAAAAAACTAAACAAACGTCTAACCATATAGGTTTACACAGAAGGAAGGCGAGGGGAGGGGAATCCAAATTTTGTCGGACGTCAGATCGTAGGTTTGGGAAATTCATCTGAAAAATGCACACAGTTGGCATACATGACGTAATAATAATTAGGACCTTACGAAACGACGACGATGGCAACTAGAGCGTCTAAAACAGAATAGGTTTAGCACAAAATAACAACCCTGCAAGTGCATAACGCCTTTCTAGATCTCTTAAAGGGACACAGTCAGCTGTGGGACCGCGCTGACCCGGACACTACTTTTGTCAGTTTGAAAAGCGTTTACCTCAACCCGAAATCAAATGTACCTGTCGGATACATCTACAAATCCGCTTTAATCCTGCCTAGTGTTTCATTCGATCCTCGATCTTTTACAGAAAACCTCTTTTTGAGCAAACTTTTACTTTTATTTGCCGTTTCTGCACATCTGCGACGTAAAATGACCAAACTTTAACTTTGTTTAAGTTGAACATGAGAACGGTGAGGGCAAGCCAACAAATGCCCCGGACCGAGACCTCTCTCTGGCTCCAACCTAATTTCCCAACTTTCAAGTAACTGGGTGACGTGGCCGGAATGATGGAAAAAAAGTTTGACTCAAAGGACGCAAAATCTATTTCACAGCAACGTTTTCATCGGCGGTTTTACGAAGGACGTAAACACTCGAGTCGACGACAATTTCATCTGTCTATTTTTAAACTTTGATGTGCTACCTAAAATTCAACTCCAGGAAAACTCCTCTACAAAACCTCAAATTGGGAAGCCGGTGTGGAGTGCCGTAGCCAGCGATTGATTGTTTAAGCTCCTCTCAAGTAGTACGAACAGTACATTTGCCTTATTTTCTTTCTTCTTTTTGTCTTTTAACTATAGTTTTAACCGCAAGGGCTCAGGAAGGCGTCGACGAAAAAAGTTTTTTTCGTTTTACGATGAATGTCTGTCTTGCTTCAGCAGGAGATTTTGCAAAGAACGAAACGTTTACCGTCAAAGCTTTTTGTACTCTTTCTTCGCAGTGTAATGTAACGTAATGTATTTGTAATTTATTGTAATGTAATATCATGCAATGCCATGTAACGTTAGTATTGTAACGCTGTGGAGTATTTAATAAAAATTTGAAAAGTTTGAAAAAAAAAATTGTACTCTTTAGTTCACTATTATATCACTGCAGTCTCATGTCCCGCAACTCTATTCTTAACATCCAGTTCTTTGAAGCTCTTTGTTCCATCTTCTCATTTCCCATTTGTAAAATTGTCAAAATGAACTGAGGTTTGCCATTTGCCATAAAAGTGATTCTAAAGCTCTTTATCATTGGATTCGGTTTTTTCGCACGGTAGCGAAAATTATCAAGGCTTCGGCTTCAATTTATGTCAGAACTGAGCCAATACGCAACTGTCAATCAAATCGCGTATTGAGGTTAAACATACCACACAATTCCCTGGTGAGATTTCTTCGGACAGAGTAACCAACGTCTCTGATGTATTTCTTTGGTGGCAATAAAGGACCTGTAAACAGAATAATTGCAAACTTTGTGAGGAAATTTTAGTCTGTATCTACAAAAACAATGCTGAAGTGTTGAGTTCTGATTGTATTTTGACGTCTTTCACGTTATGCGCCTTCGGGTATCACTTAGAAGAAGGCAGTGAAATTCTGAATTGAAATGTGTTTTAAACAACATGTTAGATTCTCTTTTTTCCAACTCTCCATAATACACTCTGTTTGCGCGCCCCCCCAAAAATGAATAAATAAAATGCTTATAAAACTATTAAATCCGTGAGCCTCTGTACTCTCACAAGTTATTTTCACGAGCTTTTGCCGATAGGCCGCGTAGCTCAATCCGCTTGAATACTGAAAGAACTCGTCCGGAGGTCGTAAATTCCATTCTCACTGCGGTCAAAAACATTGCCCGCGATTCCTGTTTTATCTCACAGTCCACTGTTTCTCACCTATTTGTTGTCTAGCATACGTTATACTTATTGTTTTCAAATGCGCATGGGAAATGGGCGCGCAAGGGAGACACGCGACCTCTCCCCTCGCGTGTCCCCCTCGCGCGCCCCGTCCTTTCTTGCCCCGTCACTTCAAAGAGCCTGAGGATAGGAAAATAGAGAATCAAATACACGTTACACTTGTTGCACCCACTTACCAGTCAGTCCTTCATAAGTTGATAACACCTCCCTAAAAATTTTAATTGCAGTAACTCTGGCTACTTCGCTCGATAGCGAGTCAAGAAACTTGCGGATGCGGTACTCTTTACTTTGTCGCACAAGTTCCGTTGTAGAAACCATTTTATCGATTCTAAGATCTTGGGTAAGTTGCTGTTGTAAGAGCTCTAAGGTAACCGGTTCTTGCGCCCTCAGGCGACTGACAATTTCAGAAGCTTGGGTTTCATCTAGATCACCAAAGAATTCGACTTTCTTCTTTTCACTGGGATCTAAACAAATAAAGGAACCACGTGAAAAAAGGTACAGGAGAATGACAAGCAGTAGTTGTACAAATAAACCGAGAGTGACAAATGGACTTTTTTAGCAAATCATATGTACAATGCATAGAAAATCGGTGACTCTCAAATATCGATGAGTGGTTGCCACATGTATGTTCTTAACCTGCGATCAGGCGCTCCTTCTTCCCTTCTTGTTTGGGAGGCGAGGGCAAAAGTTCTTTTTCCCCGCTTTTCCTGTCCGCCGATGTTCACTCTTTCCCCGAAAAAGAAAGCCTGATCGCAGGTTACTGTTCTGGCAGTGGATCATATTTTAGTCGATGGGAAGGCCGGCCTTACTTACTTAATGATGCCATTTTCCCTGTAACTTCTTTAACACCAGCATCAGTGTAGTCCAACTGGCAGCCAAGGCTTTTCTCAAGAATATATGTACAATCTTTACGCTCAGCTCGATTAACAGCAGCTAGGAGAGCCTGAACTGTCGCACTGCGTCCCTTGATCGAGACCCAACCTCTTATGCAGTTTGATGTTGGCCCTTCAGCACTTCCTTCCATTTTGGTTTCCTTGCCAGCTGGGAGGTCAAGCTCTTGGTAAAGTCTAAGAAAGGAAAATAACACGTGTGCTTAACTGCAAAGTAGCTTTAGTTGGTAGTTGAGCTAACTTTTCACTGCCTATGATATCGTTATAGAGTGGAATGCAGTGTATTGTCCTTAAACAAAGCTTATGGGATATCAGCAAAGAAATGCTCTCGTCCTTTCTTTGACGAGATTGCATCGTTGTTGTCTGGATGGTGTAGATCACTAAATTGTAGCGAGGTTTTTTCTTATAATCCTTAAATAAATGCCGCAATCTTCTGTTTGGAAGTGGCCTTTATTCAAGGGCGGCATTCACTGGTAAAAATTTGGGGTCGTTTGAGTAAATATGGGACTTTTTTTTATACTGTTTTTAAAACATACAGGAATTTGACACATAAAGTTTTAGTATTATCCATAAAAGTGGTAAAGAAAAATAGCTTTCTTTTCAAGATTAAGGAAATATTTTCAAGGATGCAGTTTGTCAAGAATTTACAATACTCAAGACTGTAAACAAGACTTAAGAGTTAAACAATGTCAACAAAGTTGCACATCTTCAACTTGTGTCATTTCAAACTCAACTGACCTATTAAAGCAGCATGATAATATGCCACTTCCACATTTTCCATAATGCACCTTGCTTGCCCCCCCAAATTTTGCATAAGCATTATTTCAATTTCTCATGGCATGGCTGTAATACCCACGAAAAATGACAAAAACAAAGCTTATGCAATTTTTTTTTTTGGGGGGGGGTGGGGATAAGGTGCATTATGTGAAATGTGGCAAATATGATTTCACATTTGAATTTTGACAAACCTCTTCCATCCATTTCCAAAAAAATTTTCTTCATCCATGGACTGGTAGAACAGTTTAAAGATCTCAGGCTTATCTTCCAAAATATCTTGTACAGGGGAGTCTAATGTAAAGTGACCAGTGTCTTGTATAGGCGGAGATGTAGGCTCTCCCAAAACCAGGGAGGAACCTACCGCTGTAAAAGTATGAGTACATAATGTACACTCATTCATTAGAAGTACGGTATTAAGAAAAATATCTTAGGAGCTTCTGTTAAGGTACACTAAATAATAAAGGGTTCTATGCAAAATGTCCCCCGCCACCCTCATTTCCTCTTTGGAGGGGAGCTTTTGCATGGAGCATGAACTTTATGAAACAAACATTTCACATGATGTTCATGCATTACACTCAGTGTCTGTAATCCAAAGGAGGTTCATAATGAATGGAAATATATGAAATGACTCATATTTTGAACAGGAGAGAAATAATTATATGGAAGTGGAAAAAGATCCTCACCGTTGAATAAACAACCTAAGCTGCTGAAAAGGAAAGAGGGTTGTCCAATACTCCAACAAATTTATGCATGGCATTGTACACCTTTATACAACCCTCAAAGTTGAAATTTTTGTTCAGTGGCCATTTGGCGATCAGCTCTTTGGGTTTAGTCGCCAGGGGAAATTTTTAGGCGCCAAATTATATTAATAAATTAATATATCAAAATTGTCCTTAACAAAAGCAGTTAGCAAGTTTAACTTAAAATGCAGCACTGTCTATAATATACTGATAGTCTGAGAATAAGGTTTGCAGATTCATCTCCTTGAATCAATACTGAAACGGAATTGTAAAGACAATTACCATTTGCAGTTGTCTTTAGGGCCTTCAATCCTTCTGTATAATCCCCAGTTGGTATATGAGAGCAGAACTTAACTCATCCTCTGTTAATGTGTTCAAAATTTCCCAGTCGCAACTTGATAGGCGACCTTTTTTTTTTTCTGATATTTGCTTCGCATATCTTTTGCGACTTTTGTTGATGATGAACTTGTTACCCCAACTAACAAATATTTTTGGAGATTTAAAAGGGCGTTTTTAATATCGCTAGACATTGCGAAAGCCTGACAAAGGCAGGAGAGTATAGGAAGATCGACAAGTTTTCTAAATCAAATCATTAGTTTATAGAGATAACGTCGCGCACGTGAAAATATTTCGCAACGAGTTGTACTGGGAAAAAATGATTTTCCCAATCAATTGAAAGGAACCCAAACAAAAATGCCGCTTACGAAATAATAAAATAAATTACATTTTTTGCAACAACCATAAGCTGTCAGTTTTGCGATGTTTAGTTTCGCTTACAATTATCGCTTTTGTTTACAAAACCGCGATTCAACTCGCAGCACGGTTCACATGTTACGGTTATCACATAATGTTCTGTGTTGAATTTGCACCAATTTAGCTCTCCCTCTTCATGTTATTAGATTGTTTCAGTACTGATTCAAAAATATTTATAATATGTAGTCCAGTTAAAAAACCACCGAGCTTGGCTAGACAAGCATTCCTAAGATATCGAAGAAATCGTCACTGTCGACAAGCAAGGCGCTTCGATTGCGTGCCATTTGTCACGTGTCAAAAGTTAAAATGTCTTGGCAAGGCAACAGACTGAAGGCGATTAGGCGAACGAATGCAAGTCAAGTTTCATTGATGTTCCTTTTCAAAACGCTTAGCTCTGGGACTTTTTTAAGTTTTCAGTTTATTATATAGAATGTTTTTCAACGGAAAAGTAAAAAAGTAATGTAATTCAAATCAGCTAGAATAAATGTTCTTCATATTTCAGTAGAAGTGATTACCATTTCTGTTTCTATACGCCACAAGACGAACCTATTCTTCACGGTCGCCAGCTCGGCAACTATTCTCCAAATCAAGTCGCCAGTTCCAAAATTTTAGGCGCCATGGCGACTAAAATGGTCGCAACTTGGAGGGTTGTTATATTACATTGTCTTCACATTACAATACTGTACAAAAGCTTAACAACTGATAAAGAACAAAACAAAACAAAACAATGAGAAATTTAACAGAGCCATGCATAAATTTGTTGGAATATTGGACAAGACCAGTATGAAAGGAACTTGAAAAAATTCAGGCTTGACTGGGAATCAAACCTGATCTTTTTGTGATGATCGGACACAGTGCTCAATTCATTAAGCCAACTATAGAGAGGGCCATAATGAGTTTATAATATACCCAATGGTGGAAACAGTTGGCTTAATGGATAGAGCATTGTGTCCAGTCACTGCAAAGCTTAGGCTTCAATTCCCAGTCAAGCCTGAATTTCTTCAAGTTCTTTTTTAACCACTAAGGTTGTTCATTCAACTGCAACATAGGATCATGTTCACTTTCAAATCTTTGTCCACAGCTCAAAATATGAGTCATTTCATATATTTCCATTCATGTCATTTCCACCATCAGGTATATTAGGAATTCACAATGGCCTGCTCTCCAGTTAGTGTGATTAGCTTTACTAATGGATAGAGCATTGGATCTAGTCATCGCAAAAGTCAGGCTTCGATGCCTGGTCAAGCCTGGATTTTTTCAGTTTCATTTTCAACCACTTAATCTGATCATTCAACAGCAAGGATCATGTTCACTTTGAAGTTCATTGTCTACATGAAAGTTTTTAATATCAGATACTGAGAGATCATTATGCTTTCATAGACTACAATTCTCTGCTCAACATGTAAGCTATACTCCAAGCCTGTTTACTAACCAATTTTGACAACCCATTGAGACACTTATGGAAGGAGTTCTAACACTTCTCACATAGAGTAAATCAAGGCAAAATGTGAATGTCCTCAGCTATCAATTCATAGTATGATCCATTTTTAAAGATTTTCCTAGCCAAATTAATACATCAGAGTTTCACTGGTTATTCGTTTTGCTTAATAATAACAAATATCAAACACTTTCTAAGCAAGACATGACTTTTTATATTAAGTATCACGTGAAAGAAATAGAATGTTCTTATCTGTCATGATTAATGCTTTATTTAGCTGCCATTCAAAGTATGTACATTCTATTTTTTACTTCCTTACAGTGTATTCATTGCTATTTTAGCACTCCCTTAATCTTATCTTCTTTTGTTTGCCTCAAAATTCTTAATCACACATATCCATACCCAAAATAAATGACAATAAAAAAGAAGAGAATCATTAATGAAATAGTGAACCACAACATTCAAAATGGGACAGGAACATTTTACTTGACTGGCTAAAAATACTTAAGATGATATAATGGTGTATAGTACCTCTCATTCTAGAAGCCTCCAGTAATTTCCGGGCTATTTTTGGATGAACTTTTTCCAGTTCGCGAGCAAAATCTTCGAAAGCGTAAGGACCCTTTCTGGGGAGAATCTCACTCAACAACATGTCTATTCTCTGTGATGGCTGTCTTGTATCAGATAAAAGATTTTGCCTATCAGTGTCATCTAGTAAACCACATGAATGAAGCTGCTTTGTCACTTTGTCAAGGTTCATCTGTTGGAGATTCTCAAAATTGCTCAAGAGTATCTGCTTGTGTTGATCTGTCATTCCAACATCAGCTAAATTAATGTGTTATCAAAACCAAAAGAGCATAGTCAAGACTAATAAGTATCAAAAGGTTGAGTTTGATCGTCCGGGTGAATGGAGTCCTGAATAGGATTGTTGTTGTTGACAGTGACTGACGTTTCGACAACCTGTGCGGTAGTCATCTTCAGAGTCAAAGTGAGTTGTATCACGTCAGTTGATGGTATTATACTCTGGTTATTGATCTGATTGGTCAATTATGTCGCGATGTTATTGGTTGTCTGTCAGTTAAGCCGTGATGTTATTGGCTGTGAAGACTCGTAATCAGTGATTGGTGCGTTTCGATCCGTCTATTGTCAAAGTTAAACAGTCGTCTATTGTTTGTCAAATTGTCAGTTCTCCAGTTGTTCTCTCATAGTTAGTTTTGCTTGATCTCGTCAATAAGTCGTTTGTACGGCGCTGGTAACTGTTGGCTACGATTCAGTGGCGTTTGTTCTAAGTTAGTAAACCAGCTTTCTAAAGTAAGACGTTGATAGTAGTCTGTAGAATACGTTATACATGTCGCAGAGTCCCAGTCAATTTGATGTTTCGTCTTTAAATGGTGCTCAGCAATGTGATTGTTGACGTCACCATTCCTCATTGCGCGTTTGTGTTTGGTCAGTCGCGTGCTTAGGTTTCTGCCGGTTTCACCAATGTAAGAAGCCTGGCAGTCGCAGCATTTGATCTTGTATACTGCTCCCTGTCTGTCCTCTGGTTTGTCTTTGTCCTTGACATTAGTAAGCAGTCGCCGTAAAGTGATTATCGGTTTGTGCACAACACGTATATTGTAAGGTTTTAATATACGTGCAATAGTTTCAGACTATGTATAAGGTATTCTATGTATAACACATTCTATGTATATTGTATTCTACAGACTACTATCAATGTCTTACTTTAGAAAGCTGGTTTACTAACTTAGAACAAACGCTACAGAATCATAGCCAACAGTTACCAGCACCGTACAAACAACTTATTGACGAGATCAAGCAAAACTAACTACGAGAGAACAACTGGAGAACTGACAATTTGACTAACAATAGACGACTGTTCAACTGTGACAATAGACGGATTGAAACGCACCAATCACTGACTACGAGTCTTCATAGCCAATAACATCACGGCTTAACTGACAGACGACCAATAACATCGCGACATAATTGACCAATCAGATCAATAACCAGAGTATAATACCATCAATTGTTTACTACTACTACAACTACTATTATGGTCGAGCAAGAGCACGCCTCAAACACACAAAATGAACTGAAAAATGGCAAATAATGGGCCAAATTGCCACAGAAATGCTTCATGAATTTTATCAGATGTAATACTTCTGATCATTGAAATTTTAACTTGTATAAAACTTTCTGTATTTAGACTAATCTACAATGATCTCTAAACATTTTGACGTCAGCGAATGGGACATTATGAAATGACTCGCAGGTGAAACAATATACTGATAAGTGGTGGCCGTAAAATTGTGGGTCCCATGACCATTTGCAGGCTCACAAAGGATGCTAGCGCATGTCGCATCCTTTGACTCTCTGAGTGAAGTGTTAGGTTATTGTTTCCACGAAATAACAATATTTAATTTTATGGCGAGATGCTTTTGTTCAACTCTCTTCTTTTAGCAACTGCATTCACCCAACTTGAAAAATACTTTGACTTTATAAAATATTTCAGGATTTAAGCCAGTAGAATGTATAGAATGCAAGAAAAACAAACATGAAGTCGAAGGGTTTCAAATTGTGCTTGAAGTTGTTTTGGTCAGCGTGCAAATAATCTATCCTTTCCATTAAACTGAAATATCCTGGCATTTTTACAACTTTTCGATTTGCTTCATTTCATTTTATACAATTTTTATGAAAGCACAATTCTTCCATGTGAATTTACGCTTTCAGAAGGAAAAAACTTTGAAGAAATGTTACATTTACAACCACAGCGAATTTCACTTCACTTACACTTATATGCAAATTACCCTTCATTCAGCGGATTTTGTTGGAGACAAAAACGTTGCCTTTTTGGGCACCCTGTTTATTTTGACTAACAAGATTTTTTAAGCCTTGCTTCACATTTTTTATTCCAAAGTTTCAATACACAAAAGTTATGACAAATGCTGTAACTGAATAAAGTCACACTAAACTCTTTAAGACTGGATAACTAACTTGATCTTTCTGGTATCTTTTGTTCTTCTATTGTCTCCAAAACAATAGAAAATGTTTCGCCAATTTCCACTTACAAATAATATTGTTTCAATAGGCGGGATTCCATATACAAACATTTGGCACAATGACTTTTGGGATTGGTATTAGTTATGATGGGTTGATAGTATTCAAGGCAACCATTAACAAGTCATAAGTAATGCTTGTGTACCAAAACAATCCCAGAAATCATTGTGATGAAAGCTTGTACCCATTCCATTTAGGCAAAAACAAAATAAGATCGACCAAAGGGAGGTTTTTGAGCCCATGAGACTGAGCAACCCTCACTTATTTCGGTAGGTACTTGATGTATGGGGACATATATTGTATGTCCCCATACATGAGGTACCTACCCTTGTTTCCTCTAAAACCGCTGGACAAAAAACCTCCCCTGGATCGACGTTACCACAACCTTCCCGTTTTAGTTTCTGGAATGGGGAATAAAACACAAAATAAGATGTCCTTACCTTTCCCAAAAGACGAACTGTCAATGCCTGACTCTTCTATCAGAGGCTTGGCCAGATGATGCTGTCTCTTGTACAAAGCAGCAACAAAACACTGGAAAGCTTTAGGTCCTCTTCTTGGAATCATATCGATTAATTCTTCTGCACGGGCTCCTCTCATACTGTGAGCTTTGACAGCCTCCCTGTCATCTTCATCAAGACATTCGGACAGGTCATTTAACACCTTTAAAGGTTCCAAGTCCTTAATGAGGTCCGCACGGTGTCTTTGGAGAATTTTTCTGTGCTCTTCTAACATGCCCGCCATCTTCAAAAGATACGAATTCGCGGAAGCAATGAGTTTTACACGATTTTATCGCGCTGATCCCACATTTCGACGTTTGTTGTCTTGTACTCCGTTACATCACTCCCCAGGCAAATCTATAAGCTTTTCTTTCCGTTTAGTCTGCAAATTTGCACAAACAAATCAGTGTTGCAGTCCACTAAAATAATATCATGTCACAGCAAAAATGAGAAAATGAGCCTGCAGTACAACAAAGAAGCAATACTATGGTCATGTACATCACACCTAATTATCCGCAATGTGTGTAAATTCCAAGATGGCAGAAGATCAAGGGCCGTTTTCTTCAAATTTCTTTTAAACCCTTGTCGTCTCCCGTGGAAGATGCAGTGTGCATTAGTGCTTCAAACTATGGTCAGTGACACTGGAATGGATATAAACTCCATCCCAGTAGAAATAAAAGCGAAGAAACCCTGGAGAAAAGTGCTTTATGAAGACCAGGGCGTTTCGGACAACTATGTGGACGAGTCGTTTCTGGATGAAATGAAGAAAAATTGTAAGTGTGTTTAACTTAAATGGACTTGTAGCACATAATTATAGGACGTTAGCTGGTTAGTGACAGTTATGTGTGAATGACATAAACACCACTGACAGCACAGCAATGAGCATGATACATCGGTTTTTTATAGTTTGTCAACTAATATCTCAAGTCAAGTCATGTCAATTTTTATTTAAACTCACACAGAATAATTATAATTATCAAATTGTGGGTTAAGCACTACAAAATGGTTGCAAACGATGCTCTCTTTAATTTTTAGCTATTTGCCTCTGGTATGTAAGGTAAGAGTCTTTCAAGAACTAATGCTTTAATGTCAAAAGTTTTCTGCATTGAAAATGAAAGGAATGCTTATACATATAATGTACTAATACTTACATCTCAATACTTCCACATTAGAAGGGTAGCAAGGGGGTATGTGGGGGGGCCTGTCATGCATCATGCTTACTCTTTATCAGCCATCACCCATGCACGGGGAAAAATTAGCCATCACCGATCACATGAATGAGGTGTAAATTGCAGTAAGTTAACATGGCAATCCCAACCCATTGAATGGATCAACGATAATAAATTGTGTTCAGGGATCCTACTGGGCAGGGTCATAAATTAACAGTTAGTTGAATGACCTTAATTGTACAAAAGTGAGTTTTCTGAAATCCAGTGATATTTAACTATATTAAACAGTATTCACTGATGTGAGAATAGAGGTCATAAACATGACTTTACTTTTTTCCCCTTCCTCCCAATCCCCTACCCCTTTCGACACCTACTAGAACGCCTCCAAAATCTCTGATATAGAGATTTGACTCATTCTTGCACTAATATTTAGATTTGGAGCTATTTTGGTCTAAAAAATTGGATGTAAAGTTTTATACAGGCAAACCTCCCATAAGTGACAACCCAAAATGCAAAGACTTTGTGGTCACTTACAGGAATCAAACCACAGGGGGGCATCTTCTGAGAAGAGGTCTGGGCACATCTATTTTATGGAAGATGATTTATTGCATGCAATTTCTAAGTTGCACCATGTGTAGTTCCATGTTGGTACTAAAGTTCTTTGCATATTCTAAGTAGCATAGTGTGCACAGCAAACATACAGTCAGCGGACATAAGTATTCGTCACTTTCAATACGGCGGCATTTGTTTACATTTTACACACGCTAGTTTTAACACCATTTATGGCAAATCTAACTTTAAAATCACCTTAATATTTAGTGAGATGACCCTTCATTTCAATTACATTGTTTAGGCGGTTTGGTATGGATTGGTAAAGGTTTCTTATATAATCCAATTCGATGTTCCGCCACACGCTCTGGATTTCACGCAGAAGATCATTTTTGGTAGTGATGTCTACCGCAGACTTTTGTAGCTCTCTCTTCATGTAGAGCCAGATATTTTCTATTACATTTAAATCTGGTGATTTTGCTGGCCATTCCATTGAGGTTACATGTACTTCACTTTGATCTTTATAATTTTGTGCAGTGTGGGCTCTGTGAACAGGCGCATTGTCATCCATGAACAAGTATTCTTTTCCTTCAAAATACCTGACAACTACTGGCCATAAGTTCTTGTCTAGGATGTCAATGTACTTGGCAGAGTTGATTTTGCCTTCAACTGCAGTCAGAGTTCCAACACCATCATAACAAATACATCCCCAGATCATCAAACTTATCTTCCGTTCAGAGCGAGAACAAATAAGATGTGGGTTGTGCTTTGCATCATCTTTTTGCCAAATGTAAACACGGGTTGTTTGTACACAATCTGACTTTCATCTGAAAATATTACTTTTTTCCAGTACTTGTCTACTGTCCGACCTCTTCGCTCTTTACACCACTAAACTCACTTTTTTTTATTTGCTTCCTGAACCACCATTTTCTTTTTCGCTAACCCTCTTTTATATCCTTCGGAATGCAACACCCTTTGCACAGTTTTCTGGCTGAAAGTATTTGTTTTGCACTCGTTTAGCTTTGCAGTAATATCCTGTAAGGTAAGTTGTCTGTTACTTTTGACCAAACGCTTTAAAGCATTTCTGTCTCTATTTGTGAAGCTCCTTTTCCTGCCACTTCGCATCAAAGTCTCCACTGTGCCAGTCCTTCGGTACTTGCTTAGAACGCTCGTGATAGTCGTTCTTGGAATATTATTTGTTCAATATTCCCGACAGTTCCGCTTTGTTTTGCACGGATTCCGACAGCGTAATAATTAATTCGTTTGTCGCTGTGGACAGTTCAGCACCTTTTCGACTGATGAGAGCTGAAAATAAATTCTCATAAGCAAAACAAAAAAAAATATGACCCTTTTTAGCAACCTAACCTTGAACTTAATGTTGAATGACTGGATAAGTGAGGTGTCAAAACACAAACAGCTCTTATTTCTTTTCGTTCGGGAACTGTGCAGTTTTTTCGTGCTCTTGGCCGGATGTTTGTTTGTTTCTATTTTTGCTAATTTTTCCTGCCTTCATTAGCTAAACGCACGCCCTGCATCAAGTTTTCCTGTTGACAGTGTGCACAACGGGGGTAAAAATTTTGCACGTCTTTTTTGAAAGTGACGAATACTTATGTCCCTTGACTGTAGCTAGATCAGAGAATGCGTCAAGTGGTTGTTTACAAGAGGTTAAAAATGGTGGAAAATCATTAAAAAAAGTGGTTGCTGTCACCTACAGGAGGTGTTTGTTTACTAGAGGTTCTGACTTTAAGGCTTTGACTCAGAAAGTTTTGGCGTTTTGGATAGGCAGTTGCTAATGGGAGGTGGCTGCTTATGAGAGGTGGTTGCACATGGAGGTTTGACTGTAGCCATGTCTTTATCGTAAAAGACAAAAAAGACACTCATTAATAAAGACACTCATTAAGCATTAATTTTTTTGTTTTTTATTTATGAATTATTAATGAGTATTTGAATAACTTTGCACCTAGACTAGTTACCCGGCTAGCACATGATAAAACAGAAAAAATTACCGTATAGGATGTGATTTAATTCTTGAAACATTGATAAAGCAGACTGTTGCATTTGATTTTCCATGTATCATACATCTTGCTTTCTATATCTTTTGTGCAGTAAATACTAGAACCTATCAATTCTGGTCAGTGGTGCTGGAATCTGGAGCTGTGTCACAACAACTTAGCAGGTAATTTTTGTAAGCTACAACACATTTGTTACAATAACGAAGTGTTTTTCTCTTGCACTAGTGATTGGTCAAGAGTTGAGGTCTATGAAAGCTGAAAGAAGTTTACAACTTGAATCTGACATATTGTAATGATTAAGCAATATGTGTTCATCTGTCTTTCCTGCACATGGATACATGGTTTTCCAATTAAAAACATATTTGCATAAATCAAATAGACAACAGTTTTCCATGATAAAAAATTTCTATACCTTTTTAAACTACACTGGTATAACTACATACACTGTAATACTGGACCGCTATTATATTCTATGGGGAGTGTGGAAATGTAAGGAGCCTGCAGTGAATAGCCTCCAAGGAACCAGAGTAGAATGTTTAGTTTTGCATGAATGGATTCTTTTTTTTGTCAGTTACACTGCAGGTTAAAAAATGGCAAGCCATTGTTGCAAATGACATTAATTTTTACCTGCATCGGGCAGCTTCATATAAAGGCTTTGTGAAAGGGCTGAGGTCATTCTTGAAATTATGGTTTTAGTATTACAAAAATGATTATGAAAAGGTAATAGTACATTAAAGTTACTATACCTTCAAAGTTTAACCATCAAACATTGCAATCGCAGCTAATTAATAACTGATTTTACTTCATTTTTCCCTTAGTGTAAGCATATTTGTAGCAGCTTTTGTGTATATGGATCTTGGACTCCTGTCTCCTTCCATCTTAGTTGTGCTTTCTTCTGTGTTGACATTAGTTGGTTATGTTTTGTTTGATGCATTGGACAATGGAACTCTAAGAAAACAGTCAAAAAGAACGAGTAGGTATTTCATTTCTTTATGTTATAACTGTAATGAGTTGTTAGTTGTGCTTTCCTCTGTGTTCATGTTTAGTTGGTTATGTTTTGTTTAATGCATTGGCCAAAAGTAGGTATTGAATTTTTTTTTATGTTATAACTGTAATGAGTTCTTAAGGATGAAGAACAAAAAAAAAAACATGAAATGTGGGATTGTAGAGGATCATCTAACTACATGTGCAGTCATGTGCATTTTTTTTCTCCACGGTTTTATATTTTTATAATTATGTGCTCAACAGTCCCTAAAGAGAAAATAGGGGGTCTGTGAACAGGCTAAGCCAAAAGGATTTAATTCAATTAAATGGCCAGGAAGTTGTGTTATTTGAGTTCAAGTCAACAAAGGTTTACTGCATCCACGGTGACAGAAATAATTGCCATTGTGATAATTACACTTGATTTTGTTTTGTTCCAGGATTAGATGACTTAAAAAGTTGCGTATTGGTGTTAGTCTCTGTACTTGTGTCATCTCCAGTGTTGAAAACCTTGACTGATTCTATTAGCACAGACACCATCTATGCCATGACTGTAAGTAATACAAGTCAGAACAAATTCCTTTCCAACACTGGCTTTCTCTCTCCCTTTCTAACCCTGAAATCCTTGCACAAGACAAAGTGAAAAAATAATCCCCTCCTGGTGAAACTTGTAACTTCAGTTGACTCCCTGTAACTCCTACTCTGTGCAACTCAAAACTTGTGCTAACCTGAGCTTAAATTGATCTCCTCTGAGTTTGCTCCAAACTTTTGATGTAATTGTACCCTCAATAATTTGAATCCTAGCTGATTTCTCTAAAAAAGTGTATTATAACCAACCATTAAAACACTCCTTTTTTTTGTTTTATTTTTCGTTTAACCCACACCAAAGTGAAAGTAAGTGGAAAGTATTCTTGACATGTCCATAATTGTCCTTACATTATTTAGTGAGACCAGCACCCCACCCATCACACAAGAACTAAATGAGCAGCCCTGCCTCCCCCTCCCCCTCCCCCTCCCCTACCACCCAGCCTGTTTAGTAAATAAAGGGTTGTTATTTTGTAATCTCCCATCATTTCTTCCTATTACCCGATAACTCAAGTGTTTTACATGTATGATGATGTCCTTTCTTATTGAAGGCTCGAGTGAACGGTCAATTGTACATGTTTTGTTGTGGGTTTAGACACTTGTAGGAAGATTTAAAATCGATATTCATATTAGTATACCGTAGTATTAATTTGTTGAGATTCTTTACCAGTCACAGTGAACCACTACATTTTATAGTTTTTCTTGTAGATATAACAGATGACTTTAAATAATAGATGACCATTAATTGTGGTGTTTCTTATGAATCAATGTAATCTCTCTTTTATTCTGCAGACTTTCATGCTTGCCATGAACTTACTTTTGTACGATTACGGAACACTTGCTGCTATGTAAGTATTTTAACTTTTCGGTAAACTTTTTCTTCACGTCAGTTTCTTTGCCAATCTTATCAAGAACTTTTTAGAGACAGGTCTTTTTTCGGTTCCCCTTGTTATATCACATTAAGCCATTCAACAACAGGCTTTGACAGGTTTTGGCCGTGTTGTGAAACTTATTTTGACCTCACTATTTTAGAACTTAAAAGTTCTAATATAACATGGTGGCAGTGATTTCAATAGGAATTTCGCTTGCCTTGTGCATTACTATGATTTTTGATTGGTTAGCAAATGTCTTGCCACTTTCTCTATCAGTTGGCGACAACTTGCGCGCGAGTGAGCCCCGTTTCCATATTTCGGATTCACGCATCTGCGTGTAAATGCGAAACAAGTTCAGCGCCAAAAGTTTTCGCATTCGTAACGAATCTGGTAAAATCTCCTCTATTGTAAACCTACAATCCCGGACAAAAGTAGTTGGGAAGGTTGTACAACTTAACAGTAGTTCAATTTAATGTTCAAATAAGTTGGTTTTCCCTTTCACTTACCCCCTGTTCCTCGTATTCAATGTTGGAATATAACAGAACAATAAGAGAGAGGAGAAGTCATTACGTCACACTGCCATGGTAGCACAATTTCTGGATGATAACAAACCAAAACGTCACTTAAAAAGTGGATTCGCACTGTTTCAAACTTCATCGATCTTATTTAATTTCATTTAATTTGTCAGATGCTGGCGAAATTTTCTGGGTCGAAACCAAAAGAACCATACCTAAGTGAGAAAAAGAAAAAGAAACTTTTTGTGTTGTGCTCACCTACTCCATAAAGCGGGCACATGAAATTAGGAAGTTTCATGTCGCAGTCGTGCAACAACGCCTGGCTAAGAAATGTACAAAGAAGCGTGATTTTTTTTTGTTTTTGCCAATCTAAACCTATTGCTATTGCTTTTTTGCTGTTCACCGTCGCCGTTGCAAAAACTCCCCGTTGTTGTGATCCAGAAATTTTGCTACCATGGTAACGTGACTTCACACTTCTCCTCTCTATTGTTCGCATTATTATTATGCGCACAAACATTTATTACTAAGTTTTGTTCAACACTGGGGCAGGGGCGAGGGGAAGAAGGAAAAAAAGAGTTTAAAAGTAGCAGCCTTCCCAACACTTTGACGATGAGTGTAGCTTTAATTAACAAAACATGACATCAGCTAAACTTGACATGATGAAATGAAAACTATATGCTTGTTAAAGTGACTATCAATGATTCTTTTTTTTTAAAGAGTTTCAAGGTCCACTTCGTTAAACGCTTCTATCTTCGCCTCTGTTTGTTTGGCATCTCGTCTTCCTTCTTCCTGGCATGTCTTCGCCACGGTTATCTTAGCTATGCAGATGTTTGCTCTCTTTCCATCTCTTAGAAGACAGTTAAAGGTATTTGTAACTATACTTTCTGGTCATGCTACGAGAACAGGAGAAGTTTTGGATTTATAGGTGTAAACTATTGCAATATCTAAGATCCAAGTTTTACATTTTTTACGATGCGTTGGGAGCATGGTAGGGAACGAATTATCCTTTTTTTGCGGAAGAGTCTTATTAACTTGCGCAGGAATGCATTAGTGACGTCATAGCCCATTGTCTTTACATCATGAATAAAAATGCGGGGGAATCTCCTTATTTTGTGGGGAAATGCATTAACGCCGATGAGTTCATAGTCTTTTGTCTTTATGTCATGAATAAAATGTAGCCTGCGAAAACAGCCGTTTCTCCTCGCTCCTCTCCGCTTTGGACATTTCGCCAGGAGGAACGTCTGCGCCTCAGCATCAGAAATTCCATACTGGTGACGTAGAATCTGTCCGGAATCTGGTCAGAAGCTCTGATTGGTCGACCTAGTAGTCATATTGTTTCAGCTATTGTTTTGCGAATGACAGAAAAAAGGCAACAAAGGGCAAATGTGAACGAGATGAATCTATACCAATACAGTCAATATTCTTCTCTAGAAGAAGCATTTGAGTTCTGCTGAATCTCGTTCGCAGATAAACACAAACTTTTTTACGCCTCTCCTCCTCATCCTCAATTGGATTGTTTTTTTTTTCTCTCTTTCCCATCACCAGCACCAGTAGTAAGTAAAGTCTAGATTCCATTCTCGTGTTTCAAGAACAACACATTCATTCCATTCATGGGTTAAGATGAATTCAACAAATTGGCCTGCTCCCAATGTATGGGTCTTCATAGCTCAGTTGGCAGAGCACTGCGGCGCTAACGCAGAGGTCATGGGTTCGAATCCCTTTGAAGTCCGGAATTTTTTTTTCGGATTAATTTGCAATTGCTTAAATTGCAATAATCACTGCGACGATCATATCTCCATTGAAATTTGTATTTCCGCAGTTCACATCATCCCAGTTCATACTATATGACATATGATACTGAGATTTCCTTAGGATGATCTTGTTTCGCTTATTTTAAAGAAATTAACCAACGTGCCTGCTTTAGTCTTTATATCGATCAAATATGTGTCCGTGTCGTTTTTTCTGAAAGCCCGTTTAATACGGACACCAGGATAATATGGACACTATGGCATGTTCCCTTGGTGTCCGCATTAACCGGGTTCCACTGTACGAGTATTAGCGGTTCCACAGATATACTGATTTCCGATACTTCTTTTACATTAATAGTGACTTGATAAAGGCATTTTCTTAAGTCTCGCTTTTCTCATTCGTCAGATGCATCTACCTTCAAGCGACATATTTCTGACGTGGACTCTTGTATTTGTTGCCATAGCGATGCTTTGGCCGCTGACCCAATTGTTTGCAGTACTACTTGTCCTTGTTCATCTCGCAGTGACGCTTGTTTGTCCATTCTGGTTGATCAAACTGCAGCGACTGAAAAAGTAAGTTACCAATCCTCCACCCTTTACTTTTAAGTAACATTTAAAAATGTTTTACTGGGACGCCTTGAATAAAATTGTTATCTTTGTTTTCACGTGATCGCTCCCAACAAAGAAGGAGGTGGGGTGGGGGCGCGGGCGCTGCTTTATTTGTTTTGGTAGTAGTGGCTCTGAAGACCTAACCAGGAGCCATAATCAGGGTAGGAGACTATAACTGGATACCTTTTCCAGTAGCGGGGTTGGTTCCATTGAAATAGCCAAACGTGCTATTTTTAGCACCATCTCGTGGGACACGCGCGTACATTTTTCTGCGAGGGCGCCGCCCAAAGGATAAACAAACAAAATGGCGTCAGCAATTACCTCCCGAGGAGGTAAATTCAATTTCTGTCATCATTCCCTCCTCTGAATTTGAGGCAAGACCGTGAGGATAACCACTTTGACAATAACTCTGAATATGATGAGGACTGTGTGAATGCAATTCTGATCATGTTAATCACCATAGTGAGAGGTTTTTTTAAAATTTGACAAATTCAGTTACGAAGAGAGGTGAGAGATGTCGTGCGATGAATATCCCGTTCAGACAAAAAAAACTTCCGGGAAAAGGAGGGCGGAAAGTTAACAACAACAGTAACAAAAATTTATGTCTAAATCATAAATCAATGCTTTTCGTCTTAGGCCAACGAATTTTGATTAGAAATAAAACGCAAACTGCGGTGACAAACATGAAGCTAAACAAGCGCATAGCTGAAATAGAATTTCATTCACTGACTTGACGTTTCGTATGTCTCAACATACATCTTCGGAAGTAACCGTAAGCTTAAAATTTTGAAATACATAATAACAGTAATTTGAGTAGCTAACGAGATAATATTGACAAAAACAAGGAGTGAATACGATAAGTACAGCTTCACCAGCTTCAAACAGCGTCAACCGGCAGAATTTCACAGGAAAATACATTGAATTAAATAATTTGCCCACTTAACGATATCCTTGGCAGCGTGGCGCAGTGGTCTAGGAGCTGACCTTCCGTGCAGATTGTCCAGGTTTGCCCGTGTCCGACTCTCGGCTTAACTGTTTTTTTTTCTTTGTTGTATATGCATGCGAGGTTTTTGCGATAAACGTATTTCTAGTAATATTATGTAACATTGACTTATTCTTCCACTGTGCATGCATTGTATATCGAGATATTAAGCACTTGGAAAGTTAAGAGAGCGCTCAAGAAAAGTCGCAAGACGATCGCCCATCTCCTGAAATTCCACACGAGCGCCGCGCAAATTTGCGGGTTCCTGCGCGAGTTGTGAAGTTGAGGGTGGTGCAGTTTGTTCTAAAAATAGTACATTTGGCCATTTCGATGGAACCGCGTGTACCCAGCTCTTGCGGTCTCCTACCCCGATTATGGCTCCTGGACCTAACCATATAGTATAGACAGCCGAATTACTCTTACTATCCCAGACAGCAATGATCATTTTCTTTGATGAAATATTATCGTTTTCAAACTTAATGTTCCCCATTCAAGATTCTAGATTCTGGACTTTTGGAGGACGCACCCTTGTGTGTTCATTTTGCGAAGAAATACTGTGTGGAAATATTTCCTCACATCTTAAGAATAGCTCTTTAAGTTAAATTCACTTTAATTTTCCTTTGTAGTAATATTCACGGTCCGTGGGATGAGGCCGTTATTAAAGAAGAACATGTTGCAACTTGCAGTGAAGAATTTCAACTACGTGCGAGTCAGCATCACTTCTCGCTCACTTCGCGAAGAAGTGTAACTGTTACATGATACGTCATGGGTCGATAAGTGTTGCCGACAGGCGTGTTAACTGTTCTTATGACGTCATTCATTGGACACTGTTCACTCCACGTCGTGGTAGGTGACGTCATCTGTTGGTGCTCTCCGAGCTTGTTAGGAATAAGAGAGTCAGATTACTGGAGCATTGTCTGATTAATGGCTTAATTTGTTGGTGAAGTGAGTGGAAAAGAAGATGACATCAAATCTTACAACATATATTTACGGTGTTCAACGTTTATCGTTAAGAACAAGAGAAACAATGCAGCCGGCGCTTTCATGTTCCTTAAGGAGTTTATATGAGAACTTTTGAAGTCAGATGAACTATTAGAAGCCTTTCTTGTCCCTCGGAATAGCTACCTTTGTCATTTACAATTTAAGGGTCATGAATTCAAGCTTGAGTTTCTTGGCTAGGTAGGACAATGTTTGTCAAGAGACCAGACAAACAATAGACCTATTTAGCTTGTAGATTTTGTTTTCCCAATGACCGAATTAAATTATGCGTACATATGGACGGGGATAAGACGAAGTTTGAGTGAAACGGTTCGGTAGAGAATGATTAGGGCAAATAAATTACCCATCTATAGCTGTCCGATCAGCCTTACCTTTAATTTTGTGTATTATCACATGACCTTCATTAGTAAATCAAAACTACAAGCCAAAGATGTCTATTTCGGGCTATCTACCTCGCAGGTCCTAGTATTGGAGCTGTTCATATTCGGATGAGCTACCTGAATTCAATTCAAGATCCTGCTTCTCACTTTCAAGGCTATTAACGGTCTCTGTCCTTTCTAAGTCAGTGAACTTATAACTGTCAAACCCAAATCTACCTACGATCTCCGTCCCTCTGGTGCTACCTCCTACAGAGAAAATGCTGCCTTCACTTAGTGCTCGCTACTTTGCTGCTGCCCCTGCGCTTTGGAACAAGCTGCCTGCTGACATTAGAAATGTTGCTTCCTTAAATAGTTTTAAGAAATTCAATCAAGACCTTTCTTTTTAACGAATGACTTTAAATTGTATTTTTTACTTTTTTTGGATTCAATATTGCATTTAATTTTATATGAAATTTTTGTAAAGCGCTTTTGATCATATCTGGACTCTAGTTACTGTTTACTGCACTTGCAAAATAAGCGAAAGGCGCTTTCAGAATTTTGCTTTACGTTTAATACAACTTTTACATGCAGCATTGCGCTGTAGCTCGTTTCGTTTTAAAACATTAATTTGACTGTAGCTGAGATGTACAATGTTGTATGCTACTGAAGGAGAGTAGCTTTGTACTGTGAATTAATAACTTGAAATGCAGTTTAAAGAAAGATGAGTTTGAGCCTGCTTTTAGCTACCTGAACACTTGATGTAAGGGGAATCATAAAAGTGACGTCATCATAGTGACCTCTTTTATACGGACACCTCTCTAAAGACACTTCGCTCTGTCTCTTTGGTGTCCGTATTAGTTCGACTGTATTTAAAACAAACTGTTTCACGTTTTGTAAAGGACGTGAACAGTCAAGCGACGACAAAATTACCTCTCTCTTTCTAAACTTAAATTTATTTCTTAGGAATTTAACTCCAGAAGGCTAGAGATCGCTTGCACTTGACAAAGCAAGCGGGTTGGAATATTCGCGATAGACTGATTGAGAGCACACGAATTCACTTTTTAAGCACGGACGTTTCCGTCTTGGTAACTTAAGGTGACTCGACCCAGTTTTTTTTTTTTGGGGGGGGGGGTGGGGGGGGTACCAACCTACTTTGAAGCTCTCTGGTATCCCCACCTTTACTTTTATCGTAAGTCTAACACATAGAATGGATAAAATATAGATCAATCTACAATATAACATAAAATTTTTGGCGATCGGAGTAAATGTCACCAGGTTATAATGCCAGGCCCCTTCGAGGTCTGAGTCGAAAATCTGCTGTTGCCGGCATTTTTTCGTGAAAATCTCTCGGCTACACATAGTGCGCATTAGTGCCTTGCGCTGAACAGAGTTTCACCAAAATCGTAAAGACCTAATTCGAGAAATTCAGCGGTTTCCAAATTTAGGTCATAATTTATGCGAAAATGATAAGCAAACTTTATACGGATTTTATCTTATAAACTATGAGATTCATCTCTGTATTTTGGGCATCCTTATAACAGATGGGTCCTTGCAAGTCAGCAAACCGCTTTAGGGCCTTGTAAATAAATGCGCGCGGTTTCGAGCAAAGCAAACATATAGAAATTATAGTTTTCGCTATTTGTTGACGTTTGTCAGCGTTTAAGAGTCTTTCCCACGAAAAAAGCATTTTCTTAAAAATTCGTAGTTTTTCTTCCTTCAAATTTTTTCAGGGCCACAATTGATAACTAACTACCCGGACTCTGAATTTCATGGTCATTGAAAAACTGTGACATTACCTTCTATAAGCCCAAACTTGAGTAAACATTGAAGATTTTTAGCGTTTTGGCTGAGTTTGTGCTTTGGGAGTTGTCTATTGTTTCTAGTCTGTCATGATACAGCATTCTTGTTCAGCACGCGTGCAATGACCACGCTTGGCTGACTTCCGAATGCTCACCGAGATATAATAATTTAGTATCAGAAAATAGAAGGGATTCCCGTGACGAGTTGGTTTAATTACTGGCTTGCATTAAACCTATGAAAAAATGGTATTTTTTTAATAGTAAGTAGATTTAGTGTGTAGCACTTCTTGATTTTTATGCAAAGGCACAAGAAGCACGAGAATTATCAGGCGATGGCCTGTCTCACTGTACCAAAATTATCATATCTCGGTGAGCATTCGGAAGTCAGCCAAGCGGGGTCATTGCACGCGTGCTGAACAAGAATGCTGTATCATGACAGACTAGAAACAATAGACAACTCCCAAAGCACAAACTCAGCCAAAACGCTAAAAATCTTCAATGTTTACTCAAGTTTAGGCTTATAGAAGATAATGTCACAGTTTTTCAATGACCATGAAATTCAGAGTCCGGGTAGTTAGTTAATCAATTGTGGCCCTGAAAAAATTTGAAGGAAAAATAACTTTTTCGTGAGATTGACTCTTAAACGCTGAAAAACGTCAACAAATTGCGAAAACTATAATTTCTATATGTTTGCTTTGCTCGAAACCGCGCGCGTTTATTTACAAGGCCCTAAATTGTTTTGAGGACTTGCAAGGACCCATCTGTTATAAGGATGCCCAAAATACAGAGATGAATCTCATAGTTTATTAGATATAATCCGTGTAAAATACAGAGATGAATCTCATAGTTTATTAGATATAATCCGTGTAATGTTTGCTTATCATTTTCGCATAAATTATGACCTAAATTTGGAAACCGCTGAATTTCTCGAATTAGGTCTTTGCGATTTTGGTGAAACTCTGTTCAGCGCAAGGCACTAATGCGCACTATGTGTAGCCCTGAGATTTTCACGAAAAAATGCCGGCAACAGCAGATTTTCGACTCAGACCTCAAAGGGGCCTGGCATTATAACCACGTGACATTTACTCCGATCGCCAAAAATTTTATGTTATATTGTAGATTGATCTATAGGTTATCCATTCTATGTGTTAGACTTAACGATAAAAGTAAAGGTGGGGATACCAGAGAGTTTCAAAGTAGGATGGTACCCCCCCCCCAAAAAAAAAGCGGGTCGAGTCACCTTTCAATCAATCAATCAAAAACTTTATTTCACTTCGAATTTAGATAGCATAAACTTATGCTAACATCTCCGAAGGAAAAGCAAAAACAAATAGAAAATAAATGAAAATGGTGCATTGTAATTAGAATAAAGTAATACAATATATTCCCATAAATCCTCTAATAAGTTCCCCCCTGGGGGGGGGGGCTTATTTTTTTCGAGCACTTTTGCGGGGGGGGGGCTTATTTAATTTAGCCAAATGAAACGGGAGCAAGGTTTCCTGAGGACGGACTTGTGGTTACCGGGGCGCTATACTGCTTTTTCTAACAATAACAAAATGGTAACAATTCTCCACAGAGAACTAGAGCATAAAGTGGAAGAAGTTCAGCACATGAAGTTGGAGGTCATGCGGCCGAAGACCAAAAGCAATATGAATTTTCAGCCTGAATAAACCATAACTGATAAGTCCACGTTAATTTTTTGTGAAGAATAAGGAAGGAAGGGAGGGGAGGGGGGTGGGGCTTAATAGAGAGGTGGGGGGGGGGTATTAACTTTCCTCCTCTGTAAAGGGGGGGCTTATTAGAGAGGGGGGGTTAATAGAGGATTTACGGTATAAACAAATTTAAGATAACGTAGAACGAGCAAAAATTATATACATTGTGACTACAGTTACTAGTGATAATTAAAACTAATTACAAAAGGAGCTAGCCTCCCACGCAGACGTTCTTAGGGGTTCGTCACGCGAAGAACGTCACATTAAGAACGTCTGCATGGGAGGCTAAAAAGGAGCAGCATTTATTATCAAAGCTAATGCTCTTAATTTTTGGGAAAAAGTGAAAAAATCTCTCCTGATTCTGGCCATATACTCATGTTTAGAATAAAAAAAGATAATAAAAACAGCTGCCACGGAAGCAAGGTAACCAAGGTCACCCTACCTCCTATCATTTCATGACTATCTCCATTATCTATGTCAAATTTCAGTGTTCAGAGCAGAGGTAATTTGTGCAAAATAAATTTAATGACAAGTCTTTAATGCTACGCGTGATTGTCCGAAGCGGCTGATAAATGGTTGCGAAAAAATGGTGGTGTGAAGTCATGACTCTGGCCATTCTCACGAGGAGTATTGCATGATGATAAACTAAAAACTTACAATATCTCAGAATAATCGTTTAATTGAATGCGTGGTGAATCGGGGTATCGTCATTTTACGATGAAAGTTTGGTTTTATATTTGTGGATGGTTGGTTTCCGTCTTAACAGCCCTTGGAAATGGTTTCATGGTTGTTTTCGTCGCTAAAACTCGCTGTCTACATTCCCAGTCCAATTGGTTCGTGTTGTCCTTGGCAGTAGCTGATTTTGGGGTAGGAGTAATCATTTTCCCTTTCAGTTACGCATCCTTAAGATACCCAACTGCAGCAACGACCTTCAGCAAATGGATATATATAACTGCTTACTGGTTTCTTGTTCACTCCTCGGTAGCAAATCTCTGCATTTTAACATGGGATCGTTACACAGCAATCGTCCATCCTCTTAGATACATAACTTCCATAATCATGAGACGCGCTGGAAAAATAATCTTGTTGGCATGGCTGATTCCTTTGTTGATATCGCTATTCCTCTCTCTTGGGATGTTCACCGCGAGCTCACCCACTGTTTCAAAAGTGCTACGTCTAACTGGTGTCTCTGGTTTTGACATGTTGTGCTCATCTCTGCTTGTCTATGCTGTTGTCCGTATTCTGGTCGTAGTTCGCTCGCAGTCACTCCAGAATTCTGCAATGGAGTCTCTCAGGAAGGAGCTGCACACTCGGGCGTTGTTTACGACACCATTTCGGCCTATAAGACATAAACGCAGCTCAGCACGCTTCACAATTGCTATAGTGGTGCTTTTCTTGGCATGCAATGTAGCAAAAAACTATCTAATCCTGAGAATCATGTTTGTTTCAGACGTGTCTGACAATGTTGCCCTGGTAGTTACCGTTCTCTTGGTCGCCAATTCGGCGGCCAATCCTTTGGTTTACGCGTGTTTGAAACGAGACATAAAAAGAGAACTGACGCGGCTTATCTGTAGGAGAGGCAGTATTGAAACAACTGTGTAAAACTTGCTAAAAGCTAACAAAAGATCATGTCAGATCTCAGGTATATTAAGGCCTGGATCAGCCATTTTTGGCTCTGAAATATAAGGGAGTGGTCTATCTTCAAAAGAAAATGTATGCAAGGGTGAGACGTGGTCATTGCATTATCCCTGTTAAAATAGTATTTTTGAGAAAGCTTTAACATAAAGTTACAATTTATAACAACGATAATGCAATGCAATGATTACTACAGTCAATCAAGTGTCATCAGCATGATTTGATAACAAATTAGTACGTAAATTATTACATAAGGAGACAAATTTCAACAAATGTGAATTTACTGAAAAATTCTGTGAATTCATCAATTTAATTATTAATTCTGTGTAAGATAGCTGATTAAAGTTGACAAAATTTTGTTGGATTTGACTGTAGAATTTCTCCCTCGGGATTGAGTATTTTGGACAATGGAAGCGAAATGAAATTCGTCTTCAATTATACCAGAGTTACAAATAGGGCAGAATCTATCGTTGCGGGAAGTTTGATTATATCTTCCAGTTTCAATCATGAGTTTGTGGTTACTTATACGAATTTTCACTAAGTCTTTCCTATTGGCAGAATTTCTAATTAAGTCTAGATAATTGAAATTTTATAATCATGTTTAAATAAGCCGTAAAATTGTAGTTTCTTAGAATGAAGGATTGTATGTTGCCAATATGTAATATATATATTTTTGTTTTATTATATCTATATAGTGTTTGATCTTAGCTTCACTTAAATTATCCGGATCAAAATCAGGCAGGTCATAATATTCAGATATTTTCATAAGATTATGGTAGAAGCTACTTTTACCATTACAGTGAAGTTCTAGCGAGGTACGGAAGGCTTGTTTAACAATAGTATCCTCGTTTTTACGCAAAAGGTACAATATGTATTATAAAGAATGTTTTTATAAATATTAATAATTAATGAAAACCGTCCTAATTCACTTCAACTTGCAACATTTCAAACTTTATTGCTTATTTCTAGGTAACGCTTGCAAAATTTCAATTGGGTTTTTTCAATTGGGGTATTGTCCCAAGCTTTAAAATCATGTTTTACATATACACCCCAAATTTCGCTATTATATGATAATAGAGTGGTTTTCGTTTGAGTGTCGTAAAACCAAAACCAAAGTAATTACTCTGGCCAATCACATAGGACACAGACAATACATTGAACCAATCAAAACTCGAAGTAATTACATGTGGCTGACGCAAAGCGCGGGAAAATGCATGCGAGCGCGTCACAATTAGCTTTGGTTTTACTTCTGATTGGATGAAAAGGTGGCGCGAATCTTTTAAGCCAATCGCATCGTGTAGAAAGTGCAAAACTAATTACTTTTCGACACTCAAATGAAAACCGCTCTATTGGGGAAATCATCGCTTCAAATATTTTGCAGGCAGGAGAAGGTTTTAATTTGCTAAAGTTTGTGTGTTTTCTTAAACTAAAAAGAGCATGAAGAGCCTTCTCTTTCAAGTGTTCGAGTGAGATATTAAAATTACCGGTTGAGGAGATACGGGTTCCTAAATATGTATATTCATGGACAATATCAATGGTTACTTTACCCATATGGAATTTTACATTGGAGTTTTTCTTCGCTCGTTTCAGAAAGATCATAACTTTAGTCTTTTTGGAATTTATATCTAACATCCAATAGTTGCAAAAAGAGGATAGTGTGTTGAGACAGTTCTGTAATCCTATTTTAGATCGTGATATAATAATTAAATCATCAGCATATAAAAGCGAATTTAATTTGGTACCATTTGGAAGGATGATAGGGTCTGATAAAGTATTTTGAAAAGCGGACCGTAAGTAATTAACGAATAAATTGAAAAGTAAGGGGCTTAAAATACAGTCCTGGCGTACTCCTCGTGAATAGCTAAAACACCTTGTTTGACTCGTACCTAGTTTGAATATAGGTTTTTGATTAACTTATAGAAACACCCCCTACACCAATTTGTAATAATTTATATAAAAGTCCGTCATGCCAGACTGAGTCAAAGGCTTTTCTAAAGCCAACAAAACAAGCGTATATGTTCTCGCCGTGACCGTGTACGTACTTGTCTATAAGAGTTTGTAATGTTAGGATCAATAACTGACACTTTCTACCCTAATTTTCTGGCTAGAAAAAAAAATACAGTTAACTTTTTTAGGACTAAAAAATTGAACTTGAACTTGACTATTTAAAAACAACCCTAAAAATTTCAAAGTTGTTTCTTTTATTTTTCTTAAAATCGGGTATGGTCGAGTGGAAATTACGAGTGTTCTTTGAGTAAGTACAGAAACACGGGAAGACGTAAATGAAATATTGTCACAAAATACACAAGCAATTGTAATTCATAATTCACTTTGCTAAAAAAGGAAAATACTGGCCGCAAGAAGAAACCCTTTTGCAGCTCTTTGAAATACATGAGCATATTCGAGCTAACTCAAACTTGGCCAAACCCCCAATTAGTAAGTGAAGAGTATAGTTGTACGTCGGGTCTCATGCAGCAAAACTTTAGACTCAATCAGGGTCGAAGCCGTTGCTCGGGGTTGGGACCAGGGCCGGGGCTGGGCTCGGGGTCTGTCTGTCTCTCCGTCTGTTTGTTTGTTTGCGTTTTTTTTGTCTCCCTTTTTCAACAGGTATGTTTCAACTAATATCACTTACTATAAATCTCCTTTTTTTCTGAAATGATTGAAATTTTCATGCCATACCGAAGCAAATTTGACCGCTATTTAATTCTAACCTCAAGTTTGGTGGGTAAAAGCAACAGCTCCTCGTTAAATGGTCGTAAAAGAAAATAAAAGAGATATAAATGGGAAGCGTATCCACTCTTACGTACTACATATCAGATCGGCGGCTCAGAGGAACGTTGTTGACTTGACTAGCTGGATATAAGTTAGTGTTAAGCCAGTTTGCCAGTAAAGGCTTACAGATTAAATCCAGAATTAGGTTGTAAATCGATTATAACGTAAATGTAACCAAAATAACTAAGGTGTCAATCGGCAAACAATAGAGCAATTGCGATGATATATTAAAATTCATATTTGGCTGCTAGGCTTGGGGGAATAAAACAAAAGAAATCATCTTGAGGCTCAGCAATGAATATCATACATGTATTTCTTTTGTTTTATTCCCCCAAACCTCAGAGCCAAGTATGATTTTTAATATATCGAAAATGGTCTATTAGAAATAGACTTAGCTATTGCATAATTTCCAAAATATGGCCTTAAAGTCTTTCCGGTTTTTCCCCGAAAAAAGCTCTCAATTAAAATTATTTTAGAAATGTCTTAAATTCTCCAAAAACTCTCTAAAGTTCCCAAAAATTCTCAAAAAATTACAGCTTTTTTTTTTTTCATAGCGAGCGCCCCTTTTGGTGAATATCCGCTGATAAGTGTAGTGTAGACGACTCTCATGAAAATGAAAAGTCGCTGATTTGTTTTGCTCAGTAGTCAGTGCTCTTGACACTGCTGTAGCATATAAGCGGACTGAGTCCTCTCTTGGTCGGTAGGAATACAACAAGAAACTTTTTGTCAAAGTTTTTGCCGTGAAATATTGCCGAAAAAATGTCGGGTGAATGTTTAAATCGCTCTACAATTCTCCAGTCGATTTCAACCTAAAATTCCCGCGATTTTCTAAAATTCATTTTGATGACTAAAGTTCCAGATAAAATTCCGGAATTCAGTGTAGCTAAGCAAGAACAGACCTCAGCCCAGGCCCCGGTACTAGAAGTTTCTGCTTCGTCTTACCCAAGCGGAAGAAACTCAGGAGACGCGTGTGGGCACTGGGGCAAAAAGGAGCTAAAAATGTCAACGGGGAACAGAAGGACAACGCCTCTCGCTAGCTCGCCCAAACCGCTTTGTTTTGCTCGTCCTCGCACGTCTCCTGTTTGGCTGAACGGAAATCGGAATGACCCCAACTCCGTGTTTTGGTGGACAGGCATTCACTTTGGTTTCAGTGGAATTCAGCATTATCGTCTGTCGATTTCCCTCATTTTTTCTTTAAAATTTCAGCAGAATAATCTCAGTTCAGTGTAGAAATTGAGATCTTTAAACCTGAGTTTTTTTTCTTTTCAGAACAAAGTTTCAAAGCTATTAACATTTAGGCTCACTTTTCAAGGGTGCATTACAACTGTATTTTTGGCTGAAAACTTACATGGTAGGCTTCCTCCCTTCCAGAATCGAAATGGCCGCCCTTACCCTGACTGGAACTATAATTTCATTCTTATTGATCTTTTCCTTGTGAATAGAAAACGCCTCACTCGGAGGACGTTAGAATTTACCAAACAATTGCCCCTGCAAAGATGGGTAAAATCACCCAAGTATTACATTTTAATACGTTTTTAATTTTCCTGTTTAGATTTTAAAATTTCATCACAATGTATGAGTCCTTTTATTTACTATACATCTGAACTGACTCATAAAATAAATATCTTCGTTTAACTTTCAATGCAAAAGCCTTAAACCATAGACGCATACAGTTTACATGGGAAAACAGCAATGGTTATATTCAATTGTTAGAAATATTGAACAGCAGTTAATCACTTTTTTCGATCAATATTGCAACAGTGCTGGATGCTGCACTCCTCAGCAACAACAACCTTGATAGCTCATTTTTCCTGTAGCAGTTTGTTTCAAATTAACATTTTCTTTCAGATAGAAGGCTGCAGGAAGCACCTGGATCTTAAAATCCCTACACAGAAGCTGGCCTAGAAGGTAAAATGATAATAATTATATAATGACACAAGAGTTCGTTTTGACATTTCTACTAGTCTAGAAGGATTTTTGAAACCATTACTGCCAAACTGCGACCTCTTCCGTCAGGAGGTAATTTTGGGGCCAAACAAAAATAGCCAATATAAAAACTAAGAATTTAACCATAAATATATTCTGTTCTCCTCCTTTTTTCTTTCCCGCTTTTTTTTCCCCTGCCTTTTCCTTTACTACTGTGATTTTCGAGCTAATCGAGTGCAAAAAAAAAAAAAAAAAAAAAATGCATTTTTGCACTTCTTCGCTCTAAGGGCTGCAAATTTCGCTAGGTTCATTTTCAAAAACTGGATTTTTAATTTTGGCTTTATGCTTAAGGTTAAAAGACAATCGCACTGCAATTTAGGGAAACCTTCATTTCTCTTGCTTTTTTCCTTAAAGCCTGCAGTCAGAGAACTCACTGCGTTGATTTGTTTATGTGAAAAAATATCCCAGAACAGACTGAAGAGACTTTACCTTCGTTGTCATCATCTTTTCGTAGAACGACATTTATCGGACGTGTAAGATCTTCGCTTTGCGCAATTTTCTGAAAAACATAACAAAGTCTTTTAGTTTAATTCTTCTTCTTTTTCTTTTATTAATAAATCTGCGTGACGTACATTTTGTGTATCCTTCCAACAAATAAAAGAATTGTTTAAATAATTAATAGGCACCTTTTTTTTGGTTAAACCAGAATAATAAATCAATCCAAAGTAATAAAGTAATAAAAATATAATATAATCCAAAATAAATAATTAAAAAATAAACGAAAATGAATATGAGATATTTACCTTTCCTGCTGCAGACATTTTGCTGAGTGTTTTCAGGTAAAGCTTCGCTCGACTAGGTTTGTGAGTCCACTCACAATGTTGATTAAACTCCAAGTCTTTATGTCTTTTATAGTCTTTGATGTTGTGTCACGGCATAATCACGCGAGGTGCACATTAAATGGACTTTGTCAATATTCCTTTCTATATAAAGTCCATAGAAACCTAACAAACCGATTTCGCCATCTTTTTTGTTCACAGAAGTAGGTGAATTGTTATTCTTGTCATATGCCTGAATCCTCTAACTTTCCTTAAGTCAAATCACGCGAAGGACACTATAAAGAGGTTTAAAAAACGAGTCACAAGACAAACGTTTTTTTGGATTTCCTTTTCATCTCATGGTAAGACGAATTATTATTATTATTTTTTCAAAGCTGTTTTCATTGTTATTGTATCAAAACACATTACAAAACACCCCTCTGTAACAGAGCCAGTGAAACCCTACCCAGTGGTTTCATTCAGTCTCAGCCAGTGATAATTTAGCCTCCCGGTACCTGGCGCGAATAGTTTAATTTGTTTCTACCCGGCTATTTCTTTTTTCCTCCCAGGTCAATTTCTATTGTGACTACAAAACCAGTATATATATTTCTTTATTCATATTTGTTTTTAAGGAAGCAAAACTATAAAACATTATCACCAATGACAAATGAAATCGAATCTCGCATAAAAAAGTGTAAACCTCTTAGTTCTTCTTGCTGTAGCAATATAATGTAAAATGTTTTCAAAACCGTTCATACCCTTAAAAAATACAGAGTTTGTATGTGAGTTGAAACAGGGTTCAGTTGTGATGGCTGCCGACCAGCTGTAAGACATGGTAGAGTTGCGTCCTTTGTTTAAGCCTGCAAGACAGTGCTAACCTCCTCTTCTGTGGCCATTAAAAGTATTGTGATTTCTCTTCAATTTAGTGCAACGATTGATGTCAACAGAAGCACTTCATATAGATCTTGAACGAGATTCTTTCTCCTGCATTATCATTTAGGAAGTCTGTGTCAAACGTATTGACATTTGTTACCCCGGCTTGCTTTTTGCAGTCTTCGTTGGCTGTCGTTTCTATCGCCTTTCCCTTTCGCTTCTAACTAGCCCCTGAAAATCATAGAGCTGAAACAGACTGTAATCCCTAAGCTTTTCCCAAGAAAAAAAAAAGGGTTTTGAGGGTTTTATTCGCTAAAAAAAACTTGTGAATAATTACTGAGTATAAGTATCTGTTTATTTGTAAGATAATGTGTGCACCCGGCACTCTGGTTTTGATTATTATCATTTTTCTCTAGTCTCTTTTTCTTAAATTAAAGTCCAGATTTTCATTTTTTTTAAAACACAAACTGGAGTGAAGCTCTACATAATTTATTAAGTCAATAAAACTTTCGCCTAGCTTTAAATATATAACCTACCTTATAAAGATTCATCCAAAGTTACATTTCTTTATTAAGAATTTTCAATGACAGTAACTGACTTTCTGCTTTTATATGTTCTCTGTTCGACAAAAACAACTCAGTGCTATTAGGCGTCATGTAAATTATTGATGAAATAAAACTCTTGACTAGTGATTCATTTTCGTCTCCAAAAACACAGCTTTTTAAAAACGCTCTCCAGAGTGTAAAGTCTTGAAAAAACTTTTTTTTTCCTGTGCTTGTTTATTTCTTCCTCTTTCAACAGGTATGTTTCAACTGATATCCCTTGCTTGAAATCTCTTTTTTTGAAATGATTTATATTGAAATTTTCATACCATAGCGAAGAGAATTTAACTGCTATTTAATTCTAACCACAAGTTTCGTGCATGGGCAAAAGAAACAGCTTGTCGTTAATTGGTCTTAAAAGAAAATAAAAGAGCTACAAAACGGAAAGCCTATCCTCTCTTACTACTACGTCAGATCGGCGGCTCAGATGAATGTTGTTGACTCGACTAGCTTGGTATAATTTAGTTTTAAGCCAGTTTGCCAGTAAAGGATATAAAGGTGAAATTTAGACTTGCGCTATAAATCGATTACAACATAAATGTAACCAAAATAACTAAGGTGTCAACCGGCAAACAATTAGAACAAGAACCTGACCTCGGCCCAGGCCCCTTTTCTTGTCAAGAGGTTTCTGTTTCCTTTTACTCAAGTGGGAGAAACTCTGTAAAGAGACGTGTGAGGGCTCTGGGGCAAAAAGGAACTAAAAATTTCAACGCGGGTCGGGAGGGCAAGGCCCCTCGCCCATGCTGCCTTGTTTTGCTCGTCCTCGCATATATCCTGTTTGGCTGTAGACGTCACTGACCGTTCACGTTGGTTTCATTTGAAATTCAGCTTTAATGTATGACTATTTCCCTCATTTTTTCCTTTACACTTTTGGCAGAATAATCTTAGTTCAGTGTAGTAATTGAGATGTTTCAACCTGATTTTTTTAGAGCAAACTTTTAAAGCTATTAAACTACATTTATTCTCACTTTTGAAGGACGCCACACCAGTATTTTTGGCTGAAAAATGGAATGGTATGCCTTTTTTCCTCCAGAAACGAGATGGTCTACCCTTACCCTGACTTGGACCATATTTAATTTCATTCCTATTGTTCTTTCCCTTGTGAATAGAAAACTAGCCGCATGAAGAAACACTTTTGCAGCTCTTTGAAATACATGAGCATATTCGAGCTAACTCAAACTTCGCCAAAACCCCAATTAGTAAGAGAAGAGTAGTTGTACGTCGGGTCTCATGCAGCAAAACTTTAGACTCCTCAATCAGGGTCGAAGCAGGTGCTCGGGGTTGGGACCAGGGCCTGGGCTGGGCTCGGGGTCTGTCTATCTGTCCGTCTGTTTGTTTGTTTTCGTTTTTTTTTCTCACTTTTTCAACAGGTATGTTTCAACTAATATCACTTACTATAAATCTCTTTTTTTGAAATGATCAATATTGAAATTTTCATTCCATACCAAAGCGACCCTGACTGGGACCATATATAATTTGATTCCTATTGTTCTTTCCCTTTGTGAATAGAAAACGAATCACCCAAGTGTCATATAGATGAAGAATTCAAAAGCAGCTTGTGATGATCTTAAAGGTTTTTTTTATTTTTATTTTTCTGAGATATAAGATTCCTTTAACTAACTACATACATCTGAACTGTGACTTATAAAATAAATATTTTCTTTTAAATTTCAATGCAAAAGCCTTAAACCAAACATGCTAACAGTTTACATGAGAAAAGAGCAAATATTAAACAGTAGTTAATTACTGCTTAACAACATCAGTCACGCTGCAACAGTGCTGGATGCTGCACTCCTCAGCAACAACAACCTTGTGTGCTCATTTTTCCTGAAGCCGCAGACTGTTTGAAATTAACATTTTCATTCAAATAGAAGGCTGCAGGAAGAACCTGGATCTTGAAGTCCTTACACAGAAGCTGGCCTAGAATGTAAAATAATAATTATAGTGATAAAACGACACAAGAGTCTTTACATTTCTAAATCTAGCAGGATTTTTGAAAGCATTACCGCCAAATAGACCTCTTCTGTCAGGTATTTTTTTGGGGCCAAGAAAAAGTAGCCAATATAAAAACTAAGAATTTACCCATAAATTTATTCTCTTCTCCTACTTTGTTCGTCTTCACTACTTTCTATTTTTCCTCTCCTTTTCCTTTTCTTGAGTGATTTTCAAGCTAATCGAGTGCAAAAAACCTTACCTTTTTGCACTTTTTCACTCAGAGGGCTGCAAATTTCGCTAGGTTCATTTTCAAAAACTGGAATTCACTTTCATTTGGCTCTATGACTAAGGTTAAAAAGCGAAAAGAAATCGCATTGCAGGACAGGGAAACTTTCATTTCTTCGTTTCATTTCTTAAAGCCTGTCAAAGTTCACTGCGTTGATTTGTTTAAGGGAAAAAAATCTCAGAAGAGAAGAGACTTTACCTTCATTGTCATCATCTTTTCGTAGACCGACATTTATCGGACGTGTAAGATCTTCGCTTTGCGCAATTTTCTACAAAAAAAAAATTGTCTTTAATTTTTCTTTTTCTATTTTTATTAGTAAATCAATAATAAAAGAATAAAAATACAATATAATTAAAAATAAACAATTAACAAATAATAGTAATGGAAAATGAATCAGATTGAATGATGCTCTTCGAACACAGTTTAGATACAACTATGTGATATTTACCTTTCCTGGTGCAGACATTTTGCTGAGTGTTTTCAGGTAAAGCTTCGCTCGACTAGGTTTGTGAGTCCAATCACACTGTTGATTAAACACCATGTATTTATGTCTTTTATAGTCTTTGATGTTGTGTCAGGCTATAATCAAGCGAGGTGCACATTAAATGGACTTTGTCAATATCCCTTCTAAAAATAGTATTGTACCTAGAACTTAACAACCGATTTTGCCATCTTTTTTGCTCCCAGAGGTGGGGGAATTGTTATTCTAGTCATATGCCTGCATCTTCAAACTTTCTTTAAGTCAAATCACGCGAAGAACACTATAAAAACGTTTAAAACACGAGTCACAAGACAAACGTTTCTTTGGTTTTACTTTTTATCTCAAGGTAAGTCGCATTATTATTTTTTCAAAGCTGTTTTCATGGTTATTGTATAAAACACATTACACACCTCTGTAACAGAGCCAGTGAAACCCTACCCAGCGGTTTAATCAGTCGGCTACCCAGCGATAATTTAGCCTCCCGGTACCTGGCGCGAATAGTTTAATTTGTTTCTTTAATTTTTTTTTCCTCCCAGGTCAATTTCTATTGTGACTATAAAACCAGTATATATATTTCTTTATTCATATTTGTTTTTAAGGAAGCAAAACTATAAAACATTATCACCAATGACAAATGAAATCGGAAGGTATCAAATGAAATCGAATCTCGCATAAAAAAAGTTTAAACCTCTTAGTTCTTCTTGCTATAGCAATATAATGTAAAATGTTTTTAAAAATTTCATACCCTTAATTAGTTTCGTGTACATCACGTAAGTTTTGTGTCAATACGTTGCATATTTACGTAGATAGACCACCCTCGCACCTTCATTTTTTCATGTTTTTTTTACGTACTTTAGATGACCCAGTCCTTAATGTACCTCAAATTGTCTTGTATGGGTCTAATGGTACCACATGCAATCGACGTCATTGTCAGATAAATCATCAAGCAAGCCCCTTTAATCAATTTTTTTGGATATCTGCAGGATCCTTGTCAGAGGAACTTGGATTCCGGATTCCAATCGTTGGCAGGATTCTGGATAACTTGAGCTGAATAATGGATTCCAAAGTCAAGGATTCCGGATTCCACAAAATCTCCCTGATTCCGGAAGCAGAATTACCTAACATGGGCGATATTTTATATCAAAACTACCGAGGATTTTTTCAGCTTTAAAACTACACAAAGCCACAAGCTTTCTCCATCCTGCTTTAGATCACCGGAGGTTTTAGCCATTAGAAAAGGTTGAGTGGTAAGGTAAAGGATAAATTCTAGTAATTTTGTGGGCTGTATTCAATTTGTTGTTAAACAGCCAACTGGTTCGCCTCCTACCAGTTGGTATTCTTACTCAATAATTGACACTTTCTACCCTAATTTTCTGGCTAGAAAAAAAAAGTACAGTTAACTTTTTTAGGACTAATAAAATTGAACTTGAACTTGACTATTTAAAAATAACCCTAAAAATTTCAAAGGTTGCTTCTTTTATTTTTCTTAAAATCGGTATGGTCGAGTGGAAATTACGAGTGTTCTTTGAGTAAGTTCAGAAACATGGGAAGACGTAAATGAAATATTGTCACATGTCACAAAACACACAAGCACTTGTAATTCATAATTCACTTTACTAAAAAGGAAAATACTGGCCGCGAGAAGAAACACTTTTGCAGCTCTTTGAAATACATGAGTATATTCGAGCTAACTCAAACTTGGTCAAAAACCCATTTAGTAAGTAAAGAGTAGTTGTACGTCGGGTCTCATGCAGCAAAACGTAGACTCAATCAGGGTCGAGGCCGGTGCTCGGGGTTGGGACCAGGGCCGGGGCTGGGCTCGGGGTCTTTCTATCTGTCCGTCTGTTTGTTTGTTTGCGTTTTTTCTCCCTTTTTCAAGAGGTATGTTTTAGCTAATATCACTTACTATAAATCTCCTTTTTTTGAAATGATTGATATTGAAATTTTCATGCCATACCGAAGCGAATTTAACCGCTATTTAATTCTAACCTCAAGTTTGGTGGGTAGAAGAAACAGCTTCTCGTTAAATGGTCGTAAAAGAAAATAAAAGAGATGTAAACGGGAAGCGTATCCTCTCTTACCTACTACATATCAGATCGGCGGCTCAGAGGAATGTTGTTGACTTGACTAGCTCGATACAATTTAGTGTTCAGCCAGTTTGCCTGTAGAGGCTGACAGATTAAATCCAGAATTAGGTTGTAAGTCGATTATAACGTAAATGTAACCAAAATAACTAAGGTGTCAACCGGCAAACAATAGAGCAATTCCGATGATATATTAAAATTCACAGTTGGCTCCTAGGCTTGGGGGAATAAAACAAAAGAAATCATCTTGAGGCTCAGCAATGAATATTATACATGTATTTCTTATTTTTTTTTATTTCCCCAAACCTCAGAGCCACGTATGATTTTTAATATATCGAAAATGGTCTATTAGAAATATGCTTAGCTATTGCATAATTCCCAAAATATTGCCGTAAAGTCTTTCCGGAATTTCCCCGAAAAAAGCTCTAAATTAAAATTCTTTTAGAAATGTCTTAAATTCTCCAAAAACTCTCTGAAGTTTCCAAAAATTCTCAAAAAATTTCGGCTTTTTTTTTCATAGCGAGGGCCCCTTTTGGTGAATATCCTGATAAGTTGTAGTATAGACGACTCTGATGAAAAGCCGCTGATTTGTTTTGCTCAGTAGTCAGTGCTCTTGACACTGCTGTGGCATGTAAGGGGACTAAGCTCTCTCTTGGTCGGTAGGAATACAACAAAAAACTTTTTGTCAAAGTTGTTGCCGTGAAATATTGCCGAAAAAATGTCGGGTGAATGTTAAAATTGCTCTAAAATTCTCCAGTCTGTCGATTTTAACCTAAAATTCCCGAGATTTTCTAAAATTCATTTTGATGACTAAAATTCAAGATAAAGTTCCGAAATTCAGTGTAGCTAAGCAAGAACGGACCTCGGTCCAGGCCCCGGTACTAGAGGTTTCTGCTTAGTCTTACCCAAGCGGGAGAAACTCAGGAGACGCGTGTGGGCACTGGGGCAAAAAGGAGCTAAAAATGTCAAGGCGGGTCTGAAGGACAACGCCTCTCGCTAGCTCGCCCATACTGTTTGTTTTGCTCGTCCTCGCACGTCTCCTGTTTGGCTAAACGGAAATCGGAATGACCCCAACTCCGTGTTTTGGTGGACAGGCATTTACTTTGGTTTCAGTGGAATTCAGCATTATTGTCTGTCGATTTCCCTCATTTTTTCTTTAAAATTTCAGCACAATAATCTCAGTTCAAGGTAGAAATTGAGATCTTTAAACCTGATTTTTTTTTTCTTCTCAGAACAAAGTTTCAAAGCTATTAACATTTAGGCTCACTTTTCAAGGGTGCATTACAACTGTATTTTTGGCTGAAACTTACATGGTAGGCTTCTTCCCTTCCAGAATCGAAATGGCCGCCCTTACCCTGACTGGAACTATAATTTCATTCCTATTGATCTTTTCCTTGTGAATAGAAAACGCCTCACTCGGAGGACGTTAGAATTTACCAAACAATTGCCCTTGCAAAGATGGGTAAAATCACCCAAGTGTTATATACATGAAGAAATCAAAATCAGCTTGTGGTGATCTTAAGAGATTTTATTTTTCCTGTTTAGATTTTAAAATTTGATCACAATGTATGAGTCCTTTTATTTACTATAGATCTGAACTGACTCAAAAAATAAATATCTTCGTTTAACTTTCAATGCAAAAGCCTTAAAGCATAGATGCATACAGTTTACATGAGAAAACAGCAATGGTTATATTCAATATATTAGAAATATTGAACAGCAGTTAATCACTTTTTCGATCAATATTGCAACAGTGCTGGATGCTGCACTCCTCAGCAACAACAACCTTGATAGCTCATTTTTCCCGTAGCAGTTTGTTTCAAATTAACATTTTCTTTCAGATAGAAGGCTGCAGGAAGCACCTGGATCTTAAAATCCCTACACAGAAGCTGGCCTAGAAGGTAAAATGATAATAATTATATAATGACACAAGAGTTCGTTTTGACATTTCTACTAGTCTAGAAGGATTTTTGAAACCATTACTGCCAAACTGCGACCTCTACCGTCAGGAGGTAATTTTTGGAACCAAACAAAAGTAGCCAATATAAAAACTAAGAATTTAACCATAAATATATTCTGTTCTCCTCCTTTTTTCTTTCCTGCTTTTTTCCCCCTGCCTTTTCCTTTACTACTGTGATTTTCGAGCTAATCGAGTACAAAAAAAAAAAAAAAAAAAATGCCTTTTTGCACTTCTTCGCTCTAAGGGCTGCAAATTTCGCTAGGTTCATTTTCAAAAACTGGATTTTTAATTTTGGCTTTATGCTTAAGGTTAAAAGACAATCGCACTGCACTTTAGGGAAACCTTCATTTCTTTTGCTTCTTTTCTTAAAGCCTGCAGTCAGAGCTCACTGCGTTGATTTGTTTATGTGAAAAAATATCTCAGAACAGACTGAAGAGACTTTACCTTCGTTGTCATCATCTTTTCGTCGACCGACATTTATCGGACGTGTAAGATCTTCGCTTTGCGCAATTTTCTGCAAAACATAACAAAGTCTTTTAGTTTAATTCTTCTTCTTTTTCTTTTATTAATAAATCTGCGTTACGTACATTTTGTATATCCTTTCCAACAAATAAAAGAATTGTTTAAAAAAATCAATAGGCACCTTTTTTTTGGTTAAACCAGAATAATAAATCAATCCAAAGTAACAAAGTAATAAAAATATAATATGATCCAAAATAAATAATTAAAAACTAAACGAAAATGAATATGAGATATTTGCCTTTCCTGCTGCAGACATTTTGCTGAGTGTTTTCAGGTAATGCTTCTCTCGACTAGGTTTGTGAGTCCAATCACACTGTTGATTAAACACCAAGTCTTTGTGTCTTTTATAGTCTTTGATGTTGTGTCAGGCCATAATCACGCGAGGTGCACATTAAATGGACTTTGTCAATATCCCTTCTATATAAAGTCCATAGAAACCTAACAAACCGATTTCGCCATCTTTTTTGTTCACAGAAGTAGGTGAATTGTTATTCTTGTCATATGCCTGCATCCTCTAACTTTCTTTAAGTCAAATCACGCGAAGGACACTATAAAGAGGTTTAAAAAACGAGTCACAAGACAAACGTTTTTTTGGATTTCCTTTTTATCTCATGGTAAGACGAATTATTATTATTATTTTGTCAAAGGTGTTTTCATTGTTATTGTATCAAAACACATTACAAAACACCCCTCTGTAATAGAGCCAGTGAAACCCTACCCAGTGGTTTCATTCTGTCTCAGCCAGTGATTTAGCTTCCCGGTACCTGGCGCGAATAGTTTAATTTGTTTCTACCCGGCTATTTCTTTTTTCCTCCCAGGTCAATTTCTATTGTGACTACAAAACCAGTATATATATTTCTTTATTCATATTTGTTTTTAAGGAAGCAAAACTATAAAACATTATCACCAATGACAAATGAAATCGGAAGGTATCAAATGAAATCGAATCTCGCATAAAAAAGTGTAAACCTCTTAGTTCTTCTTGCTGTAGCAATATAATGTAAAATGTTTTCAAAACCGTTCATACCCTTAAAGAATACAGAGTTTGTATGTGAGTTGAAACAGGGTTCAGTTGTGATGGCTGCCGACCCGCTCTAAGACATAGTAGAGCTGCGTTCTTTGTTTAAGTCTGCGAGAAAGTGCTAACCTCCTCTTCTGTGGCCATTAAAAGTATTGTGATTTCTCTTCAATTTAGTGCAACGAGTGATGTCAACAGAAGCACTTCATATAGATCTTGAACGATATTCTTCCTCCTGCATTATCATTTAGGAAGTCTATGTCAAATTTATTGACATTTGTTACCCCGGCTTGCTTTTTGCAGTCTTCGTTGGCTGTCGTTTCTATCGCCTTTCCCTTTCGCTTCTAACTAGCCCCTGAAAATCATAGAGCTGAAACAGACTGTAATCCCTAAGCTTCTCAAAAGAAAAAAAAAAGGGTTTTGAGGGTTTTATTCGCTAAGAAAAAATTGTGAATAATTACTGAGTATAAGTATCTGTTTATTTGTAAGATAATGTGTGCACCCGGCACTCTGGTGTTGATTATTATCATTTTTCTCTAGTCTCTTTTTCTTAAATTAAAGTCCAGATTTTCATTTTTTTTTTAACACAAACTGGAGTGAAGCTCTACATAATTTATTAAGTCCATAAAACGTTGGCCTAGCTTTAAGTATATAACCTACCTCATAAAGATTCATCCAAAGTTACATTTCTTTATTAAGAATTTTCAATGACAGTAACTGACTTTCTGCTTTTATATGTTCTCTGTTCGACAAAAACAACTCAGTGCTATTAGGCGTCATGTAAATTATTGATGAAATAAAACTCTTGACTAGTGATTCATTTTCGTCTCCAAAAACACAGCTTTTTAAAAACGCTCTCCAGAGTGTAAAGTCTTGAAAAAACTTTTTTTTTCCTGTGCTTGTTTATTTCTTCCTCTTTCAACAGGTATGTTTCAACTGATATCCCTTGCTTGAAATCTCTTTTTTTGAAATGATTTATATTGAAATTTTCATACCATAGCGAAGCGAATTTAACTGCTATTTAATTCTAACCACAAGTTTCGTGCATGGGCAAAAGAAACAGCTTGTCGTTAATTGGTCTTAAAAGAAAATAAAAGAGCTACAAAACGGAAAGCCTATCCTCTCTTACTACTACGTCAGATCGGCGGCTCAGATGAGTGTTGTTGACTCGACTAGCTTGATATAATTTAGTGTTAAGCCAGTTTGCCAGTAAAGAATATAAAGGTGAAATTCAGAATTAGGTTATAAATCGATTATAACGTAAATGTAACCAAAATAACTAAGGTGTCATCATTGGCAAACAATTACAACAAGAACAAACCTCTGCCCAGGCCCCTTTACTAGTCAAGAGGTTTCTCTTTCCTTTTACTCAAGCGGGAGAAACTCTGTCAAGAGACGTGTGAAGGCACTGGGGCAAAAAGAAACTAAAAATTTCAACGCGGGTCGAGAGGGCAAGGCCCCTCGCCCATGCTGCTATGTTTTGCTCGTCCTCGCATATATCCTGTTTGGCTGTAGACAACCGTTCACGTTGGTCTCATTTGGAATTCAGCTTTAATGTATGACTATTTCCCTTATTTTTTTTTTTTTTTAACTTTTGGCAGAATAATCTCAGTTCAGTGTAGAAATTGAGATGTTTCAGCCTGATTTTTTTGAGAGCAAACTTTCGAAGCTATTAAAGTACATTTATGCTGACTTTTCAAGGACGCCACACCAGTATTTTTGGCTAACAATTTGAATGGTATGCTTTCTTTCCTCCAGAAACAAAATTGCCTACCCTTACTCTGACTTGGACCATATATAATTTCATTCCTATTGTGCTTTCCCTTGTGAATAGAAAACGCATCACCCAAGTGTTATATAGATGAAGAAATCAAATGCAGCTTGTGATGATGTTAAAGGTTTTTTTATTTTTTTCTGAGATTAGACCTTAAAATTTCATCATTATATATGACTCCTTTCAAAGGAGTCATATAACTACATAGATTTGATCTGTGGCTTACAAAATAAATATTTTCTTTTAAATTTCAGTGCAAAAGCCTTAAACCATAGATGCTAACAGTTTACATGAGAAAACAGCAAATATTAAACAGTAGTTAATTACTGCTTAACAACATCAATCACGCTGCAACAGTGCTGGATGCTGCACTCCTCAGCAACAACAACCTTGTGTGCTCATTTTTCCTGAAGCCGCAGACTGTTTGAAATTAACATTTTCATTCAGATAGAAGGCTGCAGGAAGCACCTGGATCTTGAAATCCTCACACAGAAGCTGGCCTAGAGTGTAAAATGATAATTATAGTGATAAAATGACACGAGAGTTTTAACATTTCTATATCTAGCATCTAGCATTACCGCCAAATAGACCTCTTCTGTCAGGCAGTTTTTTGGGGCCAAACAAAAGTAGCCAACATAAAAACTAAGAATTTACCCATAAATTTATTCTCTTCTCCTGCTTTCTTCGTCTTCACTGCTTTCTATTTTTCCTTTCTTTTTCCTTTCTTGTGTGATTTTCAAGCTAATCGAGTGCAAAAAAACCTACCTTTTTGCACTTTTTCACTCAGAGGGCTGCAAATTTCGCTAGGTTCATTTTCAAAAACTGGAATTCACTTCACTCTATATCAGAAAGATCTGTTTTAGCCCTAAAAACAGGGCCGTTTCGGTGAGTAAAATACAGTCCTATTTTTGGGTCTAATTTGGCTCCCTTAAATCAGGGCCAATCCAGTCCAATTAGCTAGGGCTGATTTGGTCCCAGGGCTGAAATGGGCCCTACCGTGGGCTGGAATAGCCTTTTGATAGAGCTTTTTTGGCCTAAATTGTGCTCAAATGGCTCCAAGAAGGGCTGAATCAGACTTTTGCCTGCAGCGCTGAATTGACACTTTGGGGCTGAAACAGATCTTTTTAATTTACAGTGTTTCATTTGGCTTTATGGCTAAGGTTAAAAAACGAAACGAAATTGCATTGCAGGACAGGGAAACCTTCATTTCTCTTGCTTCATTTCTTAAAGCCAGTCAAAACTCACTGCTTTGATTTGTTTAAGGGAAAAAAAATCTCAGAAGAGAAGAGACTTTACCTTCATTGTCATCATCTTTTCGTAGACCGACATTTATCGGACGGGTAAAATCGTCGCTTTGCGTAATTTTCTGAAAAACAAAAAAAATTGTCTTTAATTTTTCTTTTTCTTCTTTTATTAATAAATCAATAATAAAAAAATAAAAATACAATATAATTAAAAATAAACAAATAAAAAAAATAACAGTAATGGAAAATGAATAAAATTGAATGATGCTCTTCGAACACAGTTTAGATCCACCTATGCGATATTTACCTTTCCTGGTGCAGACATTTTGCTGAGTGTTTTCAGGTAAAGCTTCACTCGAGAAGGTTTGTGAGTCCAATCACAATGTTGATTAAACACCATGTCTTTATGTCTTTTATAGTCTTTGATGTTTTTTCAGGCCATAATCACGCGAGGTGCACATTAAATAGACTATGTTAATATCCCTTCTATATATAGTATTGCACCTAGAACTTAACAACCGATTTTGCCATCTTTTTTGTTCACAGAAGTGGGTGAATTGTTCTTCTTGTCATAAGTGCATCTTCAAACTTTCTTTAAGTCAAATCACGCGAAGGACACTATAAAAAGGTTTAAAACACGAATCACAAGACAAACGTTTCTTTGGTTTTACTTTTTATCTCAGGGTAAGAGTCGCATTATTATTTTTTCAAAGTGTTTTCATGGTTATTGTATAAAAACACATTACACACCTCTGTAACAGAGCCAGTGAAACCCTACCCAGCGGTTTAATCAGTCGGCTACCCAGTGATAATTTAGCCTCCGATCCCGGTACCTGGCGCGAATAGTTTAATTTGTTTCTACCCGGCTATTTCTCTTTTCCTCCCAGGTCAATTTCTATTGTGACTACAAAACCAGTATATATATTTCTTTATTCATATTTGTTTTTAAGGAAGCAAAACTATAAAACATTATCACAAATGACAAATGAAATCGGAAGGTATCAAATGAAATCGAATCTCGCATAAAAAAATTTAAACCTCTTAGTTCTTCTTGCTATAGCAATATAATGCAAAATGTTTCTAAATTTTTCATACCCTTAATTAGTTTCGTGTACATCCTGATACGCAAAACACTTTCCGCGCTTTAATAATAATAATTTGCTAAGATAAGTGTGCATAAGTTCTACTGTATAGATGGCCTGAAGTTTAACATGGTAATTGGATGCCTTAATTATTCACGTGATCCTTATCTTGACAACTTTCAATCAAACTTAATCTTTACAACGCCTGTAAGCTGTCACATAAGTTTCGTGTCAATACGTTGCATATTTACGTAGATAGACCACCCTCCCCCCTTCATTTTTTCATGTTTTTTTTACGTTATTTAGATGACCCAGTCCTTAATGTACCTCAAATTGTCTTGTATGAGTCTAATGGTACGCGCATGCAATCGACGTCATTGTCAGATAAATCATCAAGCAAGCCCCTTTAATCGATTTTTTTGGATATTTGCATGATTCCTTGTCAGTGGAACTTGGATTCCGGATTCCAATCGTTGGCAGGATTCTGGATAACTTGAGCTGAATTATGGATTCCAAAGTCAAGGATTCCGGATTCCACAAGATCTGCCTGATTCCGGAAGCAGAATTACCTAACATGGGCGATATTTTATATCAAAACTACCGAGGATTTATTCAGCTTTAAAACTACACAAAGCCACAAGCTTTCTCCATCCTGCTTTAGATCACCGGAGGTTTTAGCCATTAGAAAAGGTTGAGTGACGATTGGCTTTATAAGGTAAAGGGTAAATTCTAGTAATTTTGTGGGCTGTATTCAATTTGTTGTTAAACAGCAAACTGGTTCGCCTCCTACCAGTTGGTATTCTTACTCAATAATTGACACTTTCTACCCTAATTTACTGGCCAGAAAAAAAAAAGTACAGTTAACTTTTTTAGGACTTAAAAAATTGAACTTGAACTTGACTATTTAAGAAAAACCCTAAAAATTTCAAAGGTTGCTTCTTTCATTTTTCTTAAAATCGGTATGGTCGAGTGGAAATTACGAGTGTTCTTTGAGTAAGTACAGAAACATGGGAAGACGTAAATGAAATATTGTCACATGTCACAAAACACACAAGCACTTGTAATTCATAATTCCCTTCACTAAAAAGGAAAATACTGGCCGGGAGAAGAAACACTTTTGCGGCTCTTTGAAATACATGAGTATATTCGAGCTAACTCAAACTTGGTCAAAAACCCATTTAGTAAGTAAAGAGTAGTTGTACGTCGGGTCTCATGCAGCAAAACGTAGACTCAATCAGGGTTGAGGCCGGTGCTCGGGGTTAGGACCAGGGCCGGGGCTGGGCTCGGGGTCTGTCTATCTGTCCGTCTGTTTGTTTGTTTGCGTTTTTTTCTTCTTCCTTTTTCAAGAGGTATGTTTCAACTAATATCACTTACTATAAATCTCCTTTTTTTCAAATGATTGATATTGAAATTTTCATGCCATACCGAAGCGAATTTAACCGCTATTTAATTCTAACCTCAAGTTTGGTGGGTAGAAGAAACAGCTTCTCGTTAAATGGTCGTAAAAGAAAATAAAAGAGATATAAACGGGAAGCGTATCCTCTCTTACCCACTACATATCAGATCGGCGGCTCAGAGGAATGTTGTTGACTTGACTAGCTCGATACAATTTAGTGTTAAGCCAGTTTGCCTGTAAAGGCTTACAGATTAAATCCAGAATTAGGTTGTTAATCGATTATAACGTAAATGTAACCAAAATAACTAAGGTGTCAACCGGCAAACAAAGAGCAATTCAGATGATATATTAAAATTCATATTTGGCTGCTAGGCTTGGGGGAATAAAACAAAAGAAATCATCTTGAGACTCAGCAATGAATACTATACATGTATTTCTTTTTTTGTTTATTTCCCCAAACCTCAGAGCCACGTATGATTTTTAATATATCGAAAATGGTCTATTAGAAATATGCTTAGCTATTGCATAATTCCCAAAATATTGCCGTAAAGTCTTTCCGGAATTTCCCCGAAAAAAGCTCTAAATTAAAATTATTTTAGAAATGTCTTAAATTCTCCAAAAACTCTCTAAAGTTCCCAAAAATTCTCAAAAAATTTCGGCTTTTTTTTTTCATAGCGAGCGCCCCTTTTGGTGAATATCCGCTGATAAGTTGTAGTGTAGACGACTCTGATGAAAAGTCGCTGATTTGTTTTCCTCAGTAGTCAGTGCTCTTGACACTGCTGTGGCATGTAAGGGGACTAAGCCCTCTCTTGGTCGGTAGGAATACAACAAAAAACTTTTTGTCAAAGTTTTTGCCGTGAAATATTGCAGTAAAAATGTCGGGTGAATGTTAAAATTTCTGTAAAATTCTCCAGTCTGTCGATTTTAACCTAAAATTCCCGAGATTTTCTAAACTTCATTTTGATGACTAAAATTCCAGATAAAGTTCCGAAAATTCAGTGTAGCTAAGCAAGAACAGACCTCGGCCCAGGCCTTGTACTAGAGGTTTCTGCTTAGTCTTACCCAAGCGGGAGAAACTCAGGAGACGCGTGTGGGCACTGGGGTAAAAAGGAGCTAAAAATGTCAACGGGGAACAGAAGGACAACGCCTCTCGCTAGCTCGCCCATACTGCTTGGCTAAACAGAAATCGGAATGACCCCAACTCCGTGTTTTGGTGGACAGGCATTCACTTTGGTTTCAGTGGAATTCAGCATTATCGTCTGTCGATTTCCCTCATTTTTTCTTTAAAATTTCAGCAGAATAATCTCAGTTCAGTGTAGAAATTGAGATCTTTAAACCAGATTTTTTTTTCTTTTCAGAACAAAGTTTCAAAGATATTAACAATTAGGCTCACTTTTCAAGGGTACATTACAACTGTATTTTTGGCTGAAAACTTACATGGTAGGCTTCCTCCCTTCCAGAATCGAAATGGCCGCCCTTACCCTGACTGGAACTATAATTTCATTCTTATTGAACTTTTCCTTGTGAATAGAAAACGCCTCACTCGGAGGACGTTAGAATTTACCAAACAATTGCCCCTGCAAAGATGGGTAAAATCACCCAAGTGTTATATACATGAAGAAATCAAAATCAGCTTGTGGTGATCTGAAGAGATTTTATTTTTCCTGTTTAGATTTTAAAATTTGATCACAATGTATGAGTCCTTTTATTTACTATAGATCTGAACTGACTCAAAAAATAAATATCTTCGTTTAACTTTCAATGCAAAAGCCTTAAACCATAGACGCATACAGTTTACATGGGAAAACAGCAATGGTTATATTCAATTGTTAGAAATATTGAACAGCAGTTAATCACTTTTTTCGATCAATATTGCAACAGTGCTGGATGCTGCACTCCTCAGCAACAACAACCTTGATAGCTCATTTTTCCCGTAGCAGTTTGTTTCAAATTAACATTTTCTTTCAGATAGAAGGCTGCAGGAAGCACCTGGATCTTAAAATCCCTACACAGAAGCTGGCCTAGAAGGTAAAATGATAATAATTATATAATGACACGAGAGTTCGTTTTGACATTTCTACTAGTCTAGAAGGATTTTTGAAACCATTACTGCCAAGCTGCGACCTCTTCCGTCAGGAGGTAATTTTTGGAACCAAACAAAAGTAGCCAATATAAAAACTAAGAATTTAACCATAAATATATTCTGTTCTCTTCCTTTTTTCTTTCCTGCTTTTTTTTCCCTGCCTTTTCCTTTACTACTGTGATTTTCGAGCTAATCGAGTACAAAAAAAAAAAAAAAAAAAATGCCTTTTTGCACGTCTTCGCTCTAAGGGCTGCAAATTTCGCTAGGTTCATTTTCAAAAACTGGATTTTTAATTTTGGCTTTCTGCTTAAGGTTAAAAGACAATCGCACTGCACTTTAGGGAAACCTTCATTTCTTTTGCTTCTTTCCTTAAAGCCTTCAGTCAGAGCTCACTGCGTTGATTTGTTTATGTGAAAAAATATCCCAGAACAGACTGAAGAGACTTTACCTTCGTTGTCATCATCTTTTCGTAGACCGACATTTATCGGACGTGTAAGATCTTCGCTTTGCGCAATTTTCTGCAAAACATAACAAAGTCTTTTAGTTTAAATTCTTCTTCCTTTTCTTTTATTAATAAATCTGCGTTACGTACATTTTGTATATCCTTTCCAACAAATAAAAGAATTGTTTAAAAAATTCAATAGGCACCTTTTTTTTCGTTAAACCAGAATAATAAATCAATCCAAAGCAATAAAGTAATAAAAATATAATATGATCCAAAATAAATAATTAAAAACTAAACGAAAATGAATATGAGATATTTACCTTTCCTGCTGCAGACATTTTGCTGAGTGTTTTCAGGTAATGCTTCTCTCGACTAGGTTTGTGAGTCCAATCACACTGTTGATTAAACACCAAGTCTTTGTGTCTTTTATAGTCTTTGATGTTGTGTCAGGCCATAATCACGCGAGGTGCACATTAAATGGACTTTGTCAATATCCCTTCTATATAAAGTCCATAGAAACCTAACAAACCGATTTCGCCATCTTTTTTGTTCACAGAAGTAGGTGAATTGTTATTCTTGTCATATGCCTGCATCCTCTAACTTTCTTTAAGTCAAATCACGCGAAGGACACTATAAAGAGGTTTAAAAAACGAGTCACAAGACAAACGTTTTTTTGGATTTCCTTTTTATCTCATGGTAAGACGAATTATTATTATTATTTTGTCAAAGGTGTTTTCATTGTTATTGTATCAAAACACATTACAAAACACCCCTCTGTAATAGACCCAGTGAAACCCTACCCAGTGGCTTCATTCAGTCTCAGCCAGTGATTTAGCCTCCCGGTACCTGGCGCGAATAGTTTAATTTGTTTCTACCCGGCTATTTCTTTTTTCCTCCCAGGTCAATTTCTATTGTGACTACAAAACCAGTATATATATTTCTTTATTCATATTTGTTTTTAAGGAAGCAAAACTATAAAACATTATCACCAATGACAAATGAAATCGGAAGGTATCAAATGAAATCGAATCTCGCATAAAAAAGTGTAAACCTCTTAGTTCTTCTTGCTGTAGCAATATAATGTAAAATGTTTTCAAAACCGTTCATACCCTTAAAGAATACAGAGTTTGTATGTGAGTTGAAACAGGGTTCAGTTGTGATGGCTGCCGACCAGCTGTAAGACATAGTAGAGCTGCGTCCTTTGTTTAAGTCTGCGAGAAAGTGCTAACCTCCTCTTCTGTGGCCATTAAAAGTATTGTGATTTCTCTTCAATTTAGTACAACGAGTGATGTCAACAAAAGCACTTCATATAGATCTTGAACGATATTCTTCCTCCTGCATTATCATTTAGGAAGTCTATGTCAAATTTATTGACATTTGTTACCCCGGCTTGCTTTTTGCAGTCTTCGTTGGCTGTCGTTTCTATCGCCTTTCCCTTTCGCTTCTAACTAGCCCCTGAAAATCATAGAGCTGAAACAGACTGTAATCCCTAAGCTTCTCAAAAGAAAAAAAAAAGGGTTTTGAGGGTTTTATTCGCTAAGAAAAAATTGTGAATAATTACTGAGTATAAGTATCTGTTTATTTGTAAGATAATGTGTGCACCCGGCACTCTGGTTTTGATTATTATCATTTTTTTCTAGTCTCTTTTTCTTAAATAAAGTCCAGATTTTCTTTTTTTTTTAAACACAAACTGGAGTGAAGCTCTACATAATTTATTAAGTCCATAAAACGTTGGCCTAGCTTTAAGTATATAACCTACCTCATAAAGATTCATCCAAAGTTACATTTCTTTATTAAGAATTTTCAATGACAGTAACTGACTTTCTGCTTTTATATGATATGCTCACTGTTCGACAAAAAACAACTCAGTGCTATTAGGCGTCATGTAAATTATTGATAAAATAAAACTCTTGACTATTGATTCATTTTCGTCTCCAAAAACACAGCTTTTTAAAAACGCTCTCCAGAGTGTAAAGTTTTGAAAAAACTGTTTTTTTTTTCCTGTGCTTGTTTATTTCTTCCTCTTTCAACAGGTATGTTTCAACTGATATTCCCTTGCTTAAAATCTCTTTTTTTGAAATGATTTATATTGAAATTTTCATGCCCTACCGAAGCGAGTTTAACCGCTATTTAATTCTAACGACAAGTTTCGTTTATTTTAGGGCAAAAGAAACAGCTTGTCGTTAATTGGTCTTAAAAGAAAGTAAAAGAGCTACAAAACGGAAAGCCTATCCTCTCTTACCTACTACGTCAGATCGGCGGCTCAGATGAATGTTGTTGACTCGACTAGCTTGATATAATTTAGTGTTAATCCAGTTTGCCAGTAAAGAATATAAAGGTGAAATTCAGAATTAGGTTATAAATCGATTATAACGTAAATGTAACCAAAATAACTAAGGTGTCATCACTGGCAAACAATTACAACAAGAACAGACCTCGGACCAGGCCCCTTTACTAGTCAAGAGGTTTCTGTTTCCTTTTACTCAAGCGGGAGAAACTCTGTCAAGAGACGTGTGAGGGCACTGGGGCAAAAAGCAACTAAAAATTTCAACGCGGGTCGGGAGGGCAAGGCCCCTCGCCCGTGCTGCTATGTTTTGCTCGTCCTCGCATGTATCCTGTTTGGCTTTAGACAACCGTTCACGTTGGTTTCATTTGGAATTCAGCTTTAATGTATGACTATTTCCCTCGTTTTTTTCTTTAAACTTTTGGCAGAATAATCTCAGTTCAGTGAAGAAATTGAGATGTTTCAACCTGATTTTTGTAGAGGAAACTTTCAAACCTATTAAAGTACATTTATTTTCACTTTTCAAGGGTGCCATACCAGTATTTTTGGCTGAAAATTTGAATGGTATGCCTTTTTTCCTCCAGAAACGAGATGGCCTACCCTTACCCTGACTGGGGCCATATATAATTTCATTCCTATTGTTCTTTCCCTTGTGAATAGAAAACTGGCCACATGTAGAATCACTTTTGCAGCTCTTTGAAATACATGAGCATATTCGAGCTAACTCAAACTTGGCCAAAAACCCGCATTTGGTAAGTAAAGAGTTAGTTGTACGTCGGGTCTCATGCAGCAAAACTTTAGACTCAATCAGGGTCGAAGCAGGTGCTCGGGTTTGGGACCAGGGCCGGGGCTTGGCTCGGGGTCTGTCTATCTCTCCGTCTGTATGTTTGTTTGCGTTTTTTCTCCCTTTTTCAAGAGGTATGCTTCAACTAATATCACTTACTATAAATCTCTTTTTTTGAAATGATCAATATTGAAATTTTCATTCCATACCGAAGCGACCCTGACTGGGACCATATATAATTTGATTCCTATTGTTCTTTCCGTTGTGAATAGAAAACGCATCACCCAAGTGTCATATAGATGAAGAATCCAAAAGCAGCTTGTGATGATCTTAAAGGTTTTTTTTATTTTTATTTTTCTGAGATATAAGATTCCTTTAACTAACTACATACATCTGAACTGTGACTTATAAAATAAATATTTTCTTTTAAATTTCAATGCAAAAGCCTTAAACCAAACATGCTAACAGTTTACATGAGAAAAGAGCAAATATTTAACAGTAGTTAATTACTGCTTAAAAACATCAATCACGCTGCAACAGTGCTGGATGCTGCACTCCTCAGCAACAACAACCTTGTGTGCTCATTTTTCCTGAAGCCGCAGACTGTTTGAAGTTAACATTTTCATTCAGATAGAAGGCTGCAGGAAGCACCTGGATCTTGAAGTCCTTACACAGAAGCTGGCCTAGAATGTAAAATGATAATTATAGTGATAAAACGACTCAAGAGTTTTGACATTTCTATATCTAGAAGGATTTTTGAAAGCATTACCGCCAAATAGATCTCTTCTGTCAGGTACTTTTTTGGGGCCAAGAAAAAGTAGCCAATATAAAAACTAAGAATTTACCCATAAATTTATTCTCTTCTCCTGCTTTCTTTGTCTTCACTACTTTCTATTTTTCCTTTCCTTTTCCTTTTCTTGTGTGATTTTTAAGCTAGTCGAGTGCAAAAAACCTGCCTTTTTGCACTTTTTCACTCGGAGGGCTGCAAATTTCGTTAGGTTCATTTTCAAAAACTGGAATTCACTTTCATTTGGCTTTATGGCTAAGGTTAAAAAGCGAAAAGAAATCGCATTGCAGGACAGGGAAACTTTCATTTCTTCGCTTCATTTCTTAAAGCCTGTCAAAGTTCACTGCGTTGATTTGTTTAAGGGAAAAAAAATCTCAGAAGAGAAGAGACTTTACCTTCATTGTCATCATCTTTTCGCAGACCGACATTTATCGGACGTGTAAGATCGTCGCTTTGCGCAATTTTCTACAAAAAAAAAAATTGTCTTTAATTTTTCTTTTTCTTCTTTTATTAATAAATCAATAATAAAAGAATAAAAATACAATACAATTAAAAATAAACAATTAAAAAATAATAGTAATGGAAAATGAATCAGATTGAATGATGCTCTTCGAACACAGTTTAGATACAACTATGTGATATTTACCTTTCCTGGTGCAGACATTTTGCTGAGTGTTTTCAGGTAAAGCTTCACTCGAGAAGGTTTGTGAGTCCAATCACAATGTTGATTAAACACCATGTCTTTATGTCTTTTATAGCCTTTGATGTTGTGTCAGGCCATAATCACGCGAGGTGCACATTAAATGGACTTTGTCAATATCCCTTCTAAAAATAGTATTGTACCTAGAACTTAACAACCGATTTTGCCATCTTTTTTGCTCACAGAAGTGGGGGAATTGTTATTCTAGTCATATGCCTGCATCTTCAAAGTTTCTTTAAGTCAAATCACGCGAAGGACACTATAAAAAGGTTTAAAACACGAGTCACAAGACAAACGTTTCTTTAGTTTTACTTTTTATCTCAGGGTAAGACTCGCATTATTATTTTTTCAAAGCTGTTTTCATTGTTATCGTATAAAAACACATTACACACCTCTGTAACAGAGCCAGTGAAACCCTACCCAGCGGTTTAATCAGTCGGCTACCCAGTGATAATTTAGCCTCCGATCCCGGTACCTGGCGCGAATAGTTTAATTTGTTTCTACCCGGCTATTTCTTTTTTCCTCCCAGGCCAATTTCTATTGTGACTACAAAACCAGTATATATATTTCTTTATTCATATTTGTTTTTAAGGAAGCAAAACTATAAAACATTATCACCAATGACAAATGAAATCGGAAGGTATCAAATGAAATCGAATCTCGCATAAAAAAAGTTTAAACCTCTTAGTTCTTCTTGCTATAGCAATATAATGTAAAATGTTTTTAAAACTTTCATACCCTTAATTAGTTTCGTGTACATCCTGATACGCAAAACACTTTCCGCGCGTTAATTATAATAATTTGCTAAGATAAGTGTGCATAAGTTCTCCTGTATAGATGGCCTGAAGTTTAACATGGTAATTGGATGCCTTAATTAGTCGCGTGCTCCTTATCTTGACAACTTTCAATCAAGCTTAATCTTTACAACGCCTGTAAGCTGTCACGTAAGTTTCGTGTCAATACGTTACATATTTACGTAGATAGACCACCCTCGCACCTTCATTTTTTCATGTTTTTTTTTACGTACTTTAGATGACCCAGTCCTTAATGTACCTCAAATTGTCTTATATGAGTCTAATGGTACGCGCATGCAATCGACGTCATTGTCAGATAAATCATCAAGCAAGCCCCTTTAATCGATCTTTTTGGATATCTGCATGATTCCTTGTCAGTGGAACTTGGATTCCGGATTCCAATCGTTGACAGGATTCTGGATAACTTGAGCTGAGTTATGGATTCCAAAGTCAAGGATTCCGAATTCCACAAAATCTCCCTGATTCTGGAAGCAGAATTACCTAACATGGGCGATATTTTATATCAAAACTACCGAGGATTTATTCAGCTTCAACGGAGCTTTTAGCCAGTAGAAAAGGTTGAGTGACGATTGGCTTTATAAGGTAAAGGATAAATTTTAGTAATTTTGAGGGTTGTATTCAATTTGTTGTTAAACAGCAAACTGGTTCGCCACCTACCACTTGGTATTCTTACTCAATAATTGACACTTTCTACACTAATTTTCTGGCTAGAAAAAAAAAGTACAGTTAACTTTTTTAGGACTAAAAAAGTTAAACTTGAACTTGACTATTTAAGAAAAACCCTAAAAATTTTAAAGGTTGCTTCTTTTATTTTTCTTAAAATCGGTATGGTCGAGTGGAAATTACGAGTGTTCTTTGAGTAAGTTCAGAGACATGGTAAGACGTAAATGAAATATTGTCACATGTCACAAAACACACAAGCACTTGTAATTCATAATTCAGTTTACTAAAAAGGAAAATACTGGCCGCGAGAAGAAACACTTTTGCAGCTCTTTGAAATACATGAGTATATTCGAGCTAACTCAAACTTGGTCAAAAACCCATTTAGTAAGTAAAGAGTAGTTGTACGTCGGGTCTCATGCAGCAAAACGTAGACTCAATCAGGGTCGAGGCCGGTGCTCGGGGTTGGGACCAGGGCCGGGGCTGGGCTCGGGGTCTGTCTATCTGTCCGTCTCTTTGTTAGTTTGCGTTTTTTTCTTCTTCCTTTTTCAACAGGTATGTTTCAACTAATATCACTTACTATAAATCTCCTTTTTTTCAAATGATTGATATTGAAATTTTCATGCCATACCGAAGCGAATTTAACCGCTATTTAATTCTAACCTCAAGTTTGGTGGGTAGAAGAAACAGCTTCTCGTTAAATGGTCGTAAAAGAAAATAAAAGAGATATAAACGGGAAGCGTATCCTCTCTTACCCACTACATATCAGATCGGCGGCTCAGAGGAATGTTGTTGACTTGACTAGCTCGATACAATTTAGTGTTAAGCCAGTTTGCCAGTAAAGGCTTACAGATTAAATCCAGAATTAGGTTGTAAATCGATTATAACGTAAATGTAACCAAAATAACTAAGGTGTCAACCGGCAAACAATAGAGCAATTCAGATGATATATTAAAATTCATATTTGGCTGCTAGGCTTGGGGGAATAAAACAAAAGAAATCATCTTGACGCTCAGCAATGAATATTATACATGTATTTCTTTTGTTTTATTTCCCCAAACCTCAGAGCCACGTATGATTTTTAATATATCGAACATGGTCGATTAGAGATAGGCTTAGCTATTGCATAATTCCCAAAATATGGCCTTAAAGTCTTTCCGGACTTTCCCCGAAAAAAGCTCTAAATTAAAATTCTTTTAGAAATGTCTTAAATTCTCTAAAAACTCTCTAAAGTTCCCCAAAATTCTCAAAAAATTTCGGCTTTCTTTTCATAGCGAGGGCCCCTTTTGGTGATTATCCGCTGATAAGTTGTAGTGTAGGCGAATCTGATGAAAAGTCGCTAATTTGTTTTCCTCAGTAGTCGGTGCTCTTGACACTGCTGTAGCATGTAAGCGGACTGAGGCCTCTCTTGGTCGGTAGGAATACAACAAAAAACTTTTTTGTCAAAGTTTTGCCGTGAAATATTGCAGATAAAATGTCGGGTGAATGTTAAAATTGCTGTAAAATTCTCCAGTCTGTCGATTTTAACCTAAGATTCCCGAGATTTTCTAAAGTTCATTTTGATGACTAAAATTCCAGATAAAATTCCGGAATTCAGTGTAGCTAAGCAAGAACAGACCTCGGCCCAGGCCCCGGTACTAGAGGTTTTTGCTTAGTCTTACCCAAGCGGGAGAAACTCAGGAGACGCGTGTGGGCACTGGGGCAAAAAGGAGCTAAAAATGTCAAGGCGGGTCTGAAGGACAACGCCTCTCGCTAGCTCGCCCATACTGCTTTGTTTTGCTCGTCCTCGCACGTCTCCTGTTTGGCTAAACGGAAATCGGAATGACCCCAACTCCGTGTTTTGGTGGACAGGCATTTACTTTGGTTTCAGTGGAATTCAGCATTATTGTCTGTCGATTTCCCTCATTTTTTTAAAATTTCAGCAGAATAATCTCAGTTCAGTGTAGAAATTGAGATCTTTAAACCTGATTTTTTTTCTTTTCAAAACAAACTTTCAAAGCTATTAACATTTAGGCTCACTTTTCAAGGGTGCATTACAACTGTATTTTTGGCTGAAAACTTACATGGTAGGCTTCTTCCCTTCCAGAATCGAAATGGCCGCCCTTACCCTGACTGGAACTATAATTTCATTCTTATTGATCTTTTCCTTGTGAATAGAAAACGCCTCACTCGGAGGACGCTAGAATTTACCAAACAATTGCCCCTGCAAAGATGGGTAAAATCACCCAAGTATTATATACATGAAGAAATCAAAATCAGCTTGTGGTGATCTTAAGAGTTTTTATTTTTTTCTGTTTAGATTTTAAAATTTCATCACAATGTATGAGTCCTTTTATTTACTACATACATCTGAACTGACTCATAAAATAAATATCTTCGTTTAACTTTCAATGCAAAAGCCTTAAACCATAGACGCATACAGTTTACATGAGAAACAATAATGGTTATATTCAATATATAATAGAAATATTGAACAGCAGTTAATCACTTTGTTCGATCAATATTGCAACAGTGCTGGATGCTGCACTCCTCAGCAACAACAACCTTG
>OZ037994.1:41746226-41796226 GCA_964035705.1 Porites rus
CGGTTCTCAGGATTAGATAGTCTTTTACTAGATGACATGCCAAGAAAAACACCACCATAGCAATAATGAGGCGTGCTGAGTTGTGTTTACGTCTTATAGGCGGAGCTGATGACGTCAGCGACACCCCAGTATGCAGTTTCTTCCTGCGAGACTCCATTGCAGAAATGCGGCGTGATTGTGCGCAAATTACGGTCAGAATATGGACAACAGCATTATCATGAAACCATTTTCAAGAACTGCTAACACGGAAAGTAACCATCCCGAAACATTGAGCCAAACGTCCACGTCAGAGGGAATTACGGTTTCAACCTTTAAGAAACTTTTCGCCAGTTACTGCTTAATACCCAGTTACTTTTTAGGTCACTTAATTCATTGATATGTGTCGAAAGCTTTGCAGCGTAGTAAAAATGCCCTAGAGAGACCGTCATCAACTTTTACGTTATTCAATGCTATTCTCACGATAACAACATTGACGTTGTTCGCTTTATAAACAAGTTTTAGCAGTTTATCTTGCCAGACGCATCGACTACGGCAGTTATCGTAATCTATGTAAATTAGTTCTTCTGAAACAACGTAAGTAGTAAATTTGCGAACATTAACTGAAAGGCTTTTTAGAGTATGATTATAAGGATGTTTCAAGGTTCCTGTTTGGCGGGAGACCGAGTCAAAGTCTTAAAATTCAAGTACCACTAAAGGCAATTAAACTCCGTAGATAATTTGCCTATTTAAGGAAAAAAAACTCGAGAGTTTGAATTTTGTCACATTACAACCGAAAAGTTGTCACCACTTAAAAAGAAAGTAAATGAAACCATTATTTCGTCTTCTTTCATATAAATAATGCATAGGTTGGTACTCATGGTTGACCAGTATTACGTATTTTCTAAGTAAGCTGAATGCATGTCTAATTAATGGGCTTTGCCATTTCTGTGCGTAAGTCGTCCTTACGTTGTTCTAACCTGCGTTGCACTGGCGAAGAATCACGGTCACGGATAAGAAAGCAGGGGCAGCCATCGATGGTTAACCCCTAAATATATTGGCTATAGGCTATCCAAAATGCACTCTTAGCAGCGCTATGAAATTTGTATATGTTCGGTCATCTTAGGGCAGCTTGAGTCTTTTCGAATTATAAGAACTTCAGTCTTATTTTCCCGGAAAATTTTTAATGCAATTTAATGCTTCACAAAGGGGAGAATTTTTCTGGTACCTTTCTCCGTCAAAGTTTGCTGAAAATCCGAAAATTGGAGGTTTTCTTTTCCTAGGAAATATAGCTTAACCTAGGGCCGAGAGGGAAAGGTGAAAAATTAAACTTCAGAAAATCGTAGGGAATTCATTTCTATTTACATATTGCTTCGAAAAGCAGTTGAACGGCCGTCTATAGAAACGTTTAGTTGGTATCTGCTTCTTTGAACAAATATTCACAGAAAGCAGTCGTTGGATGCCACTCGGAAAGGCAGCACTGAGCGCTAGAAAGGCGGACGATTAAGTGGGTACCACACAGGAAGCTTTTGTTGATGAGTAAACACTTAACAAATATTCCACGAGTGCGTGTTGTATATGAGATGGTAGCCAAAGGTGAGGCACCGTAGCGCCGAGATGACTATAATCATCTCATATCCAACACGCGCGAGTGGAATAATTGTTTTGTTAAAAACGCCCACAAAATCTCGAGAATTCTTCCCGGCTTTATTTGTAGTTACAACCGATTTTCAGCTTGTTTTGAATTTGAAGCAGACGCGTACAGTTTTCATATTTACATAGTGTAATGGCTCATATACCATGATGGCTAAGCCAATCAGAGCTCTAGAATTGCAATAATGATTCTTTTTTTAATAATTATCATTATCTCCTTTTCAAAGTGGTACCTTCTAATAGAGCCTTCATTGGTAATCAACAAATCTTGTATTGAATAGGCCTTGAAAGGCACAATTTCTAATGTTTTAACTACGTGCGATGAAAACATCATCAATCTAAGTAATTTTTGACAATTGTTTGATAGCTCAGGCGGCTTGATTAGGAACCGAATTAAGGAGCCGTAGTAAGGAAATTAGAGTGAGCTAAGTCTATTATTCGCCAGTCGTCAAATTTACCATTTCATTTGCATTTTTGCTATTACCAGTTGGGAATCTCTCGCCAGCTGAGTTTGAATTTTTGGCCCAAGAGGCTCCCTCTTGTTATTTTACTGAATGTTTTCCAAACCCCTGAAGAATCGTGCCTGATTCGCCACTGTAGCTGGCGAATGCATTTCTGGGCACAAGTGCGAAAATCTGACCTGATTCTGGCCTTATACTGACCAAAAAACCGAGTTGTAGGAGGCAACAGCTGCAGCAAGGGAAGCTAGTTAGATAGCCAAGGTTACCCCACCTCATATCATTTCGTGATTTCTCGCTAGTATCTGTGTAAAATTTCAGTGTTCAGAGCAGATGAAGTGTAAATTATAATTTTATTAGTGACAGATAAGTCACCTTCATTAGTCTTTAAGGTGGCTCGACTGGATTTTTTGAGGGGGATACCTCCCAAGATTGAGCATTAACTACGTCGGCATGAGTAAAGATATGGAAAAAAGGTTACCACAACTGTATTATATAAAGATAAAAATTTCTTATGATATGGGTTTTGTTGCAATCGGAGTCGCCATGGCAACGAAATGACGTCATTACGTTTTTCATTTATCGTTGTGTTTCTCTGTACCAGGAGTTTTTTTGAAGAAATCGCTTAAGGGAGTATGTACCTGCCATAATTGCCTCCATTATGGCAAATTTTGAAGAAATTCTATGAGAGCGTTTTCGAAATGTTTTGAAATGCAGTTTTAAGTACCATCAAAGCAGTGAAATAGCATGCAAGCCGCAAAATTCGCTAATATTTTAAGAAAATGATAAGCTTTGGAATCGCAGCTCCATCTCATAGTGGTTTGATTCCATTGAAAACTGCATACAAAAAAAGAGGGGAATTGCTCTGGGCGAACGCGAGTAAGTAGAATTTTATTAACTTGCATTCAGCTGCTTTTGATACAGTTTTTGGAGGTAACTTGGTCCATGCCTAAAAATTTCGCATTTTTCCAAAAACCGCTCGATAAATTTTTTTATAAATTCGACAATCCCGAGATCAATTGTTAAGAAATATTCCCTGCTAGTTTTAAGAACATTGAAAACAGGGAAGGCTTTTAAATGGGGCCTCAAATATAACCAATTTTTCCCCCAGATTTTGTGTTTACAAGCGAGCGTCCTCATTATTCACTGGCATTGTTTTCAAGTTTCATATGCACGTGCACAACTAGCAAAAGATATAAATTTGCATCAAAAAGAACTCTCCATTACTTTCCGAAGAAATATCCGGAATATGCTAATAATTGGCCTGTCGTCACAGAAAGCAGTGAGAGCCGAAACGGTGCCATCAGGGCTCATCGTGTAGGATGCAATACGTGATTATCTTACTCGGGTTATAACATCACAGAAACTCTCTCAAAGAGTTTGCTCAGATGTTATATTATGTATCACTAATCTCTTTACCCGGTAAGTAGCATATCCCGGAGATTTAACCGAGGGTCCTTTTTGATGCAAATTTTATCTTTTTGCTAAATGTGCACGTGTATATGAAACTTGTCTGTCTCTAACTGGTGTCTCAGGTTTTGACATATTGTGTTTAGCTCTGCTTATCTATGCTTATGTCCGTATTCTGGCCGTAGTTCGCAAGCAATCACTGCAGAATTCTGCAATGGACTCTCTCAGGAAGGAACTTTAAACTGGCGCGTTGAAAACCGGCAGCTCCCCCTAGAAGACATAAACACAACTCAGCACGCTTCATAATTGCTATAGTGGTGTTTTTCTTGGCATGTATTGTTGTAAAAAACTATCTAATCCTGAGAATCATCTTTTTTTGAGACGTGTCTGACAATGTTGCACTGGTAGTCATCGTTCTCTTGGTCGCTAATTCAGCGGCGAATCCGTCAGTTTACTAGCCTGTTCCAAGCTTTCATCCGAAAGTGGAGCGCGAGAAAAAATTCCCAAAGAAAAAAAAATTCCATTTATTTTGCCATTAGCTACATATGAAGACAACAACAACATACAAGAAATAAATAATACATTAAAGATAATATACACTATTCTAACTATATTATTTACAAAATTAAATGTTTAAAAGGGCAATGATAAGAAAGCCTAAAGTATACAGAAGCCAACTGGGTTTATACACTATAGGCGTCCTAGAACTATAGGGTAAACCATGTGAGTTAAAAGTACTGAATGAAAAATGGGTAATTTTTAAAAGTAAAGAAAAGAAAAGAAAAAGAAGAAAAGAAAAGGTAAGTGTCTCAACAAAGAGTATATCTGACTAAGAAAGAAAGCTAAAGAAGGAATTTTGAAAGTCTTTTGCCAAAAAAACTGACACTTTCAATGCTTTGAATTTCACGACTTTTAAAACGAGTTGAAAAACTTAGGTCGACCATGAAACCGAATTGAGAATTTTCGAAAATTAGTTCGACAATGAGCTACCTTGTTGGTATGGTGGTGGACTATCTGGTAATTGTCTACTAATCATTCACTTTATATTTTAGTTTTTAACAACTCCCAAACCCAATATTTTCCAATTTTTCTAAAGTTTTAAAAATCCCCCCTAATTTTTATACATTAAAAACATTCAAAAAATCATCTAAAAAATCTCAAAAAAAAAATATTGAATCAAGGACTCCGACTTTTTGATTGAATGAAGTTTTGGTTAGATATTTAAGAAAAAGAGTGGAACATAACAAAAAACATTGCTTCTCATCAGACTCTTTTCTTAAAACTGTTTGCCAGTGAAGGATATTAACAGTTTAGATCCATGCAGAATTAGGTTATAAATCGATTATAAAGTAAATGTACCCAAAATAACTACGGTGTCAACCTTCAGACAAGTATAACAACAAGACCAGATCTAGTGCCTAGGCGCCGGCACTAGAGGTTTCTGCTTCCTTTTACATAAGCGGGAGAAACTCAAAAGACGTGTGAGGGCTCTGGGGCAAGAAAGAAACTAAAAATTTTAACGAGGGTCGGGAGGACAAAGCCCCTCACCCATGCTGTTATGTTTTGCTTGTCCTCGCATGCCTTCCGTCCCAGACCCTGAGTCCGGGCTTCGGGACATCCTTTTACTTTGGTTTCCCTGGAATTCAGTATTAATGTCTGACGATTTCTGTCGTTTTTTTTTTTTTGCTTAAATTGTTAGCAAACTAATCTCAGTTCTGTGTAGAAATTGATCTGTTGAAACCTTCACAGAGCAAACTTTCAAAGCTATTAAAGTACACTTAGGCTCCCTTTTCAAAGATGCCACACCAGTATATTTGGCTGAAAACTTACATGATATGCTCTATTTTCTCCAGGAAAGAAATGGCCTACCGTTACTCTGGCTGAGGCTAATTTCATTCCTATTGTTCTTTTCCTTGTGAATAGAAAACGCTTCATTCTTGGGACGCTAGAATTTACCAAGCAATTCCCCTTCCAAACTTGGATAAAATCATCCAAGTATTATATACATGAAGAAACTCAAAAGCAGCTTGTGGTGATCTTAAGAGTTTTTATTTGTTTTTTTGAGGTTAGATGTAAAAAATTCATCACAATATAAGAGTCCTTTAATTAACTACATACATCTGAACTTTGACTTATAGAATAAATATTAAATCATGCAAAAGCCTTAAACCATAGATGCTCACAGTTTACATGAGAAAACAGCAAAAATTAAGCCGTAGTTAATTACTGCTTAACATCAATACTGCAACAGTGCTGGATGATGCACTAGTACTCCTCAGCAACAACAACCTTGTGTGCTCATTTTTCCTGAAGAAGACTGTTTGAAATTAACATTTTCATTCAGATAGAAGGCTGCAGGAAGCACCTGGATCTTGAAATCCTTACACAGAAACTGGCCTAGAATGTAAAATGATAACTTATTATGATAAAACGACACAAGTGTTTTGGCATTTCTATATCTAGCAGGATTCTTGAAAGCACTACCCCCAAATAGACCTCTTCTGTCAGGCAGTTTTTTTGTGGAAACAAAAGTAGCCAATATAAAACTAAGATAGATTAACAGTTATTAGAAGTGATTTTCTGTACAAAAGTATTATTTTGTTTTTTTCGCACTCCGTCAATTCCTTTTTCGTCTTTCCTTAGTAGATTTAATGTAATTAAAATAAAACTATGATAGAAATATTATTTATTGTAATTTAAAATAGTTTCCTTCGTTTCCTTTCCCTTTACTTTTCTTTTAACTGGTCCTCCTAGATTAGCAATTGTTATTTTGCGGGCCAATCTATAAATTGTAATTAGTTTTTTTTATCAAATAAAGTTGAAGTTGAAGATAGCAACTCATTAATTTATTCTCTTCTCCCACTTTCTTCTTCCTCACCACTTTCTATTTTTCCTTTCCTTTTCCTTTGTTTATGTGATTTTTAAGCTAATCGAGTGCAAAAAAAACCCCTGCCATTTTGCACTTTTTCACTCAGAGGGCTGCAAATATCACATTCATTTTCAAAAACTTGAATTCACTTGGGTTTATGGCTAACGTTAAAAAAAAATGGCATTGCAATTCAGGGAAACCTTCATTTGTTTTACTTCATTCCGTAAAGCCAGTTAGAGCTCACTGCGTTTTGTTTATGCACACACACAAAAAAATCCCACAAGAGAAGAGACTTTACCTTCGTTGTCATCATCTTTTCGTAGACCGGCATTTATCGGACGAGTAAGATGTTCGCTTTGAGCAATTTTCTGAAAAACAAAAGAAAATTGTCTTTAATTTTTCTTCTCTTTTATCTGTTAACCTGTGTTACGTGCATTTTGTATATCCTTTTGAACAAATGGAAAAATTGTTTAAGAAATCAATAGGCATCTTCTTTTTGGGTCACCCAGAGTTGACAATCCAAAGTAATAAAAAAATAAAAATACAATCATAATTAAAAATAGATAATTTAAAAAAAAATAAATAATGGAAAATGAATCAGATTGAATGATGCTCTTCGAACACAGTTTAGATCCAACTATGTGATATTTACCTTTCCTGGTGCAGACATTTTGCTGAGAGTTTCTAGTTCAGGTAAAGCTTTACTCGAGAAGGTTTGTGAGTCCAATCACACTGTTGATTAAACACCATGTCTTTATGTCTTTTATAGTCTTTGATGTTGTGTCAGGCTATAATCACGCGAGGTGCACATTAAATGGCCTTTGTCAATATCCCTTCTATATTTAGTATTGTACCTAGAACTTAACAACCGATTTTGCCATCTTTTTTGTTCACAAAAGTGGGTGAATTGTTATTCTTGTCATATGCCTGCATCTTCTAACTTTCTTTAAGTCAAATCACGCGAAGGACACTATAGCAGGTTTAAAACACGAGTCACAAGACAAACGTTTCTTTGGATTTCCTTTTCATCTCATGGTAAGACGAATTATTATTTTTTTCATAGCTGTTTTCATTGTTTTTGTATAAAAACACATTACAAAACACCCCTCTGTAACAGAGCCAGTGAACTGGCCCTACAAAGTAGTAGTAATGGGGGACACCCTGGGCTCGACCAATCAGAAAGCCGGATTTAGGTCACGTGGTACAAATGGACCAATCAGCGTTAAGCAGAAGGTCATGTGACCTGTCAATCAAAGTATGAGCCAATCAGAGCCTAGATGACGTCATGAGGGTGTGGTCGATGACATCATAGGGGTGTGGTCGATGACATCATAGGGGTGTGGTCGATGACGTCATAGGGGTGATGACGTATTGTAAAAGTGACCTAGTGTCACGTTGGGGTGTGGCCCTGTAACCCTAACCCTATAGCCTTGTTACCCTAACTCTAACCCTAAGGGCTCTTATATAAGAAGACGAACCTGATGGCTCGTCCATGTGGTAACCCTAAGAGAGAATTGTCGAGGGCGCATGCGCATTAGAGACATTTGGGTTTTTGGGGGGTAAACGGTGTTCCCCTTGGCCCTGACCCCTAGGGCTAGGCTGGGGTCGGGTCGAGGTCCCCCCGGGGCGGTCACGTGATGATTCCCTAGGGAATTCAAAAAAAGGAAAAAAAATAAACGCATTTTTTTCACAGGTGTCAAACTCAGTTTTATTGTCTCGAACCCTAAGTTTACAAGCGGGAACGTGTGCCCGACCCTACGGGTGTGGGGCGTCCCTAGTTTACTCTGATCCTCAGGTGTCGGTACAAGCGGGAACGTCGACCCGAACTCGTGGTGGTGGTGCTGGGTACTGGTGTCAGATGCCGGCGCGGATATGTTTCTGTACCTGGTGGAGTCCGTCTTCTTGCACCTGCAGGTTCTCCACCACATCCTGGAAATGAGCATGGGTGCTGGGATGATCGTATGGCGATTGTTCGCACAAGTACTGCACGGTGCTTTGCAGGACGGTCAGGTTTTCGTGGGATGTCTCCAGGTTTTGTATGCACATGGTATAGACGAATTCGTACTGCTGCCGTTGCTTCTCTAGCTCGTGGGGGTCGATCAACCGGCGCTTCGCTTTCTTGGTCAACTGGTCGAGCCTGCATTCGTACGACCAGTCTAACTCGTTGTGCATGTTTTCCCGGAGGAACAACAATTCGTCTAATTTGTCGAGTATGTAGTCTTTGCTGAACGCCTTGGGGGCCATAGTAGTGAAGGTGTGACACTTGGGTATGCAAGAGGATGGCGACCCAGAAGAACGCGAAGGAGAACACAGTGACTGGCCCAATCAGCAGCATGGTCCGTGTCGAGGTGCAGGGTCGATGAGAGGGTTTCTTATATGGACCTCTAAGAGGGGGCGCCAAGCCCCTCTGGGAAGGGTCTAAAAGGAGGGGGGGATACCCCCCCATCCCCCCTCTTTTCGAGGGGGTCGAACGGGGGTGATGGGAAGGCACGTGACCCAGAGTATAAGAGGTGGGACCGGTCGCCACTCAGGTTGTCTGCAGTTGGTCTTGTTTCAAAGATGGCGGACTTCGTCCCTGACGATTTACCGGTGTTACCCGACGAGGTTTACGAGATGATTGCGAGAATGTATCGATTAGCGACGGTAGAGGATCGAGATGCGAGTGGGTGGTGGCAAGTACGCCAGGAGATGCGCTATTTACCCCGGTGCCCCCAACGGAAGCGCATCATCAGCCTCAAGGGGTTTTCTGTGCCTCGCCATGGCAACCTGTTGCGGCCCGTGACGGGCTATTTTTACCGGAGGCTCATGCGGACGATGTTTGCTCGAGACGCCGATGCCCGGTTTTATCGATGGTTCAGGGCTACCTTTGGCGAGGACGACTACCTCCGCCCCAACCAGGCAGTCGAGTGGCCTTTTGTTTACTGCCACTATTGCGGGAAGGGTCACGAGTGTGGGGATGAAGAGGAGGATGAAGAGCGCCAGTACCAGAAAGACCAGCGGGCCTACCGTAAGAAAATGCGGCGCGTGGCGAATGTCTGGGCTCAACGCGACTGGCTGAAACGACTCCGCCCTCGCCGTCCCAAGACCACCCGCTGAATCCTCTCACCTTCAATTTTTCATAGGGACCCCTTTTGGGGTCCCGCCCACATTTGCAAAAGTCAATGATCAACACTCAGATTAAAAAAAATACATTTTTTTATTGATTATCGCACGGGTCGATCGCGCTGCGCCAGTTCTTGCACGTAGCCCTTGTAAGCCTCTCGGTATTGATCTTGCAGGTGAATGAGCATCTCGGTGTGATCGTAATGAGCTTGCAATCCTCGTCGAATGCGTTCGCGGAGATACTCGTCAAAAGTTCGATAGCTGTCGAGGCGTAGCTGGCGATGATACTCGGCATTCATGGGGACAGCGTGTCTCGAGTGCGTTGGAAGAGTGACAGGAGTTGCAGGTGGTGGATCGGTAAGGAGGGGACGACCAAGACGGCACTGTGTGGATGAAGCACTGGAAAGGTCGAGCCGTGCAGGTGAGTGAAGCTCTGGTCGCTGGCTGCGCGTTTATACCATTGCCCGCTGGTGACGTCACACAGGAACACGTCTTTCCCTATGGCGTCAGCGATCATGGTCAGCTGGTCCGTGTCGCTCATGTCGCGTAAGGGTGTGTGCGACCCAAAGAGAAAGACGGTGTGCGCGTCGCGCAGCACGTGCTGGGTCGGGCCGGTGATGAGATGAACGCGCATCCCTTGGTGTTCGGCCAGGGCGGCGATCTGGTTGTCGGGGGTATAGACCGTGTAGTCCTGAAGCTTGGGCATGGTTCCGAGTGAACGACGTTTTCTCCGCCGTCGCCTGGACGGTCGTGCAAGGGGGCCGGGTTGCATGAGTGGAGCGGGTGAAAGGCGGGTAGGGTATTTATAGAGCCAGGGGAGGAACGACTTACCAATCATGGGTCGAGTGCGACGAAGAAGAAGGCGCCGCCGCCGCAGTTCCCCAATCACGATGTCGGGACGTGGTTTGTTGGGCCTTCTCACCAAATCGGCCAAGATCGGGTATCAATTGGGCAAGAGGAAAGATTACAAGCGCATGGGCGCCAAAGGAGCCACGGGGCATTACACACGCCGTCATGCACCCTGGGAGGTATGAGCACGCGGGGGCGGAGCTCGACCTGACCAATCGTGGCGTTTCAGGCCCTTATAAGGCGCGGGGGACGTCCTCTCTGCACGTGATGGGAAGGGAGTATAAAACGGCGCGGGGCGGTCTTGGCGTCCTAGTTTCATCATGGCCGCTTGTACGAGACACCCCACGCGTCCGGCACCCGTGCCGACCGGTCGTTCTAAAAGCAAGAAACGTCCAGCGGAGGATGTTTTGGAAGACAAGACCGACGTGTTGGAGGAAGGCGAGTTGGCCGCTTGGTTCTTGAACGAGATGGATCAGGCCACGCAGACGGATCCCGTCCCCTACGCGCCGGTGGACCGACCCGGGGTCTGGATGTGCCCGTTGCATCCCGACGAAAGTTTGTCCGAGGGACGCAAGAACGAGTTTGTCTATGTCTACTGCCCGCGCGACACGTGTCCCGTGTTCAGTCCTCAAGATCGCGTGGACGAATGGATGACCCTGGTGGCTCAACAGTTGCACGAGGAGTTGCGTCAACGATGGGACGAGTTGACCTGTTTTTGCGATCGACGATTGGCGTTGCGCAAGAGCGGGTCGGAGAAGAATCCTCAGCGCATGTACCTGGCCTGTCGCGATGGAGGCTGCCGCTGTTTCCTGTGGTTGAACCTCCCCTTGTCGGGCAAGATGCGTCGTCGCGTCGATGGGGAAGACTGGAGTAGCAGCCGCCTACCCAACACCAAACGAGCGTGTTTGGCGGCTCGCCTGCGGGGCGTGGACGGGTCGCTCAGCAAGGGGTTCATGATGTGCGACAATGGGTACAACACGTTGAGTTCCCCATCCATTTTTGAGGGATTGAGGTATCGCCCGTGGATGCATGGTGCCTGGGAAGAGTATCAAGGGGCCAGCACGCCGGACGCCCGTCGTCAAGTGTTGCTGTTGGCGTACGCTCGGTACGAAGGGGAAGACGGGCATCATCCCGAGAGTCCACGGGTGCTGAGAGAGTTGCGCGAGCATTGGTTGGAGGGGAAACCTAAAGTGTGGCGCGGCAGTGTCTTTACCGCCGACGAGATGGACCGGTTGAACCAGATCCGCCAGTCACGGTTGGACCCCGAACGCCCTTGGTGGCGACGTGATAGTGTCAACCAATAAAAAATAAGAAAGAGAGTCTTATGGTCGTTATTGCAGCGCGTGCGTGCGACATGAAGAAGAAGCGCCGCGTGAGTTGGGCGGACGCCTATGAAACGCCCTCGTTGCGCGGGAGTCTGGGGGGTGTGGCGCGTTTGGCGCAAGCGCACGGCGTGCCGGTGTCCCGCGCCCGTGCCAAGTTGCAAGGGTTGTTGAGTTACACCTTGCACAAACCGCGACGACGACGGTTCCCTACCCTACCGGTAGTGGTGCATGGGATGGACGACCAATGGGTGGCCGACCTGGTGGAGATGCAACCGTTGAAGAAATGGAATCGGGGAATGCGTTACTTGTTGACGGTGGTGGATGTACTGTCCAAATATGCCTGGGTGGAACCGTTGAAGGCCAAGACGGGCGTGGCGGTGGCGGCGGCCTTCGAACGCATCCTGAAACGGGCCCGTGGACGCCAACCCGTGCGATTGCAGACGGATGCCGGCAAAGAGTTTTACAACCGTTCATTTCAGGCTTTGATGACGCGTCGGAAGATCCATCATTTCTCGACGTACGGCGATACCAAATCGTCGGTGGTGGAACGATTCAATCGGACGTTGAAAGAACGCATGTACCGTTACTTTACCGCCCGCAATACCCACCGGTACGTGGACGCTTTACCCGCCTTGGTGCAGGGCTACAATGTGACCAAACACCGCAGTATCGGCATGGCCCCTCGCGACGTGACGTGGTCCAACCAACACCAGGTGTGGCAACGTTTGTACGGCAAACGTCTGGCGCGTCGCGTGCGCCCCAAATGGAAAGCGGGGGATCGCGTGCGTTTGCAGAAACAGCACCGTCCGTTCGAGAAAGGGTATTTGCCCGGCTGGACCGAAGAGGTGTTTTTCATCGACCGGGCCGTGCCGGGACCCGTGGCTACCTATAAAATCAAGGAATGGGACGGTACGCCCGTCAAAGGCACCTTCTACGAACAAGACGTGCAGAAAGTCGACGTGCCGGACGACGCGCTGTTTCGCGTGGAGAAAGTGTTGCAGCGTCGACGCCAAGAGGTCAAGGTGCGTTGGAAAGGCTGGCCCAAAAAGTATGACAGTTGGATTCCCAAGGGTAGTTTGGCCTCGTTATGAGTCGTCGGGTGGCCTTGATGCCCGCCCCGTTGGCGGGTCCGTCGGCGGCACCGTTTGGTCGTATGCAGAGTGCCCCGCTACCCAGCCAAAAGACTTGGATGGATATGATGGAACGTTTGGAGGCCAAGTACGGACCCAAGAAGGGGAAGAGGAGGAAGAAGGTCAAGAAGGTCCGTAAGAAGAAGCAGCGCCCTGCCAAGAAGAAGCGTCCCTCCAAGAAGGCCCAGCGCGCGTTCCGGGCAACCTTGCGAGGTATGGTCAAGCGCGGCAAGAGCGTCTCGTTGGACACGACGCTACGTCGGTTGGTGCAAGCGTTCCCCCAGGCCGATCACGCGTTGAAGGTCTGGCCCAGACGGTCCAGTTTACATAGTACCGTGGGTCGAGTGCCCGGGTCCAAGCGTAAATTGAATACGTTCCTATAAAAAACGGGTCAGTCTCGACCCGAGAGGAAAGAGATGGAACCGTCGAGTCGATCGTTGTACGTGACGTTGCTGAGTAACACCAGCAAACCAGAGTTTCCCCACAATACGCCGGCCTCGTTCAAGGTGCGTCTGCCGTACCCGTTGCGGGTCAAGAACTGGCAGGTGGGCGTGGCCGGCGTCTACTTACCCGGGCCACCGAATGTGGTCTCGCATGCGGTGACGTCGCATCCCGTGACGTCGCATCCGACCGCCCCTCTGACGGAACATCGACAATCGAATTTGTACAAGGGATCGAGGAACCAACGATTGGTGCGCTTGTATTCCCGAGCCATGAAGGGGAGCGATTCGAGCACGACGCAAGATATCACCTCGACCATGGAGGATGCCGACATGCCCGAAGCCACCACGGGGGTGACGTTTATGAAAAAAGTGGTCCGTTGGTTGCAACAAGATAGGCTGGAGAAACTCTTTACCGGGTATAACTTTGGTACCAACGAGGTGGATTATGCGCTTCGGTTCGAATGGAAGGACGAGGCGGGGGTGCCTACGTTGTGGATCCTGAATGATAAAATCAACATTGCCTACAACAAACCGCGCCCTTACTTGGGGTTGAATCTGGTGTTGGCTCAAACGATGGGATGGGTGAAGAGAAAGGAAGACCAATCGTACGCGCTGGGTCCCAATTTGTTGATGTACCCGCATTTGACCAATCCGAAGGCCCCGAAGGTCGGGGCCGACGGGGATAATAACCAATTGTTCACGTTTTCGGATTACGTGCACGTGAACGGAGGCATGGTGTATTTGTCCATGGTGATGGATTGGCAGTTTGTGAATTTGGACGAGGCCTATGCCCAGGCCACCACACACGTGTACGTCCCTCCCAAGGTCCTGTACAATCGGTTCCGATGGATCATGGACGACGAGAGCGTGTGGAAGAAGGATGGGGGGATTAGTTCCTTGGGGTTTGTCAATCTGGAAGGCTCCCCGCATTATTGGAAGAAGAAGACCGTGGGCATGACGTTGACGAAAAGCGGCAATAAGTACGAACCCAAGTTTGGTTGGAACATCGGCACCAGGAGACTGAGCAGGAGCGGCACGTATAGAATCGTCGTCGAGATCTACACGACCGACAAGGTCTTGTTTGACAAGACGAGCGTGACGGCCTGGACTAGTTTCTACGTGCAGAACATCGACACGGCCGTGACGACGCACGTGCACGAATACCTGGGCACGCACATGGTGTATTACCATCGCCTCGTGCAAGATTTCCGGCTGACGCAGCAGTCGGACGAATCGTCGCGGACGTACGTCAAGGTGACCATGGACGGCGTGCCCAGCACGTACCCGGCCACGTTGACGGATCAATGTTACGTGGTGGTCTACGGGTACGACATCGCGGCGCCGTGGCAACCCATCAGTCAAGTCACCGACGTGTACGACGATCATCCGGTCATTCGGCGAGGCACCACCACCACCTCTACCAGCAGCACCACCGAAACGACCACCAAGCCCACGCATACCGGGAGTCAAGAGAAACAGAAGAAGACCACGGTGACGCCCGCGACGCACGGGGACCACCCCGCGCGGCCGGTGCATCTGTACTGCAATGTGGGGGAGAGCAGTATCGTGGGGACGCAGATCACCAATTTCTTGCGAGACCTGCCCTATAAAGACGAGCCCATCCGCTGGGAACCGGAACACGTGCAGTATCACCGGGTGCGCGGAGACACGGTGGAGATTGTGGAAGTGGAAGTGGCCGAGACGAACGGCCAGTTGTTGACCCTGAACCCGGCGGGAGAGACGCAAGTGACGTTGCATTTGCAGGCATGAATCGGATCGTGTTGGTCAGCGATCCCACGCCAGAGTTTCGCAACAACACCACCAGTTCGTTCAAGGTACGCCTGCCCGTGCCTTTGGAATTGAAGGGGGAAGGATGGAAGGTGGGGCTGGCGGCCATCTCCACCCCCGACGCTGGCTTGGACTTGTCCAGATTGTCGGATGGTTTGAAAAATTATGTGTTTATGATTTACACGAACACGGTCACCACACTGTCAGACTTGAGTTCGTGGTACAGGCACCTGTCTACGGTGACCATAGATGATATCACCGGTGACCCCAGTATCACTGATGGCGTGAGTTTGATGAAAGCCCTGATTTTTAAGACGCAAAGGGAAGCGTTTCAGCAGGTTCAAACGAAATCGAAACGCCTCTACCTGAAATACCAACCACGGTACAAATGGGAGGGGGAGGAGTTGGTCATGCTGCCGTTGAAACATGACGACATTGTGTTGATTCAGACGTCCAGTGATTACGCGTGGGCGGAATGGAAGGTGCATACCAGCATGGCCATGAAGATGAAGTGGTTGGTGCAAAAAAAAGATAAGAGTTATGTCTTGGGGCCCAATCTCCGTTACGAAGTGCCTTTGGTGACCTCGGCCCAAGGTGATTATTACAATCAGGTCCCGAACACGGAGTTTGCTAACCATGACGTATGGAAAATAGAGGAGAGTCATCTGTGGTTAAGTCTGTGCTTTCAATGGCGCTTTATCAACTTGAACGTGGCCTTCCGAGAGGTGGTGGGGGAACCCTCGCGCACCTTTCTGGTCTACTCGGACCTGGTGGACAGCAATATCGTCGGCGGTCAACAGCATGCCATGGTGCGCGAAGTGGAGTACCGGCGCCAAAACAAGGGCGTGTCGTACTATGAACCCTTGCACATTCAGTGGTTACCGTGTCGGCGCGAGTACATGGACGTGGTGGAGGTGGAAATCGCCGAGAGTCACGGAGGGTTGGTCAAGTTTGGCGGAGGGCGTACCCTGATCACCTTCCTCTTCAAACGAGACGTATAAAAAAGGCGCGTGCCCAGGGCCACGTATCACATCATGTGGGGAGGCAGTCTAACGCGGTATAGTCCACCACCCCTGCCTCCGCAGGATGGTCGAGGACTTCGAGAGGATCTGTATCGTTTGGGGGGACCCATTCTGGCCAGGGCCGTGGAAGCCGGGGCGCGGGCGGGCGCTCGAGGGCAGTCGTGGCGCGGGGTGGCACGGGCTGCGGGAGAAGAGATAAAAAGAGGCGTGAAACGCAAGGCCGTTCCCATTGCCGGGACGGTCGCCAAGAGGTCGATGACATCGGCTGCCAAGAAAGGGTATCGAAACACGGTGGGACGCATTCGCGACGTGCTGGGCGTGTAAGATGGTTCGTCCACGAAGTTTGGTGGTCCAATCCCGACCCCGCTATCAACGGAACGTGCCCTCCCCATTTTGGCGACAACGAGGAGGATGGATCAATCCTCGCATCAAGCCACCAGCCTACAACTTGACGAAATGGTTGTGGGCCCGGAAACGTCGACGTCGCGCCCAACGCGGCGGAACGAGCGTCGGCCTACCCAAATGGGTGGCGGACAGGATGCGTATAAAACGACGACGCCGCCGATGAGGAGACGCACTCCTCCTCCTTCGGCATCATGAGTAGTTTGAACATTTTCTCGGTCCCTTCGACCGACTACGATCTGCAGGGGTACAAGATGGTAGCCTACCACAAATTGAGCCCCAGCATCACGCCCATGAAGTTTTCGGTGCAGGCCTTGGAAAATTACGTGGATTTGAATCGCAGTTATTTCGTCATCGACCTGCGGTTGTCCACGGCCGGCGGCAACGGTATCGTGGCCGATGCCAATTCGGCGTCGGATGCCAACAACACCAAGTTCACGTACGCCGTCAATAATCTGGCCCACACCATCTTCAAGCAGATCAACGTGCGGTTCAATGGCACCCTGATGACCGAACAGACCGACACCTATGCCTACTCGGCCTATATCCAGACGCTGCTCAACTACAATCGCGACGATGGAGAGACGTTATTGGCCCCCCAAGGTTGGGTCAATTTCTTGAACGTGGCACCCACGTTGACCAGTGGCGGGGACGACATTAGCACGCTGGCAGGGTACCTATACAACAACACCAACCTGCTCAAGACCCTGACCACCCCGTTCCGGGGCAACGCCGTGGTCCGTTTGATCATGCGACCGTACCTGCCTATGTTCCACACGGGCAAGATCATGGTGCCCGGGGTGGAAATGAATTTTGAGTTCCACTTCAACAGTCCCGATTTCTACACGTGGGCGACGCTCAACGATGGCACGAAACAGTACGTTCGGTTGCGAGAACAAGACGTGGACATCACCTTTCACTTGTGCCGACTGAACCTGAACCCGGATGTCTACGGGTCCCTGGAAAGAAGTCGCAAGATCCAAAAGCAGGTGGTCAAGTACCCGGTGGTGAGTGATCAGATTCGCACGTTCTCGTTCAACGGGGCCACCACCGTGTGGATGGAAGATAACCTCTTCCTGGGCAGGGTTCCCCAACGCATGATCGTGGGGATCCTGGACAGCACGGCCTTCAATGGGGCCAAAGAAAAGTACCCGTTTGCCTTCCAGAGCAAAGGGGTGACGTCCGTGCGGCAGTTTATCGAGGGGGAAGAGTACCCGTACGTCACCCTGGAATTCGCCGGCAATAATACCCTGAAAGATTTGGAAGGTTATCGTCGCTTCTTGGAGGCGGCTGGCTCCGTGGCCAAACATCGCGAGTTCATGGTCAAACCGGACGAGTGGGGACACAACAAGAATTGTACCTTGTACATGTGGAACAACGTGCCTAGTGGGGACGCGGATGGACCCCAACTCAATCCCAAGCAGTCCGGCAACGTGCGTCTGGAGATCAAGTTCAGAGCGGCCCTGAATGCCAACATCACCATCTTGGTGTGGGGCGAATTTGAAAGCGTCATCTACATCGATCACCTGGGGGCCGTGACGTATGATAACAAAGTGTAAAGGACCCCTGGGCTTAGTTGAACCATGGAATTGGTGGCGTTGAGCGATCGTCAATTGAGAGCCTTGGCGCTCTCGGACCCCGAGTTGAAGCGCGTGTTCCAAGGCGTCTATCCCTCCGATCGATTGCCCGAACATCCTCCCAAGACCACCCGAGGGGCCTACATCGTCAACACGGACCCGGCCGGCGAACCGGGCCAGCATTGGTTGGCCCTCTGGACGGAAGAGGGGGTGTGCGAGGTGATGGACAGTTACGGGTTGCCGTTGACCGTCTACGAAGCGCCGGGATTTCACGAATGGATCGCGCACCATTGGAAGTACGTGGTGCGTAGCGACAAGACGTTGCAAGCCTACGACAGTCGGGCCTGTGGCCATTATGCGTTTGCGTACTTGCAAGACCGCGTGCGACAACGGAGCCTGCTGGAGTTTGTGGAAAGTTTTCGAGACGGCGATTACGTGTGGAACGATCATCGCGTGGGGGAACGCGTCCGTGCCTGGATCCAGAGTACACTGCGCGACGTGGGCATGGACGAAGTCGATGGACCGGATACGCAACGCTGTGTCTCTCGACGTTGTTTATTTCCTTCATTAAACGAGTCTTGAACCTTGTTCGAGGTGTGTGTTTTTTATGGGTGTCCCACAAGGGGGAGACGACGGGAAAGGACGACTATATAAAGGGGACGGGAACAAGATCCAACGTGGGTGCGGGGGATCTCCGCGCGAGCGGTCGGTCCGACCTCAAGGGTTCTCTCCCGGCCGGTGGTGGGCACGTCCGGTGTTTCCATAAAAAATAGTGCTAACCCTTGACAGTAGCATGACCGAGTCTGGCCGCGGGGGTTCTCCGTACTCATTTTCCCAGGGGACCTTAGCTCAGTGGGTAGAGCAGCGGCTTTGCACGCCGTGGGTCATCGGTTCAAGTCCGATAGGTTCCACGCCACGTCGTCGCGGGCGCTCCATAAAAAACGGTGCGCTCGTGGCGACGTGATTTTTTTTTGGGATGAGACCATGTTGACGCGACAAGATAAGCGACGTGTCCTGGAAGCCTTGGACGAACGACTGTTGATGGAACTCGTGATCCATCCCGTGGACGCGTTGTGCGACACCTGGGATTATGGCCACTATCGAACCTTTCGTCGATTGGTGTGGGCCAGCGATTGGTTGGGGTTGGCCCGGGCGTTGAACGCCTGCCCGGAAACCGCCGTGGTGGAGACCACGCTGACCCTGATAAAAGACGCCTCGCCGCGATTGTACGCCATGGTGTCGACATGATTCGTCATCCCTGCAACGCGCTGGTGGGCGGCCCGTCGAGGTGCGGGAAATCGACGTGGACGCGCGCTTTTTTACGGCACGCCGATCAATTGATGCACCCACCTCCTCGGGTGAAACATTATTGTTACGGGGCCTGGCAACCGGCCTTTGACGAGATGAAGAAAGAGAAGGTGCAGTTTCACGAAGGACTGCCCACGTCGGAGGAGTTGGACCAATGGTTCGGTCCCACGCAAGGGGGACTCTTGGTGTTGGACGATCTCATGGACGAAGGCGCCAACGACAAACGCGTGTTGGATCTCTTTTCCAAGCACTCGCATCATCGGAACATCAGCGTCCTCTTCTTGTGCCAGGATCTATTCCCGCCCGGCAAATTCGCCAAGACCATTTCGCGCAACGCCCATTACATCGTGGCGTTCAAGAACCCGCGGGATCAAGTGGGCATGCGCACCTTGACGCTGCAAGCCTTTCCCAACGACTGGACGCACGTGATGAACATCTTTCGCGAATGCACCCAGCGCCCTTTTGGCTATTTAATGCTGGACCTGCATCCCGCCTCAGACGATCGGTACCGTCTCTTCACCAACGTGTTACCGGAGGAAGGACCGACGGAAACCTATGAACGCCAAGCATGAGTCGACGGACCACCCCCTCGTCCGACGAGTTTCGGGACGATGTGGATTACTACCAATTGACCTGGGAGAATGAACTGGCTCGAGAACAGGCGCGACAACGACGGAGACGGGAGGGAGGTCAACAACGGGGCTTATCGGAACGCTTGGAGGGGCACACCACGCCCTTGTCGGTGGGAGTAGGACGTTCCCCCCTCGTCACGCCCCATGCGGTGCGAGATGCTTTAGAGCGGGCCATGGAAATGTCGGGCGTGCCCACGGGCCCCCCGGCCGGGGTGGGCGTGGCACCCAATGTGTCGTCGCCGAGTTCGGGCGTGCCCAGCGTGACGACCATCCGGGCAGCGACCCAGGACTTACCGTCGCCCACGTTTAGTCCCCGACAAATCGGTGTCATGGAACAGATTCTTCGAAATGAAGTGCCCGAAGATCAAATCGATGCCCTGTTGGACTCGGTGGGGCTCGACTTTAACCAATTGACCGATTACATCGGCCGACGCCCCCCGTCGCCCACGCTCACGGCCCGTCAAATCGACGTCATGGAACGGATTGCCCGAGGGAATTTTCCGCCCGGACAGATGGATAACCTGTTGACGTCCGTGGGTCTCACCAAGAATCAATTGAACCAATATATCACCAACCGTCCCCCGACACCCCGGTCCCCATCACCGCGAGGGGCACCGCGTGGGCGCGGTCGACCCCCGCCCCGGGGTCGAGGTCGAGGCCGGGGACGCGGCGGGGTGCCACCCGGAGGGGGTGGCGGGGACGACGATGGAGGCCCGCCCGGCGGTGGGGGTGGCGGTGGAGGCGGCGGCGGGGGACGTCGTGGCCGTGGGCGTGGGCGTGGCCGCGGCACACCCCCTCGACGAGCACGCATGAATCAAGACGAATTACGACGACAGATGGATCTGTTGGCCGAAGATGCTCGTCAACGGTCGGTGGGGCGGCGCATTGCCGGCATCACGCACACCAATACCGTCACCACGGTCTACAAGGATGGAGGCGAACCCGAAGTCTATCGCACCTCGTCGCGTTTGTCTACCCCCAACACGGTTTAAAAAAGCCCGGAGACGTCCTGGGACGGTCAGAGTCAAGATGCCTCGACGTCAACGACGCAGCCGACGCCGTCGACGACGATCGCAACGAGGCGGCGTGTCGCCGGGACTCATCACGGGTATTTTCAAGACGGCCCATAAGACCACCAAAGCCATCGGGGAACGTCAAGAGAAAAGAGCCAAAGAGATTAGCCGAAAACGACGAGCCGAGGTGGAGAGTGGCAAGCGCAAAAAGTACGCGGGCGAATCGTTCAACTGCAGTATCATGTGAACCTATAAAAAACAGAGTTCGTGTCTGCCCCTGTCACATTGGCAGCATGGTCCGACGAGGACGAAGGAGGCGACGACGACGACACTACCAACGAGGGGGAATCTTACCCTTTCTCATCCCTCTGGCCATTGCCGGCGGCAAGGCCATTGCGGCCGGGGCGGTGAGTGGTGCGGCCGGGTACGGGGTCAAGAAAGGTTTGGATGCCGCCACGCGCAAGAAACGCGTGGGTAAAATCTCTTGGGCACAGGCGCAGGCGAACGAGCGCCTGGTTCGCGACATGCGCAACCGATGGATGAAGATGGCCGGGGTCAAGTAAACTATAAAGTCCCCCTCGAACGTGTGTCCCAGGGAACACGACACCATGGTGCGACGCCTACAACGACAACTGCCGTTTTTGCGGAGCGTGTTGCGAGAAGCCGACCAGAACGTGCGACGGGAACGATTGCAACACGCCAATGCCGATCAAGTCAATGCCATCAGTGAGTTGGTGATGAACACCTTGAAAGGGAACGTGGCGGTCCCCCCTCGACTCTTGGATCAACTGCGTCCGCACAAGCAGGCCTTGCGCGAGATGGCGCGTCGCAAACATTCCATAAAACGGCGACGGTCCGTCATGATGGCTCAAACCGGGGCGGGAGTGTGGCACGCCTTGGATCGCGTGTGTCGTCATTGCCTGTCAGGATGAGTCACGGACCGTACCAGAAAAAGTACCTGGTGTCCCCGGAGGACATGGAACGACTGGTGGACCAATACAAAGGCACGTTGACGGAGAATTCTCGGTTGACGCATGCCGCGCGGTTGGCCGCCAAACAACACGTCTTGTTGACCTCCCCAGAGATTCCGCCGGCCACCAAGAAGATCCGCGTCAAGGCTCTGGGACCCGAAGTGCGTAAAGCCACCAGACGCGTGCGGACCATGAATCTCCCGGCGGCCGGAGGAGCGGCGGGGGCCGAGGACGACGACGATGGGTTTGCTCAAGGTCCCATGGAGACCTTCTTGAGAACGCTTATAAAAAGCAACACCCCCCAACCCAAGGCCACACCCAAAAGCAAGCCCAAAGTCCCACCCAAGCCGAAATTTCCGTCCAAGACCCCCATATCGGTCCCGTTACCGGACGACGATTGGGAAGAGGAATTGGCGGTGCCCATTCCCAGCACCTCCAAGAGCAAGACAACACCGTCCTTGAGCAAAGGCAAGTCGCCTCTCTCCGTGAAGAGACCCCCCTTGACCGTCAAGAAACCCAGTCGATTTGAACAGGCGGCCAAAGAGGGTAAGAAACTGGCCAAGGAAGTGTTCAAGTTAAAACGTCAACCCGGTTGGAGCGAGTGGGGAGAAAAAGTCCAGCGGAAACTCGATGGCAAGGACTACTAGACGCCGCCGCCGGCGCGCGTCGCACCGTGGACGGCGCTGTCGTCGCATGATCGGTCGAGGGTTGGACATCCAAAAATGGCTGAACAAGACAGGCATCGAATTTCATTGGCCGGGGTATCAATACATGGGCCCAGGCACTCATTTGGAGAAACGTCTGAAGCGCGGGGATCCCGGGATCAACCGGTTGGATCGCATTGCCAAACAGCACGACATTGATTATTCTCGGGCGCGCAATATACGGGACAAGTGGAAAGCCGACGACAAGATGATTCGCGCCATTCAAACCCTCCCGGGGAAAAAGACCTGGACCGAAGCCATCGTCAAAAAAATCATGCAAGCCAAACGCAAATTGAAACTGTAACCAAACATGTTTTATTGAGGCAAAGACTTGTCATTTCAAAAAGGCAGAGGTTTATGTAAAGTAGAGTTCTAGCGACCTAATAAACGTTACATTTTTTCACACTATACAGTTTACATCTCAGGTTTTTTCATCGCGTCCCACTTGACTATCGTCACACTTGTATATCGTCACACTTGACTATCGACCCTAGTTCCCGTCCTGGGCTCTTTCAGAGCTATCCCTCCGCTTCCCAATCGATGGGTTCACTCCATTCGACTGGCATCATCACGTACATGACTTCCGTGGGGCCCAAACCCACATCTTTCTCGGTGGGGCATTGACGCAACATGGTTTGGCACTGCTCGCATCGACCGTACACTTTGAACACGGGACGTACGCTGATGGCGTCATTCGGTACAATGTCTGCTTCAGCTAACAAGATCTTCAAGAAATCGAAGGCAGGGTGGACCTTGATCGCTGTCGGCAAAGGCAGCATCTCCTTCGTCAACCCGCAACAAATCATGGCTCGTAATTCGATGGGTTCCGGGGGCGGGAGGGTCTTGGTTTCCATGTCGTATTTGGTCAGGTAAGAAAAAATGCCCAACAACCGCTTGCTGATCTTGTCCGAATTGCCCGTGGTCAAACATTTCAACAGCGCGGGGAGTTCCTTCTCCATCAGGGTGAAATGCCATGACAACGGGTAGGGCAAGGAATGGTGTGAAAACATATGGTACATCCACTCGCACTGCTCCATACTCTCGCTCTCGATGCGTACGCCGTCTGTCAACAAAAAAAAGAGTTCAGTCAGAGTCGGGCGGGGCCGATTTGCCTACCCCATAATAATGACAATCGCACACCCACCCGCTGTGGTTGTAACAGTCGGCATGATCCAACACGGGGTGAGGACCTCCACGCTCTCGCTTGGCCAAGAACGTGGTGACGTTGACCGGCGTCGACTGCACCAGCATAAAGACCCTGCACAACAACCACACGCAATGGCAAGGGGCTCGCGGCTTGGTGTGAGCATGGCGTAGAGGGTAAGGGTGAATCACTCTCTCCAACGTACCTTTTGCGATGTTGGCCCCATGGTGCACAGAACAAAAACATCGGGCCTCGTTACCGTCGATCCTCAAGTGGGACGCCATGGGAGTTAGTCGGTGTCAGTAACAGTAACCAAACATGAGCAACAATGGTCACTCTCGGACCATTGCAGTGAATGGAACCGGGAATCTCCTGCTCTATATATCACCCCTCTCTGGCCTGGGTCCCAGGCTCTCTCGACCCACCCCAAAAGAGGGGGGATGGGGGGTATCCCCCCTCTTTTGGGGGCTTTTTAGAGGAGGGTCTGGTGAAATGAGACCCCCTCCTCACACACCATAAAAGGTCTCTCTCACCCAGTCGACTCAAACCCAAATAGTCCTCATGCGATCTTTACTGGAATGGTGTGGCCTTTCACTTTTGCTGTTAGCTGTCTTTTGTGTGCGAGGGAACTGGTCCGAGCCGTCATCCGTACGCCCTGTTGCCGCGTGCTGGTCCATAAAGCCTGTTTGTACGCCTCCTTGGCCGTCACTCCGTCCCGTCCTACACCCACGTGCCCTCACTGTCAACAAGAGTTGGGTCTGGCACGTTTTCGACGCTTGTGTTGGCAGTTGTCGGGTAAGTGGAGTTCATGGTTTGAATGTCCCCTCGCCCCTGCTCCCCCTCACGCTCATTCTTACCATGGGGTTTACTTACAGATCATGGATCCACCACCGCCGCCGCCGCCACCGTCTTCCGCCGGTCCTCCCTACGACGACGATTCGGTAAGTGGAACCCATCGGTTGAATTCTCCCGCGCCCCTAGCATCCCCTTTTTTCCCGCGTCCCTGGCACACCTTGGCTCATTCTTCCTTTGTTCGTTCCACTTAGGTGCCAGCACCACCACCACCACCACCACCATCGTCACCACGCCGCGACGCCAGGCCATCACAGGTAAACACATGTCTTTTTTCGTGCACGGCATGGGACTTGGGCCGTGATGTGAACCTGAGCCCACCCCGGTTTGGGCGAAGACAGACCGGGTCAAGTCAGTCCCAAACGCCGTTCTAGTCTCAACGGGATGTCTTGCGTGATGGAGACCTTGTGCTCCAAAGGATCCGACATCTCCGTGCTTATTCTCCGTCTCGCTTTGCTGAATTTACCGGGTCGTCTTCCAGTGGGCTGTGATACCTTCAGGTGGAGTCCACGTTGCTCCCTTTCCCTTGGTTTCCCTCACGGTATGGATTTCTCGTTGGCACCTGTTTTAGAAGCTGTCTCTGTTTTTTTGGTATTTTTTTATTCTGGCCGGTTTTTTCTCATATGAGGGTTTTCAATGTTGACTTTCTTGGCTGTCCTCATCCACTGTTTTCTTCGTGCTGGCCAAGAACTCTCTCCCTCTCAATCCGTTTTGCGCCACTTGGGTGGTACGTCTCCTAGCTTGGCACGCTTGTCCCTTTGGCGATTCTCCTCTGGATTGGCTTTGACTGTCATTCAACACTGGGAAGATGACTGGCCCTTTGAAAAATGAAGGTCCAATAGCTCCCTCGAGCTTAGGGTGAACTCCTTGCCGCTTCCAGTAACAGCCAGACGATTGATCTTTGGTGGCCTTTGAAATGATGCCTGTTGGCTCTCCCTCTCGTCCTTGATGTCAATTGTCTTCTTTGCCGAGGGGTGCATTTCCTGAGGCCGGGCAAGAACGAGTTTACAGACCCACCAGAACAAGCATGGTTACTCCAGACATCCACAGCTTGGTTGCCTTGGTAATGGCTTACAGGACCACCTGAAAAACCTGTAGGCGACCATCCCCGGTGATCGGTTTGAGATGCTGTTGGATAGCTTGGACCGTTCAGAGTCATCCTTGCAGTTCCCCCGGTTGCGACCACACTCTTGCTGTCATCTTGTAAACCGTTGTTCGCCGAGCAGAAGTCGTCAAGCTGCGAAAGGATATGTCAGGTCTGATCGCCGTTTTCCTGTCCATCACTGTACCCCACGTTTACCTAGAGAAGTGGTTTCTTGTTGAATGGGATCACACCACCACCACAGAGGATACAGGTTGAAGACCACCTCTGACCAGGAGGATTGGTATTGCAAACAGTGACACGTTCCAGGGGTGCTTCCGTGTACTGGGAGTGGTCTTGCTTCAGTGACAGGTCCCCAACTTGTCAACCCAAACCAAATGGACTTGACAATTGAAAGCCCATTCCCAGGTAGTATTTCCATGTAGTATTCCTTGTGTACCATCAGTCTGCCTTGTCCTAATCTGTCTATGTGTTCGTCTGTGCTTTCCTCGCAAGGACACACCCTGTTGATTGGCTTCTTTGGTGACTTTTTTGGTAATGGTCTTCGTTATCCATCCCTGATGAATCCTCGAGCACGTGACGAACTGGTGTGGCGAACCATCGGCTTCTTGGTGCTTCTTGGATGGATAGCTCTCTCTGTTTGTGCGCTCTCGCATGCGCTTTCCATGGCTTGTCCTTGTGTCGGAAGAAATGGAAGTGGCGGGTCTCTTTTCCCTACAGAGAAAGCCTTACGAGTCGAACGCGTTGTGTTTTGGGGGAACACTGTGGCCAATGTCGTCTTTGGATGACACCACTCAGCGAGAACCAGAAAGACCTTTCCATAGCCTTTCGTACAGAAAAAACCAAGCAAGTCCATTCCACCTTGAACGTGAGGATCAACCTTCTTTTTTGGGAGCGAAAACAGGCAAAGCCTATTCCACCTTGATCGGGAGGATCATCCGTTCCAGCTGGGTATTTTTTGGGTGGGACATCTGTTCCAGCCTTTCTTCATCGTTTGGTGTGTTGACTGCTTGTTCTGCAAAATGTCACGAGACCCAAGCAAGTCTTTCTCAGTCACTGGTACAGGTAAGACCAACCACTGACACAAGGTTCCTGAATCATTCATTTTCACTACCACATGGTTCCTGATTCATTCCAGCTGCACTTGTTTGGATTCGTGGAAGTTCTGTATTCACTTTCACTGTCACAGGGCTCAATCCGTCTGCCCCTTGTTGGGATTCATCATCGAGATCCATTGGACTATCAGAGTTCCATTGGTTTGGTGGTGAATGATTTTCCTGGGCTTTGCAAGAGATAAGCCGACTGCACGAAACCACCCCACTCCTCTTTGGGAATGGAACAACATGGTGTTCGTGCATACCTGTCTTTTTCCAAGACAGCTACTTTAGTAGGTACAGGTGAGTTGTTTCTATTTTGCGTTAGTGGACGATGGAAGCTGTCGACGATGGTGTCTATTGGGTTGGATCTGATTCTTCATTGTTGGTCTGCCGGTACCAGTTGTACCCGAGGTTTAGGATGAGGTGGGTTGCTTTTGCCATCATCCCTTATCCTCCCTTTGGTGGAGGAGGAGACCGTCGATCCTTCATGGACGCCTTTCCTCCTTTGCTGTTAAGATCTCTGGTCTGTGGTCTTTTTGTGTGAGCCCGACGAGCCCTATTTATCATCAGCAGCATTCGGTTTGGAGTTCACGGACAGGTGAGTGGTTTGGACTTCCCCGTTCGAGGCATGTGCAGCTTGGACCTTTCATGTCGGCGCTGGTTTCGTCTGTTGATTTGGCAGGTTTGGCAGGTAGGAAGGGGAAAACCCTCTGCTTCTTTGGCATAGCGTGTGTGAACACTTTTTTCTGCTGGGCGTGGCAGCAGAATCAGTCAACGAGAGTGGTCCCAAAAAAACCTCTTTGGCGGTGATATCAGGTTAGGGTCACTAGGGACTTGAGGGCTTTCCGTTGACTCGGGTCAGCTTGCCGAGGTTTACCCAATGGCTGATACTCGTGTTGTTCAGGGTGGGTTTCTCCAAGTACTTCCTGGAGGCGTTTTATCCCTGGGAATGGGTGGCACGACAGGCATGAGCAACTTGGGTGTGCATTGCTGTTGTGGTATGCCTGTTCCTACTATGGCTGTACCTCCATCATCACCTTCAAAGTTCCTGGAGAAAGGAGCTTGGCCACTTCAAGGGTCTTGGTGGTGTGTTCTGCGTGTCAGGCCTATAGGATTGTCAACTGAAGGCTCTTGGGAATGTCGGTTTGCCTGTTGGAGTATTTTGAGGCAATTGGCATCTCAGTCATTCCTGGTTTGTCACCCCAGTTGTACTGTTGTGCCAAGTTCACCCCCCTACGCTAATCTCTTCCTACTCGTTTCCTCCATGTTTTCTACTTGTTGATCCATTTGAATTTGGTCTGTGCCCTGTTTCCCCACAGTCCTTTCTTGCAAATTGACCATTCACCTTCCTCCATCTTTGTCCATTTTTTCCCCCTCTTTTTGTCCCTCACACCCATTCTCTCGCTTTTCACGCCGTACCCTTCCCTCCCTTTCACAAGGTTACTTCCCACTGTTCCCTCTGTCGTTCCATCCACTGATGTATTGTCTTTTTCTCGGGACTAACTTGACTCGGTTTGTTTTTTCTCAAACCTTCAGGTCACCTCCAGCGAGTCGACCCCGGACAGCGACGAACTGAACAGTCGACGTCAATTGCAGTGCGAAGAACGTCTGCCGACCACCAGCAGCAACAGCAGCGACGACGAAGCGTGTCTGCAAGCGTTGCAAGCCGCCGAAGGACAATCCGGTGGCGGGCTGCGGTTCCAGCTCACTCCCTACACCGTCCGTCACCGCCCCTCGTTCGGCGTCACCTGGCAAACGTTCCGGGCACGTCTGCAAGGGCAACCCAACTCGGGCGACGCCTCGGAACAAGTGATTCGCGCCCTGGGCCAAGCCATCCGAGACCAATCGCGGCCGTGGCACGACGACGATTATTTACAGATCTACCTGGGATCCAACCGCTTGGCCAATAATTTTACCAGTGCTCGCGTACGCGTGAGAGATTGGCGACACACGCAAGGGCCCGCGCGGCATCTGCTCGAACAGATGACGGCCCTCTTGAACTCGAACGAGGACTTTGCCGTGGACGATACCTTCGTGGTGGACTTGACCTACGTGCGCCCGCCACGCGGCACGGGCCGTCGTAAACTCGGGTCCGACGCCTTCGTCAATATGGTCAAGAGCAAAAACAGTTGTATCGAGATCACCAACAAGGACGATCTCTGCTGCGCGCGGGCCCTGGTGACGGCACGAGCCTATCAACACAAAGATCAAAGTCGTCTCCACATGAGCGAATACACGACCATCCGACACGGGCGGGATCTCCAAAAGACCAAAGCCCGCGAATTGCATCGATTGGCCAAAGTACCCGAAGGGCCTTGCGGGTTGCCCGAAATACGCGAGTTCGAAAAAGTGTTGCCCGACTACCAAGTCATCGTGGTCTCGGCCGATCACGGGAATGCCATCGTGCATTGCGGCCCGACGGCCCTGCATCAACTGATTCTCTTAGCCCACCAGGGACATTACGACGTCATCACCAAATTGAACGCGTATTTTGGTGTGGCCTACTTTTGCTTACGGTGCCGCAAAGGGTACAAGACCAAGGACTTCCGTCATCATCGGTGTCCCGGCTTCAAGTGTTACTGTTGCCAGCAAACGGACTGCTCGGACTTTGCCACCCACCCTGCCCGAGACGCCGCCACCGAACTGTGCCCCCATTGTCATCGCCGTTTCTTTGGCCCTCGGTGCCTCGAACTGCACACCATCCGTTCTCCCAGCGGCCAAAGGGTAAACCCGCTGACCTTCGACAACGTGTGTGCCCAACTACGGTGTTGCGGGCACTGCGGACGCACCTTCCACGACTTCCAGGCCTTTCTCAGTCACCTCTGCGGCTATCAACCGTGCTACAATTGCGGGCACACGGTGGACGTGTGGGACCACAAATGTTTCATCCAGTCCATCCCCTTACGTCGAGGTCCCAAACGCAAACACCCCACCAGCAGCAGTACCGACCAGCCAGTGCCCGAGGAGGAACAGTCCATCGTCAAAATCTTTTTCGATTGCGAGTGCATGCAGGAAGGAGGGGAGGCGCATCGCGTGAACCTGGTATGCGCCGAGACCAGTCTGGACGATCGACGCCACCAGTTTCCGTCCATGCAAGACTTCTTGACCTGGGTGTGGAACCTGAGAGTGACGGACCCCGCACGCCGCCCGTTCGTGTTGATCGCGCATAATTTCCAAGGGTACGACGGCTACCTGTTGCTCGAGGAACTGTACAAACAAGCGGTGGTGCCTTCGCAGATCGTCAACGGGGCCAAACTGTTGAGCGTCTCCATCCCCGGCGGCATCAAATTCATCGACAGTTTGAACTTTTTCCCCATGGCCCTGGCCTCGTTTCCCCAGACCTTCGGCTTGCAGGAAGAAGCCAAGGGGTTCTTTCCCCACTTCTTTAACATCCCCACCTTGCAGCAGTACGTGGGGGCCATGCCGGACAAACACTATTACGATCCCGACGGGATGAAACCGGCCCGTCGCGCCGACTTCGAACGATGGTACGCGGAACAAGTGGCGTCGAATCGCGTGTTCAACCTGCAAGCCGAACTGTTGACATACTGCCAGTCCGACGTCCGGATCCTGAAACAGGCGTGTACCCTCTTCGAGCGCGAATTCAGGGGCATTTGCGGGTTCGACCCCTTCGAACAATGCATCACCATCGCCTCGGCGTGTAACGTGGCCTACCGCCGCCATTGGATGCGGCCCAGAACCCTGGCCGTCGAACCCCTGCACGGCTGGCATCCGCAGATCCGTCAATCGAAAGTCGCCTTGGAATGGTTGTACCACCTGGAACGCATCCTACCCCCGCCCACCGACGGGGAACCCCGACTACGTCACAGCCGTAACGGAGGCGAAGTGCTGTTCCGGATCGGCGAGCATCGCTACCACGCGGACGGCTACGATCCGCGCACCGGGTTCGTGTACGAATTCTACGGGTGTTTCTACCACGGGTGCCCCGACTGTTTTCCCCAGCGACACCAGCGGCACGCCAAACTCGACGGGGCCACGCCCCACGAACTGTACACGCGCACGGTCCAACGGGCCGACCGCATTCGTCAAGGCGGTCACGTGGTGATCGAAAAATGGGAGTGCGAGTGGGAAGCCCAAAAGAGGGAGGATCCCGAGTTGCGCCTGTGGGCCGAAACCCTGGATCTGGTGACGCCCCTGGATCCCCGCGACGCCTTCTTCGGCGGACGGACCGAAGCCGTGCGAGCTCACTGTCAGGCCCAACCGGACCAACATCTTCTACGACGATTTCACGTCCCTGTACCCCTGGGTCAATAAGAACTGCAAGTACCCCGTCGGGCATCCCGTCATTCACACGCAGTTTGCCTGCCAGACACCCGAAGACTGGGACCGACTGGTGCGCCATCAATCGTACGGGCTGGTCCAATGCCGCGTCCTGCCGCCTCACTACCTGTTTCATCCCGTGCTGCCCGTCCGCGTGGCCGGCAAGTTGCTGTTTCCCCTGTGCGTCCAATGCGCCCGACACCAAGTGCCCCTACCCTGGACGGAACGCACCCACATCTGCGACCACACCCCTCGCGAACGAGCCTTCGTGGGGACCTGGTGCACGCCCGAATTGGTGCTGGCCCTGGACCAAGGGTACGTGATTCTCCACATCTACGAACTGTGGGACTTTCGTCAGACCTCCACCACCCTGTTCAGGGATAACGTCAATACCTGGATCAAGGTGAAACAGGAAGCCGACGGCTGGCCCTCGCCCGAGGTGGAAAAAGATCCCGCCTTGCAAATCGAGTACCTGGAAGAGTTTCGGCGCGTCGAAGGGGTGATCCTCGACCCGGCCAAGATCGAACGCAACGAGGGTCGACGCACGCTGGGTAAATTGATGGCCAACAGTTTCTGGGGCAAATTCGGTCAACGCACCAACAAGACCCAGGTGACCACTTGCAAGGACCCCGAGACCTTCTTCGATATCTTCCTGGACGGCGAACGCGACATCCATCGCATCCTGCCGGCCGGCGAACAGATGATCGACGTGTACCACTCGTTCAAAGAAGACGTGGGCGAACTGGGTACCAACACCAACATCTTCGTGGCCGCCTTCACCACCGCCCACGCTCGCGTCAAACTGTATCACGACGGGCTGCTCCCCCTGCACACCCGCGTCTTGTACATGGACACGGATTCCGTGGTGTACCTGGCCACCCAAGGCGAGACCCACCTGCCGCGAGGACGTTTCCTGGGTCAATTCAAGGACGAACTGAAAGGCGACGTCATCGACGAATTCGTGGCCGGCGGACCCAAAAATTACGCCTACCGCACCCGTTCGGGACAAGAATGCTGCAAGGTGCGCGGCTTCACCCTGGACGCCCGGGGACAAGCCGTCCTGAATTTCGAGAGCGTTCGAAACCTGGTGCAAAAAGATATCGAGGAACCTCTCGATCGTCCCAGAACGCTGTCGGTCGACAACCCCCATCACATCGTACGAAACGTCACCGACAAGACGCTCCATTCCGTGCCGCAACGCAAGACCTACTGCATGGTCCAAGACAAACGAGTACTGGATGCCAGCACCGGCATGACGTACCCCTACGGCTATCGGCCCAGTCAGGACATCGTGGACGACATGGTCATGTCGGTCCTGTGCTCGGACATAGACTCTTCCTTAGAAGACTGGGAGGACGACTTGCCTCTCCATCCAGAACCGTGCCCATTTTGAAAAACATGGTAGGGACGCCCCACACCCGTAGGGTCGGGCACACGTTCCCGCTTGTAAACTTAGGGTTCGAGACTTGTGTAATAAAACTGAGTTTGACACCTGTGCAAATAAAATGCGTTTATTTTTTTCCTTTTTTTGAATTCCCTAGGGAATCATCACGTGACCGCCCCGGGGGGACCTCGACCCGACCCCAGCCTAGCCCTAGGGGTCAGGGCCAAGGGGAACACCGTTTACCCCCCAAAAACCCAAATGTCTCTAATGCGCATGAGCCCTCGACAATTCTCTCTTAGGGTTACCACATGGACGAGCCATCAGGTTCGTCTTCTTATATAAGAGCCCTTAGGGTTAGAGTTAGGGTAACAAGGCTATAGGGTTAGGGTTACAGGGCCACACCCCAACGTGACACTAGGTCACTTTTACAATACGTCATCACCCCTATGACGTCATCGACCACACCCCTATGATGTCATCGACCACACCCCTATGATGTCATCGACCACACCCTCATGACGTCATCTAGGCTCTGATTGGCTCATACTTTGATTGACAGGTCACATGACCTTCTGCTTAACGCTGATTGGTCCATTTGTACCACGTGACCTAAATCCGGCTTTCTGATTGGTCGAGCCCAGGGTGTCCCCCATTACTACTCAAAGTGCATGGTTTAATTCATTCGGCTACCCAGTGATATTTAGTTTCCCGGGTACCTGGCGCGAATAGTCTGTTTCTACCCGGCTAAATTTTTTTCTTCCTAGGTCAATTTCAATTGTGACTACAAAACCAATGTATGTCTTTCTCTATATTTGCTTTAAAGAAACCAAAACTATAAAACATTATTACCACTGAGAAATGAAATCGGAGCCAGTACAGGTAATCGATCTCGCATAAAAAAGTGTAAACCTCTTACTCCTTTTCGCTAGAGCAATAAAAGGTTTTTCAGTAAAAGGTTTTCAAAGATTTCATACCATTCAAGATGTTAGACCTGCCACCCATTTTAGCCAGTTTTATGGGAGATGCACAACCAAGCAAAAGAAAAGAAAAAAACAAAAAACGGTGAAAACCAAACAACTCAGTGACGTTTTCTCCGACACCCGGTGAAGATATAGATTCCACTGGGTTTCTTAGCTTACAGAGGGGCATGGATAAAACGCGAAAATCCCGTTTTATTTTCGTGTTGCGCTTTCACAGTTCCGTGGAACCGATCGGATCCTGGAACAGGCTGGTCCGCGGCTTCCTACCGAAAGAAGTTTGTATGGGAGTTGAAACGGGGTTTTGTGGATGATGGCGGCCCACCAGCCGTAAGTAGAGCTTCTTCCGCCTGCAAGAAAGCAGACAGCTCACCCTAGCCTCTTTTTGTGGCCATTAAAGTATTGAATTTCTTTTCGATTTACTATGTCTGACGTACAAAAACGCACTTTATATTAATAGTTATTGAACAACAGTCTATTTCCTGTGTTATCATTTAGAATATTAAAGTCCATGTTTAATATAGTGACATTTCCTACCCCAACCCCTGCTTTTCGCAGTCTTCGCTGGCTGTCATTTATATCACCTTTCCCTTTGCTTCTTACTAGCACATGAAAACCATATAGTAAAACAGACTGCAATCACCGCTTCTCCGACATAAAAAAAAGAAAGCCGTTTTCTTTAATTCCTTGTGGGATGATTTTATTCGCCAGGTAAAACCTGAGTGTGAACAGTTAATGACTATAAGCATATTTTTATTTGTAAGATAATTTGTTTCTTCTGAAGTGCGGCGGCCCACTGGTATTTAAATGGCGTCAACAAGTCCCAATTTTCCATTTTTTTTTTTTTTAACGCAAAGCGGGCTAAGGCTATAAATAAATTATTAAGTCAATATAAGGTTAACGTTGGCCTAGCTTTAAATACATAATCTATACCATATTTGAAAAGACTCCCAAGTTACATTTCTTTATTAACAATTTTCAGTGACACTAACTGACTCCCTGCTTTATTTTGTCTCACGAGGCTCTTACTTGCGCGCTTCGATTCTTTACTGGAAATAAATACCTCAGTGGACATACTGCACAATATGTTCACATCTCACTGTTACTAATAGACGTCATGTAAATTATTGATAAAGCTTTTTGGAAACGTTCTTCAGAGTGAAATTTTTGAAAAAATTTCAGTTGTGGCCATATATGGTTAAGTGTTTCATTGCCAAGTTAAACGAGATGCTAGAGTTAGTATGCTTTTTCCTTTATTTTTAAAGGCTCGCCCTTCTTTTCAATTGGAACTGTGTTTTTACTAGCTAGCAAATACAATTCGCACTCTAAATTAGTAGAATTTATTCTGTTTTCTAACGCCAGTGTTACATTGATCTCTCTTTAGATTTTCAGTTTTTATATAAAGAAAAAAAGCCGGATTGAGAGGGCTCCCATAATGGCATGTAGCGATGAGGACTTTGTAGAAAAGAAATAAAAGTTGATCATATGTAGCCACCTCTCAAATGGCCACAAATACCGTCCTCTCTGCAACGGCTACTTTTTTAGGCGAACATTTCATACCTGACTGAGTATTGCTTAAACGTCTATACAACGGACACCTCTCTATAGTGGCTGCACTTTCTCCTGTCCCCGAGGTACCCGTTTTATTAATTGTGGAGACGTTTAACTGCACTTTGTGCATGACAAAAAATGGTTAGCAGCTAGCCTGGTACCACGGTTACTCACAGTTATGTTTTAACGCTACCTCTCCCATAGATAAGCCCCTTGAGTTCTCTTTTGATGTCTCGTTTCAGAAACGCGTAAACCAAAGGATTCACCGCCGAACTGGCGACCAAGAGAATGGTAACTACCACTGCAACAGTATCAGACACCCTGTCTGAGACAAACATGATTCTTAGGATCAGATAGTTTTTTACTACATTACACGCCAAGAAAAACACCACTATAGCAATTATGAATGGTGCTAAGCTGTGTTTGCGTCTACCAGGACGTCTGGAAGCTGCTGTCTTCAGTGAAGCCCGCTTGAGTGAAGTTTGCAGTTGCTTTCTGAGAGACTCCATAGCAGATTTCTGGAGTGACTGCGCACGAATTACGGCCAAAATACGGACAACAGCATAGACAAACAGAGTGGAGCACAGTCTGTCAAAACCTGAGACACCAGTTAGACGCAACACTTTTAAAACAGTGTCTGAGGTTGCAGCGAACATTCCCAAAACAAGGTATAGAGATATCAACAAGGGAATCAGCGATGCCAACAAGATGATCCTTCCAGGGAGTCTCAAGGTGATGGAAGTACGTGTTGTATCTGCGTAACGATCCCGCGTGATGAGATTTGCAACTGAAGAGTGAACCAGAAACAAATAAAGTACTGCGTCTAACTGCATGGTGTCTCAGGTTTTGACATTTTGTTTTCAGCCCTGCTTGTCTATGCTGTTGTCCGTATTCTGGCCGTAGTTCGCAAGCAATCACTCCCAAGAATTCTGCAATGGAGTCTCTCAGGAAGGAACTTTAAACTGGCGCGTTGACAACCGGCAGCTCCCCCTGAAAGACATAAACACAACTCAGGACGCTTCATAATGTCTATAGTGGTGTTTTTCTTGGCATGCAGTGTAGTAATGAATGAATGAATGAATGAATGAATGAATGAATGAATGAATGAATGAATGAATGAATGAATGAATGAATGAATGAATGAATGAATGAATGAATGAATGAATGAATGAATGAATGAATGAATGAATGAATGAATGAATGAATGAATGAATGAATGAATGAATGAATGAATGAATGAATGAATGAATGAATGAATGAATGAATGAATGAATGAATGAATGAATGAATGAATGAATGAATGAATGAATGAATGAATGAATGAATGAATGAATGAATGAATGAATGAATGAATGAATGAATGAATGAATGAATGAATGAATGAATGAATGAATGAATGAATGAATGAATGAATGAATGAATGAATGAATGAATGAATGAATGAATGAATGAATGAATGAATGAATGAATGAATGAATGAATGAATGAATGAATGAATGAATGAATGAATGAATGAATGAATGAATGAATGAATGAATGAATGAATGAATGAATGAATGAATGAATGAATGAATGAATGAATGAATGAATGAATGAATGAATGAATGAATGAATGAATGAATGAATGAATGAATGAATGAATGAATGAATGAATGAATGAATGAATGAATGAATGAATGAATGAATGAATGAATGAATGAATGAATGAATGAATGAATGAATGAATGAATGAATGAATGAATGAATGAATGAATGAATGAATGAATGAATGAATGAATGAATGAATGAATGAATGAATGAATGAATGAATGAATGAATGAATGAATGAATGAATGAATGAATGAATGAATGAATGAATGAATGAATGAATGAATGAATGAATGAATGAATGAATGAATGAATGAATGAATGAATGAATGAATGAATGAATGAATGAATGAATGAATGAATGAATGAATGAATGAATGAATGAATGAATGAATGAATGAATGAATGAATGAATGAATGAATGAATGAATGAATGAATGAATGAATGAATGAATGAATGAATGAATGAATGAATGAATGAATGAATGAATGAATGAATGAATGAATGAATGAATGAATGAATGAATGAATGAATGAATGAATGAATGAATGAATGAATGAATGAATGAATGAATGAATGAATGAATGAATGAATGAATGAATGAATGAATGAATGAATGAATGAATGAATGAATGAATGAATGAATGAATGAATGAATGAATGAATGAATGAATGAATGAATGAATGAATGAATGAATGAATGAATGAATGAATGAATGAATGAATGAATGAATGAATGAATGAATGAATGAATGAATGAATGAATGAATGAATGAATGAATGAATGAATGAATGAATGAATGAATGAATGAATGAATGAATGAATGAATGAATGAATGAATGAATGAATGAATGAATGAATGAATGAATGAATGAATGAATGAATGAATGAATGAATGAATGAATGAATGAATGAATGAATGAATGAATGAATGAATGAATGAATGAATGAATGAATGAATGAATGAATGAATGAATGAATGAATGAATGAATGAATGAATGAATGAATGAATGAATGAATGAATGAATGAATGAATGAATGAATGAATGAATGAATGAATGAATGAATGAATGAATGAATGAATGAATGAATGAATGAATGAATGAATGAATGAATGAATGAATGAATGAATGAATGAATGAATGAATGAATGAATGAATGAATGAATGAATGAATGAATGAATGAATGAATGAATGAATGAATGAATGAATGAATGAATGAATGAATGAATGAATGAATGAATGAATGAATGAATGAATGAATGAATGAAGCTTTATTTAATCTCCGGTTTGATGAGGTTGGTTAGACCTCTAGCAAAAAATATGCTAATGAGCTGAGGAAAAAAAAAAACAAAGAAAACAAAACAAATAAATAAAATAATAGAGAAAGACAGGGAAATCCAAAAACGTATTTACAGTATAAAGCCTAAAATTACGTGACATAGCTATTTACAATAAAAAGCCCATGGCAATTACTTAACAGAACATAGACATTATTAGAAATAGCTAAAACCTTAGCTGTCGGACTGCTTTTTTAAAAGCTGACAATGTACTTAGGGATCTTAAGGTATCAGAAATCTTGTTCCAAGTTATAGCCGCCAAGTATTTACTGAGTTCTTGCCATAACGAATCGTATTAGGTTTCGGTACTTGCAGCTTGTTAACCCCTCTCAGGTTTTTGATGTTGTCTCTTAACCTTAATAGGTCTCTCAGATATTCAGGTTGATAATTGTTGATTGTCTTAAATACAATAATTAACAAGTTCTGGATACGTCGATCCACAAGGCTGTAACCAATACGATCAAAAAGAGTGCTAGTTTCTGAAGACTCGTCACTGTACCAGTAACGAAGTGCTCGTTCACGCAACCTATCCCGTCTTTTACTATCAGACTTAAAACAGTGATGCCATATGGAGGAACAGTAATGAAAATGAGACATTATGAACGAATTATAAAGGCAGAGTTTGGTCCGAAACGATAATATATTCTTTAGTCTACAAAGAACATCTTGTTGCTTTCCAACTTTCTTGCTAATTTTTGCAATGTGTTTTCCAAAATTCAGGGAATTGTCCAAGTTAGCCCAAATAGATCTACTGTTCCAAGTAATGGTAATGCAATACCTTCAGCAAATAGTGATAGCTTGAAATTGGATTTTTGCGACAGAACCAGCGCTTTGCATTTTTCATTGTTCAAGATCATCTTGTGTTTACGAAACCACTCACACACCACCACAGAGCCCTCACACAATCTCTAATCCTGAGAATGATCTTTTTTAGATGTGTCTGACAATGTTGCACTGGTAGTCATAGTTCTCTTGGTCGCCAATTCGGCGGCGAATCCGTTAGTTTACTAGCCTGTTTCAAGCCTTCATCAGAAAGTAGAGCGCGGGAAAAAATTCACGAAGAAAGAAAAACCCCATTTATTTTGCCATTCTCTACATATGAATACAACAAAAATATACAAGAAATTTATAAATAATACATTAAAGATAATATACACTATTCTAACTATATGATTTACAAAATTAAATGTTTAAAAGGGTAATGACAAAGAAGTCAATACAGAAGCCGAGGGCTTATTTTAAAAGGGTAATGACAAAGAAGTCAATACAGAAGCCGAGGGCTTATACACTATAGGCGTCCTAGAACTATAGGTATATGTGAGAGAACTATAGAACTATAGGTATATGTGAGTTACACTATAGGCGTCCTAGAACTATAGGTATATGTGAGTTAAAAGTACTGAATGCAAAATGGGTAATTTTTAAAAGTAAAGAGAAGAAAAGAAAAAGAAAAAAGAAAAGGTACGTGTCCCAACAAAGAGTATATCTGACTAAGAAAGAAAGCTAAATAAGGAATTTTTAAAGTCTTTTGCCAAACAAACTTACACTTTCACTACTTTGGATTTCACGACTTATTTACGAGTTGAAAAACTTAGGTCGACCATGAAAAGCGAATTGAGAATTTTCGAAAATTCGTTCGACAATGAGATACCTTGTTGTTATGGTGCTGGACTATCTGGTAATTGTCTACTAATTATTCACCTCATATTTTAATTTTTTACAAACCCCAAACCCAATATTTTCCAATTTTTCGAAAGTTTTAAACATCCCCCTCTAATTTATATACATTAAAAACATTCAAAAATTCATCTAAAATATTGAATCAAGGAGTCATTTTTTGATTGAATGAAGTTGTGGCTAGAGATTTAAGAAAAAGGGTGGAACAAAACAAAAAGCAATGCTTCTAATCAGACTCTTTCCTTAAACCTGTTTGCTACAGTTTAAATGCAGAATTAGGTTATAAATCGATTATAAAGTAAGTGTACCCAAAATAACTATGGTGTCAACCTTCAGACAAGTATAACAACGAGAAGAGATCTTGGCGCAGGCCCCGGCAGTAGAGGTTTCCGCTTCCTTTTACATAAGCGGGAGAAACTCAAAAGACGTGTGAGGGCTCTGGGGCAAAAAGGAACTAGAAATTTTAACGGGTGTCGGGAGGACAAAGCCCCTCACTCATGCTACTATGTTTTGCTCGTCCTCGCATGTCTCCCGCCCCAGACCCTGAGTCCGTGTTTCGGTAGACATCCCTTTACTTTGGTTTCCCTGGAATTCAGTATTAATGTCTGACGATTTCTGTCGTTTTTTTTTTGCTTAAATTGTTAGCAGACTAATCTCAGTTCTGTGTAGAAATTGAGCTGTTGAAACATTCACAGAGCAAACTTTCAAAGCTATTAAAGTACACTTAGGCTCACTTTTCAAGGATGCCAAACCAGTATTTTTGGCTGAAAACTTACATGATATGCTTTATTTTCACCAGAAAAGAAATAACCCACCGTTACTCTGACTGAGGCTAATTTCATTCCTATTGTTCTTTTCCTTGTGAACAGAAAACGCTTCATTCGTAGGACGTTAGAATTTACCAAGCAATTCCCCTTCCAAACTTGGATAAAATCATCCAAGTATTATATACATGAAGAAACTCGAAAGCAGCTTGTGGTGAACTTAAGAGTTTTTATTTGTTTTTTTGAGGGTAGATATAAAAAATTCATCACAATATAAGAGTCCTTTAATTAACTACATACATCTGAACTTTGAGTTATAAAATAAATATTAAATCATGCAGAAGCCTCAAGCCACAGATGCTCACAGTTTACATGAGAAAACAGCAAAAATTAAGCCGTAGTTAATTACTGCTTAACATCAATACTGCAATAGAGCTGGATGCTGCACTCCTCAGCAACAACAACCTTGTGTGCTTATTTTTCCTGAAGAAGACTGTTTGAAATTAACATTTTCATTCAGATAGAAGGCTGCAGGAAGCACCTGGATCTTGAAATCCTTACACAGAAGCTGGCCTAGAATGTAAAATGATAATTTATGGTGATAAAACGACACAAGAGTTTTGACATTTCTATATCTAGCAGGATTTTTGGAAGCATTACCCCCAAATAGACCTCTTCTGTCAGGCAGTTTTTTTGTGGAAACAAAAGTAGCCAATATAAAAACTAAGATAGATTAACAGTTATTAGAAGTGATTTTCTGTACAAAAGTATTATTTTGTCTTTTTCGCACTCCGTCAATTCCTTTTTCGTCTTTCCTTTTAGTAGATTTAATGTAATTAAAATAAAACTGCGTGTGATAGAAATATTATTTATTGTAACTTAAAATAGTTTTCTTCGTTTCCTTTCCCTTTATTTTTCTTTTAACTGGTCCTCCTAGATTAGCAATTGTTACTTTGCGGGCCAATCTATAAATTGTAATCAGTATTTTTATTAAATAAAGTTGAAGTGGAAGATAGTAACTCATTAATTTATTCTCTTCTCCCACTTTCTTCCTCCTCACCACTTTCTATTTGTCCTTTACTTTTCCTTTATTTATGTGATTTTTAAGCCAATCGAGTGCAAAAAAACCCCCTGTCATTTTGCACTTTTTCAGTCAGAGGGCTGCAAATATCACGTTCATTTTCAAAAACTGGAATTCACTTGGGTTTATGGGGCAAAGATTAAAAAAAAAATGGCATTGCAATTCAGGGAAACCTTCATTTGTTTTACTTCATTCCGTAAAGCCAGTCAGAGCTCACTGCGTTTTGCTTATGTACAAAAAAAAAAAAAAATCCCACAAGAGAAGAGACTTTACCTTCGTTGTCATCATCTTTTCGTCGACCGACACTTATCGGACGAGTAAGATCTTCGCTTTGAGCAATTTTCTGAAAAACAAAAGAAAATTGTCTTTAATTTTTCTTTTCTTTTATTAATAAATCTGCGTTACGTACATTTTGTATATCCTTCTGAACAAATGAAAAAATTGTTTAAGAAATCAATAGGCTCCTTCTTTTTGGGTTACCCAGAATTGACAATCCAAAGTAAAGAAAAAGAAAAAAAATACAATATAATTAAAAATAGATAATTAAAAAAAATAATAATAGTAATGGGAAATGAATCAGATTGAATGATGCTCTTCGAACAGTTTAGATCCAACTATGTGATATTTACCTTTCCTGGTGCAGACATTTTGCTGAGTGTTTTCAGGTAAAGCTTCACTCGAGAAGGTTTGTGAGTACAATCACACTGTTGATTAAACAACCATGTCTTTATGTCTTTTATAGTCTTTGATGTTGTGTCAGGCCATAATCACGCGAGGTGCACATTAAACGGACTTTGTCAATATCCCTTCTATATTTAGTATTGTACCTAGAACTTAAAAACCGATTTTGCCATCTTTTTTGTTCACAGAAGTGGGTGAATTGTTATTCTTGTCATATGCCTGCATCTTCTAACTTTCTTTAAGTCAAATCACGCGAAGGACACTATAGAATGGTTTAAAACACGAGTCACAAGACAAGCGTTTCTTTGGATTTCCTTTTTATCTCATGGCAAGACAAATTATTATTTTTTTCATAGCTGTTTTCATTGTTTTTGTATAAAAACACATTACAAAACACCCCTCCGTAACAGAGCCAGTGAACTGGCCCTACACAGTGGTTTAATTCATTCGGCTACCCAGTGATATTTAGTTTCCCGGGTACCTGGCGCGAATAGTCTGTTTCTACCCGGCTAAATTTTTTTCTTCCTAGGTCAATTTCAATTGTAACTACAAAACCAATGTATGTCTTTCTCCATATTTGCTTTAAAGAAACCAAAACTATAAAACATTATTACCACTGAGAAATGAAATCGGAGCCAGTACAGGTAATCGATCTCGCATTAAAAAGGGTAAACCTCTTACTCCTTCTCGCTAGAGCATTAAAAGGTTTTTCAGTAAAAGGTTTTCAAAGATTTCATACCATTTAAGATGTTAGACCTGCCACCCATTTTAGCCAGTTTTATGGGAGATGCACAACCAAGCAAAAGAAAAAACAAAAACCAAAAAACGGTGAAAACCAAACCAACTCAGTGACGTTTTCTCCGACACCCGGTGAAGATATAGATTCCACTGGGTCTCTTACAGAGGGTCATGGATAAAACGCGAAAATCCCGTTTTATTTTCGTGTTGCGCTTTCACTATCTGGGATCCTGGAACAGGCTGGTCCGCGGCTGCCTACCGAAAGAAGTTTGTATGGGAGTTGAAACGGGGTTTTGTGCATGATGGCGGCCGACCAGCCGTCAGTAGAGCTTCTTCTACCTGCAAGAAAGCAGACAGCTCACCCTAGCCTTCTTTTTGTGGCAATTAAAGTATTGAATTTCTTTTCGATTTACTATGTCTGACGTACAAAAACGCACTTTATATTAATAGTTATTGAACAATAGTCTTCTTCCTGTGTTATCGTTTAGAGTATTAAAGTCCATGTTTACCCGCACCAAATCAAGGGTATTTTAAAACTGTTTGTGAAGTAGTTTAAAGCTATTTAAACTATTTAAGAACTATTTTTACCACAATTTGAGGTATTTTTATTATATTTCACGACTAAAACCAAAATAGCGTTAAAAGTTTGAATTGTATTTGACATCTATTTGAATAATATTTATAACATTTTCCCCGGTTTTCCTTGTATTTGAAATATATTTGCTATCAAAACTACATTTTAAATACAGTATTTAAACTATATTTTCGGAAAGAGAGAACTGGCGAGTTGCTAAAATCTTTTTATATACCGTATTTAAACTGCATTTTGGAAAGAAGAACCTAAAATCAAAGATTTAAAAAGTAGTTTTTACAAGTAAAGTTCAAAATCAGGTTTTAATTAGGATGTTTAAAGACTATTTTGAATATACTTCCTCGTCTACGACCTTAAACAGCTCATAAATAGCATAGTTAAAACATGTTTGAAGAAGGTTTAAGAGGCAGTTCAATTTAAATTGTGATTTGAAATGACGAACATCTTGAAATCTCTCCAAACAGGATTAAAACTAGCTGTTTTTATTGTATTTTCACAAACTATCCTTATTTAAAAGGTATTTAAATGGAAACCTGTTTCCAAACCTAACTTAAACAGGCTGTTTATAGGGTGTTTTGAAAAAAACCGGCTGTCTTATGGTAAGAAATATACTTCAAAGGAAAAAAAGGCAACCAAATTTATTTTCAAACAGATTTTAAATACTGTTTTCGGGGTATTTTTAAAAATTGATACCCGCAGTCACGGACTTGAAAAACAAAATGCAATAGACATGCAGACACAGTCTGCCAAAAGAAATAAGAACTCGTCGTCTAGACACAGCCCATTCTACAAAGGCACTATTCATATAGATAAGCCATCTCGACAGAAGTGTTTCGTCGTCAATCCCAGAAAAAATTGATGAGAATTCTCAATTCTGGACACATCCGATTTCTAATCATGCGAGACTTAATAAGTAACCAGTAAGTATAAACGCCACAAAATTATTAAGCCTAAATCCGCTAACAAACCAAGACATTGAGCTGCCATACAGTTGGGAGCTAATGTATCTTCCAACAAAAACGAACAATCAGCCTTAAACTTCATCAGTCAAATAAAGTATCGAAATATGCATGCATTTCGAGCACATCGACCGGTTTGATAACGCGCGTTGTGTCAAAGTGTGTGACAGTGTAAAGATCTATCGATCCCCAATCATTGTTCATCGAATCGCTCTGTGTATATCTCTACAAAGCCAGATTTTAAATCAATCATTGATCAGTTACTAAGTTTTGAAACTTCCAAAATTCGCATCAACCATAACGTAACATTACCATGCAGTGTAATCTAAATACTGTATTATAAAAAAATCTAATCGATTTTGAGACAGAACAGCAGTTACGGTGAACAAAGATCAAATAAGCCCTGAACAAAATTATATAAATAAACGCTCACCTCCCGTGTTGCATGAAGAACCAAACGCTCAAGAAATTTCCCCACATCGTTATCCTACGTTTATAAATCATGCTGGATGAATAAAATTTGCTCGACTTTAATAGCACGCGCCCGGGGACTTCCCGCGGAATAGAGTCACGTGGTAAAACCACGTGCTAAGGAACAAAGCATCTATGTATTTTAAAATTATGGCGGACGGCTGTTGATGGTTGCAACGTGCGTTGCGTTACTCTTTACTGCGCAAAACGAGTATTTGTCAACTCTGTGGACTGTCCAGACGCGCAGATTTTGTTTTAATCACGAATCAAAATGTCTCCGAGTTGTCAGCGACTGGCTTTTACTGTTAAAGGAACGGATCCAAGTTCAACTGGTGGATACACGTACTGTACCGGTGTTTGAGTCTTCGCGATGCGAATAAATGTGAGTACGATTGTTCCTTATTTTAGAATAATCTGTTATTGGAACGTCTAGGCATACGTGTTATGAAAAGGACAGTTGGATATCTGGCCTTTCGAAGAGCGCTGTCAATTAATTTATTACCAAGAGCCATTTTGGATTTGTTTGTATGCAGTGTTTGCATACCGGTCGTTTTGATATAAAGTAATTTCGATACACCAGGCGATGCAACTCGTTCACATACAAATTGACTCAGTCGAGATGTACAACCAATAGTTCGCGACATTTGTTTTTCTTGCTCACGTGCAATAACTATACATCAGGTAATCGCAATATTTTTTGCAGTTTCACTGCTTAAGTTCGTATCGAAATGACTCTTTTCCATTACAGTTAATTGATCGCAGATTACATTCTTGCTCTCACGCCAAATGTGTCACGTTAAGATTAAGCTTTGTGTCCGTCCTCTTTCGCTCACACATAGCAATACCAACCACAAAACCAATAGTGAATGCTCTGGCTCAGGCCTTGCAAGCTTCATGATGATTTTAGTGGAATCAAATATTATTGTGTTACGTCTTGCGAGAATGAATGTATGTATAGTTGGCAAGTAAAATTCAATAATGAAATTATATATTATAGACATTTAACTTATTATGTTCACTCAGTTAAGCCTAACATGGTTATTTTTCTGCTTGGGAATTCCTAAAAAGTTTCAGGAACATGATATTTTGACATTTCGTTTGTTACATGTAAACATTAATCAGGACCTTATACATACACTCACATGTACAGCTGGTTCATTAAAGGTTGCTTTGGGCATCGGGAATTGAGTAATAGTAAGCTATTGTTTGGTGGTGACTCAGGGAAATCATATTGCATTGTTTGGTATGCCCAAATGCCCAATAACCAACCTTTACTTAATCAGCTATATACAGTGTAGCTTCTGGAGAAGCGACAACCACAAGCTATAATCGACATCCAGTATTTTCATTGATTACATTTTAAACCAAAATCTTCTAATAATCTCTTGTCCATACAAAAAAGTATGTAGTGACGTTGGTGCGTAGGTTCACGCACGTACGTCTTCATAGCGAAGCCAAACTTCGGACCTTCACTACTCGACCCAGGCAATAGTTTTGTATGCGCAGTTGGTGTGATTTGATTGGTTTATACCTGCCCTTAACAATCGAACAATGAGTATTGACAAAGAAAGCTTTACCGGGGGTATACAGTGCATTTTTTAGTACCCTTTTCAATTGGCCGCTTTTGGCCGCTCTAGGAAAAAATTGCCATTTCCGGTTGGCCGCTTTTGGCCGCTTTAGTAGTGAAAGGGTTAACCTCTGCATCCTGTATTCCTGATGCATAAAAATCCCCAAAGATGCAAAATAATAATATTCATGGCATTGCATTCCAATGGATGCAAAGGTCCATAAAAAATCTGAACATGTGTATTTGTAGAAATATCCCATCTGTGTATTCTGTGGCAGTTATTATGGCTGTTGTTGAAGGATGCATATTTCCTTTAGCCTTTAGAAGGACTGTATTTTAATTTCAGTTTACAACAGTTTATTTTCTACTACTGTAGACAACTAGAAGAATTTACAAGAAAATAATTATAAATAAATAAAAAAACAGAACATACAGTAGTGGGACACCCAAAATAACTAAAAATCTAAACTAGCTAGCTAGATCACAGTTAATTTTTATCTTTGTTTCGGAAAGGCCAATAACATCAAATTAATGCTGTAGATCTGATAGCAGCATTGTCAAACCATCATGGTTTGCAGAAAGGCTTCTTATGTTGAAATGAATAAGAAAAGAAAGGCATAGATTTGCTCTGAGAAGGCATAGATTTGCCCTGATTTGCTCTTTGTACTGCAGTAATACAGAGTTTTGGAGTCTGTCAAGCTAATAAGTCAGATTAACTGTCTGGTTACACAAAGGCCCAAGCATTTTCAATTACAGACTTTTTTTTTACGTGGGACTTGATGTTTCTGGACTGGGACTCAATATTTTTCACAAGATGAGTCCCAGGACTCACCATAACTATTTGTAACCAAAATCACTGAATATATATTCAAGTCTCCAACTTTTCCATTGAAAAGCAATACCCCCCAAACATTTTGTTGCACCATTCTTGTAGTTAACTCTTTGAAAATAGACAAGTAATGTCCTTTTCTGACAATCCCAAGAGCTGTTGTTTATTTAAGCTACGCAGATGTCCCTGCCAGTTTCTTTGTATAGCCTGTACTACAGTGTATCTAGTATCAATTCTGTTTGCCTTGTTCATATTCCTTATGCACTAAAGAACAGTAATTTATCAAGTCCTAAAAAAAACGTTCTCTTAGGACCTACACCTGGATGAGAGTGAATCCTCACTTTTTTTTCTCTAAATTCAAACAATTTTATACAGACACCCATTGACTAATAGTTATTAGGACAATGCTAGTAATAATAACTTAAGGAATACAAAAACCTTTTTTCAGTCAACAGATTCTGCCACAACTAATCTTGGTTAATCATACTAATACGGTTTCTTTCTTATCAACTATTTGCTGTAATAAGACCTGCAGTGTACATGTGCTTTTTTCAAATTGAAAAAAAATAATACTATTACTTAATTGAAACATCATGTCAATGTTCACAGATTGTTATGTTTAATGATGCTAGTGTCCTGTGATGTACAATTAAGAACTCAGATGCTATCAATACAGTGTAGATTATATATTTTGTACCCTAACCCTCATTCCTGAATTAATGGTGGAGGAAAATTGCCTGTCCCAGCAACAGTGCAAGTTACTTAATTATTGTTGGATAAGGCAGCTAGAAGGCATCTTATTATATTTCGCTTAGTTTTGCCAATTGCATGTACAGTTAACAATTAATGAATGAGGCGGAGTATCTTATGAAGAATTATGGAGATCTTGGAGGGTGTTATCCGCCTCGACGGATAACACCCTCCTCGATCTCCATAATTCGTCATATGATACGAAAGCTGAATTCAATAATAGTTTTATTATTCATTCAAAATAATTCGTACTTTAAAAACATGGCTAAAACATGCTAACCTCCATCGATCCATCGATGTTAAGTTCATCTTCGATAGTGCACTTTTAGGTTTGTCCAGCTCCACAAATATTCTCCAAATAGCAGATGTCGTCCTTCGAGTTGTCTTGCTGTTCTTGCCTCGTTTTTAGCTATGTTTTCGGCTAGTTCTTACTCTTGAAACAAGTGAAATGTCCGCCATTTTTCAAGTTGACAATCAAAACAACTCAACCCCGTCCCCAGGTCTTCTCGGTTAACGGTGCCTTAACCTGCGAAAACGCTGCATTTTTGACGTCATTTCCTCGTTAAAGACAAAATTCTTCCAAATTTGGTCATCAGTAACTGGTTATGGTGAACTAAACGAGTGCTTTTAGCCAATCAGAGTCAGGAAAATATTTTGAATGAATAATAATACTTGTTATTATGAAACTTTGCCTTAGGGAAGAAATTACCTCTAAGCAATATTAAATCAAGCTTCATGAAGAACAAACAAATATAATTATGTCTTTCCGGCATTCTTATTTCTTTCAGTTATACCAGTAAAGTCTATTCTAGTTTTTGTTAATTTGGCCTATCTGTTTCCAGATCTGTAGCTGTTGTTTCATTGAATGATCCTCAGCGTCCAACGACATGAGTGTCTGATAGGCCAGGGCTAGTAGATTTTGCCATCGGGCTAGTGATTTTTGTTCTTAACTTGCCCGACAGGCAAGTGCTGTTTTTTTTTTTTGGGGGGGGGGGGGGGGGGAGAATTCATATTACAGAAGGATTGTAATCAATCCTGCTAATCAAAAAGGGTTTTGGGGCTATAGCTGAAATGACTTGTGGGCTATAGTACATGCTAGCTACAGCTTGCCCGAATGGCAGGCTGTAAGACTGACTTTCTTTGCACCCTGGGTCACGTCCTTGAGTGTTTTACTAGGCAGTTATTACTGTACCAACTACCTGTGACCTTTGTTTTGTTCAAATGAATTTGGCTAATAGTTGTATTATAGTAGGAAAGAAAATAAACTATATCTTCCTTTAGAAATCTTTATTAAACCTTTAGTTAGTGATTTCATTAGACAATTTTAGAATACACTTTTCTAGTAGTGTTTTAATTTTTAACAAACAATCATACAACTGTATGTGAATATGGTGAGTTTCAAAGAAAATTCCCAAGACATACATGTACATGGTTTAGACAACTCCAGATATAAGTGATGTCATTTTTAAAGGGTTTTTCAGCTGGCTTTTAAGAGTGTTTTTGAAAACTTGCTTTTATTTTCAATTTTTGTTACAAGGAAAATGGTTAAATTTTTATTTTATTTGTAATTAAGAACAGGTTAAAATACCATCAAAAACAGGTTAAAACACCTTTAAAAGCATGTTAAAACACCTTTAAAAACAGATTAAAACACCATTAAAAACAGGTTAAAACACCATTAAAAGCAGGTTAAAACACCTTCAAAAACAGATTAAAACATCATTAAAAACAGGCTAAACAGGGTTAGACAACATTTAAAGGCAGTTTAAAACACCATTCAAAACAGGTTCAAACACCATTCAAAGCAGGTTAAAACACCTTTAAAAACAGGTTAAAACACCATTAAAAACAGCTTAAAACACCATTATAAACAGGTTAAAACACCTTTAAAAACAGGTAAAAACACCTTTAAAAACAGATTAAAACATCATTATAAACAGG
>OZ037994.1:41801226-41906226 GCA_964035705.1 Porites rus
GTACTAAAGGTATCTGCTTCCTTTTACATAAGGAGAAACTCAAAAGACGTGTGAGGGCTCCGGGGCAAAAGGAAACTAGAAATTTTAACGGGTGTCGGGAGGACAAAGCCCCTCACCTCATGCTACTATGTTTTGCTCGTCCTCGCATGTCTCCCGTCCCAGACCCCGAGTCCGTTCTTCGGTAGACATCCCTTTACTTTGGTCTCACTGGAATTCAATATTAATGTCTGACGATTTCTGTCGTTTTTCCGTAAATTTTAGCAGACTAATCTCAGTTCTGTGTGGAAATTGAGCTGTTTAAACCTTCACGGAGCAAACTTTCAAGGCTATTAAAGTACACTTAGACTCACGTTTCAAGGATGCCACACCAACTGTATTTTTGGCTGAAAACTTACATGGTTGATGCTTTATTTTCTCCAGAAACGAAATGGCCTACCGTTACTCTGACTGAGGCTAATTTCATTCCCATTTTTTGTTTTCCATGTGAATAGAAAACGTTTCATTCGGAGGATGTTAGAATTTCCCAAGCAATTACCCTTGCAAAATTGGATAAAATCACCCAAGTATTATATACTTGAAGAAATCAAAAGAAGCTTGTGGTGATCTTAAGAGTTTTTATTTGCTTTTTGAGGTTAGATTTAATAAATTTCATCACAATATAAGAGTCCTTTGATTAATTACATAATCTGAACTGTGACTTAAAAAATAAATATTTTCTTTTAATTTTCAATGCAAAAGCCTGAAACTATAGATGCTCACAGTTTACATGAGAAAACAGCAAATAAATTAAGCCGTAGTTAATTACTCCTTAACATCAATACTGCAACAGTGCTGGATGCTACACTCCTCAGCAACAACAACCTTGTGTGCTCATTTTTCCTGAAGCCGCAGATTGTTTGAAATTAACATTTTCATTCAGATAGAAGGCTGCAGGAAGCACCTGGATCTTGAAGTCCTTACACAGAAGCTGACCTAGAATGTAAAATGATAATAGTGATAAAACGACACAAGAGTTTTGACATTTCTATATCTAGCAGGATTTTGAAAGCATTATCCCCAAATAGAGCTCTTCTGTCAGGCAGTTTTTTGGGGGCCAAACAAAAGTAGCCAATATAAAAACTACGATAGATTAACAGTTGTTAATAATAAGTGATTTTTTGTACAAAAGTATTTGTTTTTTTGGCACTCCGTCAATGTCTTTTTCGTCTTTCCTTAGAATTAAAATAAAAGTATGATAGAAATATTATATATTGTAACTTAAAATAGTTTCCTCCCTTTCCTTTCCTTTCACTTTATTTTTCTTTTAACTGCAAATTTCGGTAGGTTCATTTTCAAAAACTGGATTTCACTTGGGCTTTATGGCTAAGGTTAAAAAAAAAATGGTATTGGAATTCAGGGAAACCCTCATTTTGTTTTACTTCATTCCGTTAAACTAGTCAGAGCTCCCTGCGTTGATTTGTTTATTACAAAAAAAAATCTCACAAGGGAAGAGACTTTACCTTCGTTGTCATCATCTTTTCGTAGACCGACACTTATCGGACGAGTAAGATCTTCGCTTTGAGCAATTTTCTGAAAAACAAAAAAAAAAATTGTCTTTAATTTTCCTTTTCTTTTATTAATAAATCTGCGTTACGTAGATTTTCTATTATCTTTTTGAATAAGTGAAAAAATTGTTTAAGAAATCAATAGGCACCTTCTTTTTGGGTTACCCAGAATTGACAATCCAAAGTAATAAAAGAATAAAAATACAATCATAATTAAAAATAAATAATTAAAAAATAATAATAATAATGGAAAGTGAATCAGATTGAATGATGCTCTTCGAACACAGTTTAGATCCAAATATGTGATATTTACCTTTCCTGGTGCAGACATTTTGCTGAGTGTTTTCAGGTAAAGCTTCACTCGAGTAGGTTTGTGAGTACAATGACAATGTTGATTAAACACCATGTCTTTATGTCTTTTATAGTCTTTGATGTTGTGTCAGGCCATAATCACGAGAGGTGTACATTGAATAGACTACGCTAATATCCCTTCTAAATATGGTATTGTACCTAGAACTTAACAACCGTTTTTTCCAATCTTTTTTGTTCACAGAAGTGGGTGAATTGTTATTCTTGTCATATGCCTGTATCTTCTAACTTTCGTTAAGTCAATTCACGCGAAGGACGCTATAAAGAGGTTTAAACTAAAACGCGAGTCACAAGACAAACATTTTTTTGGATTTCCTTTTTATCTCACGGTAAGACGAATTATTATTTTTTTCAAAGCTGTTTTCATGGTTATTGTATAAAAACACATTACACCCCTCTGGAAAAGAGCCAGTGAAACCCTACCAAGTGGTTAAATCAGTCGGCTACCCAGTGATTATTTAGCCTCCCGGAAACCGGCGCGAATAGTTTAATTTCTTTCTACCCGGCTAATTTTTTTTCCTTCCAGATCAATTTCTATTGTGACTACAAAACCAGTATATATATTTCGTTATTCATATTTGTTTTTAAGCAAGCAAAACTATAAAACCATTATCACCTGGCGCGAACAGTCTGTTTCTACCCGGCTAATTTTTTTTCTTCCCAGGTCAATTTCAGTTGTGACTACAAAACCAATGTATGTCTTTATTCATATTTGTTTCAAAGGAACCAAAAATATAAAACATTATTACCATTGAGAAATGAAATCGGAGGGTACAGGTAATCGATCTCGCATAAAAAAAGTGTAAACCTCTCAGTTTTTCTCGCTAGAGTAATATGTAAAAGGTTTTCAAAGATTTCATACCATTGAAGATGTTAGACCTGCCACCCGGTTTAGTTAGTTTTATGGAAGATACACAACCAAAAAAAAAAAGTAAAAACCAAACAACTCGGTAACGAAGAGTCTCCGAGACCCGGTGATTCTACTGGGTCTGTTACAGAGGGACATGTATAAAACGCGAAAATCTCGTTTTATTTTCTTGTTCCGCTTTTACAATTCCGCGGAACCCACTATCTCGGATCCTGGAACGGGCTGGTCCGCGGCGGCCTATCGAAACAAGTTTGTATGGGAGTTGAAACAAGGTTTTGTGATGGCGGCCGACCAGCCGTAAGTAGAGCTTCTTCCACCTTCTAAGTCTGCAAGAAGGTAGAAAACTAACTTTAGCCTTCTTTTTGCGGCCATTAAAGTATTGAATTTGTTTTCGATTTACTATGTCTGACGTACAAAAACGCACTTTATACTAATATTTCTTGAACAATAGTCTTCTTCCTGTGTTATCATTTAGAATATTAAAGTCCATGTTAAATTTAGAGACACTCCCCACCCTCACCCCTGCTTTTCGCAGTCTTCGCTGGCTTTCATTTACATCCCCTTTCCCTTTCGCTTCTAACTAGCACATGAAAACCATATAGTTGAAACACACTGCAATCACTGTTTCTCCGACATAATAATAATAATAAAAAAATCGTTGCCTTTAATTCCTCGTGGGATTTTATTCCCAAAGAAAAACCTGTGAATCGGGTTAATGGTTATAAGCATCTATTTATTTGTAAGATAATTTGTTTTCTGAAGTGCAGCCGGCCAACTGGTATTTAAATGGCGTCAACAAGTCCCAATTTTCATTTTTTTTTTTTTTTACGCAAAGCGGGCTAAAGCTTTGTAAATAATTCATTAAGTCAATATAAGGTTGGCCCAGCTTTAAATACATAATCTCTACCTTATTTGAAGACTCCCAACTCACATTTCTCGATTAACAATTTTTAGTGACAGTGACTGACTTTCTGCTTTATTTTGTCTCATGAGGCTCTTATTTGTGCACTTTGATTCTTTATTCGAAATAAATACCTCAGGGCACATACTGCACAATATGTTAACAGTTCACTATTACTAATAGATGTTATGTAAATTATTGGTAAAGCTTTTTGAAAACGGTCTCCAAAGTGAAAATTTTTGAAAAAATGTTTTTTTTTTGTCAGTTGCGACCAGACATGGTTAAGTGCTTCATTGTCATGCAAGTGAAACGCGACGCTAATGGTAAGTGGCCTTTTCCCCTTATTTGTAAAGGCTCGCCCTTCTTTTTAAAGAACTGTGTTTTTACTAGCAACTACAATTCGCACTCTAAATTACTAGAATTTATTCTGTTTTCTAACGCTAAGTGTTACATTGATCTGTTCTCATGGCGTATCACTCTGCAAGGATGATCCTATGCTGCATTGAAAAAGATTATGGTTTTGGAACTTTCAGTTTTTATTTAAAGAAAAAAGCGATTGAGAGGGCTCCCATAATGCTATGTAGCGATGAGGACTTTGTAGAAAAGAAATAAAAGTTGGTGATATGTGGCCACCTCTCAAATGGCTACAAATACCTCTCTGCAACCGCCAATTTTTTTGGGCAGACATTTCATACACTGACTTTTGCTTAAACCTCATCTCTACAACGGACACCTCTCTATAATCGCTGCACTTTCTTCTATCCCCGAGGTAGCCGTTTTAATTGTGGAGACGTTTAACTGCACTTTGTGCATGACAAAAAATGTTTAGCAGTTAACCTGGTACCAGTTTACCTGGTTGCTCACAATTATGTTTTAATACTACCTCTCCTCATTGCGCTATAGATAAGCCGCTTCAGTTCTCTTTTTATGTCTCGTTTCAAAAACGCGTAAACCAACGGATTTGCCGCCGAATTGGCGACTAAGAGAAGGGTAACTACCAGTGCAGCATTATCAGACACCCTGTCTGAGACAAACATGATTCTCAGGATCAGATAGTTTTTTACTAGATGACATGCCAAGAAAAACACCACTATAGCAATTATGAATGGTGCTGAGCTATGTTTGCGTCTACCAGGACGTCTGGAAGCAGCTGTCTTCAGTGAAGCCCGTTTGAGTGAAGTTTGCAGTTCCTTTCTGAGAGACTCCATAGCAGAATTCTGAAGTAACTGCGCGCGAACTACGGCCAAAATACGGACAACAGCATAGACAAACAGAGTGGAGCACAGTATGTCAAAACCTGAGACACCAGTTAGACGCAACACTTTTAAAACAGTGTCTGAGGTTGCAGCGAACATTCCCAAGACAAGGTACAGAGATATCAACAAGGGAATCAGCCATGCCAACAAGATGATCCTTCTAGGGCGTCTCAAGATAATGGTAGTGTTGTATCTAAGAGGATGAAGAATTGCTGCGTAACGATCCCACGTTAAGATGCAGAGATTTGCAACTGAAGAGTGAACCAGAAACCAATACGCTGCCATGTATATGCTCTGGTTACAGATCCTATAATAGCTGACGCAAACATGACCGCCGGGGAAGGCAACCATTCCGACGCCCAGATCAGCAACTGCCAGGGAAATTACAAACCAGTTGGGTGGAAAATGGAGGCGGGGTATCGCAGCGATGAAGGCTATTATAAAACCATTCCCAAGAACGGCTAACACGGAAAGTAACCATCCCGAAACATCGAGCCAACTTTCCATGTCAGAACAATTTTAGAGATTATTTTACGACTTCAACCTACAAGAAACCGTTGAAGAGTAAGTGCCGAATACCCAGTCACTTTTCAGTTCACTTCATTTAAATTTCTCTGACGCTCTGAAAAGTGAAGCGTTACACGAAAGCTCTTAGACTGTCATCAGCTGAAATATCATTCAATTTTATACTCGCGATACCAACAGTGACATACTTCGCTTTATAAACAAGTTTCACTGTGGGGAGGGAAGAAATACGATCTCCCCTAAAAACGCCCGCTAGGACGAAAAAAAATGACACCGAACATATGTTTCCCGCCCTCACGCTTCACGCATGCGCCGTACGGTCTGGAAAGATCTGGAAATCATGGAGGCTAACGGGAACAAGCGAAAGCTGAGAGGATTTCACTGTTTTGACTTTCGTTTGTTTTAGCGTGTTTTTGATCAATTGAACGTCTTAAGATACTGTGGTATCAAAGTAAACGGAAGTAAAGAGAAACCAAGTCGATTCTTGCAAGTACAAGTGATCAGTGTATGACTCATTCGCTACAATCATTGTATAAAGCTTGTGAAACTGACTTTCTTTGTACCCTTTACTAAGAATGGTATATTTAAACTTACAAAATGTGGACTTTGTCCTGAAAGGTTTCTGTATACTACGCAGTGTAACACAGATTATGGTTAAAACGTATAATCGCAGCTGTAACAGGGACATGTAACTTTTTCACATCCCATTGTCCTTTCGTTACAGACTCAATCCCCGTAGCGAATACCAATTTCAGCGACTCTAATCTCATTTTCCCAGTGGGACCAAACAGTTCAACTCTTTAGGACCAACTCCAAACCCAAGTATAAGTTTTCTTAAGCACGCCTTATATTTCAATATTTGATTATAGATTACCACTGATTGCAGTCCAAGAAGACATTGGAGGCAAAGCATCTCATCGATCACGAGACTCTCAACACTACATTCAGTCCATTTAGTGGAATTAGCTTAAACCTCTGGTTAAACCCATCTACTGTGTACCGGAATTGAATACGCGTTATAATAGGTTTGTTTTTGCAGGCTAATGGAATGCACTAAAGCTACTGGGATTTAGGGGTTGCAGAGATGCACTTTCTTTAATTTCTTCTTTGCTTCACGATCTTCCCAGATTAGGTCCTCTGTAACCCAAATACCATCCTTAAGATCACGCTTCTTCTGGATAACTTTATTCCTCTGTGAACTTGCAAATAATTACTCGCGGTTTGTCGTCATTTCGAAGACCACCACGATGCGCGTTTTCAGTCTCCGGCTCCATATCAAGCTGATTGAATAAAGTGTTACGGACTTTTTGGACACAATCCTCGTTAGTAGATTCTGGAACGTTGTGGAAAAGGAGGTTGTATTATCAAGAATACCGCTCAAGGGACAGCAGCTTTCACGCATTCCCTCAATTTGCTTAGCGTGTTTTTGAACGGAGCTTTCCATCTCGTCGACTTTACACCTCGCGTCATGAAGCTCGCCCTTGAGTTCTTCAAAGCTGTCGTTGGCTAGATATTTTATCTAACGTTGGCTAGATATTTTATCTAACGTTTCATTCAGCTTTACTTTAGCTTTTAAGCTTGAGATGTCCTGAATGATTTGTTTCTGACCTTTGCTCAGTTGCCCAAGCGACTCTCTTACAAAAAAGGAAATTGTAGGCAGCTGATATTAGAATGTAATCTGAATGTAATATATAAGACGTGCTTAAGATAGCTTATCTGCAATAGGTCATTCACCTCATTCTAATATGGTGGCCTTGTTGCTTTTCTTTAATGTTTTTGTCACGTAACTCTTTGCCTCCATTTCAGCCTTCAGACGTGATAAGAACCGTTTCCGCGATCAAAACGGATCTGAAACGGGCCAGTTTTTACCCGGGGGGTACTCCCTATAATTGCCCATTCGGGGAGACTCTGTCCAAAAAGGTTCTTTTAAGCACCGTGATAACGTAAAAGGGTTAGCCTTCCCACCCTGTACTGGTCTAATCAGGAATGGAAAGGAAGATTACAAAAGACAGCCATTGCATGTTTAAAGTCACAAACGGCCTATTGTGGCATACCACAATATTTATCAGTCTGGGTTATTTAAAATCATTTTTAAACATTTTTATCCGCACAGTGAAAGTAAAACTCACTACGTCGACCCTTTCTATAAGGAAAGTTATGCCCTGTAGTTATGCGTCCTGAATAATTTTGAGTTTTTGAAGCGTTTAGAAATTGGAATGCAAAGGAATTCTCTGCAGATTCCTGCACGAAATCATGACACCATTTAAATTGCCTCAAATAGGAGTCAACGATTCACAGCCGCTATGCTGAATTTGGGGAATTGCGCGAACTACCGTAAAAATCCGAAAATAAGCCCCTCCAAATATAAGCCCCCCAAACTCGTAACGCAAAAAACCCAACATTAAATCGCCCCTCCAAATATACGCCCCCCCCCCCCACCCGGGGAGCTTGTACTTGAAAATTGCCCTCGAGTACAAAGAAAAACAAAGCAAAAACGGTAAATTTCCTTCCAACTATAAGGTTAGCCCAATCGATTTTGAAACCTAAATTTCTCTCCGTAGATAAAACCCTCCGAATATAAGTCCCTCCAAAAATAAGCCCCTCAAAAAGGGGCTTATTTTCGGAATTTTACGGTATGTTGTTAGACCCAGGTACCCTCGGTCTTCATTCAGCGATCGCAGCGATCATATGGAAACCATCAATCGATGCGATCGCTGAACCGCATTTTTGTCAGCGATCCCAGCGATGGTAGCGATCATATGGAAAGCAGGCTTTAGGCCCCCTCTTCAAGGATCAGCAGGAGGATGCCAGAGCAGTATTTTCGGCTGCAAACTTTAATGATATACGCTTGTTTTCTCCAGAAACGAAATTACCCAGCCTTACCCTGACTGGGACTATTTCATTCCTTTTGTTGTTTTCCTTGTGAATAAAAACTGGTGCACTCGGACGATGTCAAAACTGAAGCTGGAGCAGAATTGCCCTTTTTTGGTTAAATAACCCATGAATTATTTCTACGGAAGCAATCAAAATCAGCTTGTGGTAATCTAATAAGAGTTACTTTTAATTATTCTCACGTAAAATCTACCAATTTCATTACAATATAGCTTCTTTATTTAAGTAGATACATCGGAACTGTGGCTCATAAAATAAATAAATATATTTTTTTAACTTTCAATGCAATTAGGGTTTTAAAGTAATATCTTACAGCTTACATTTCTATGAGAAAACAGCTACAGCGATAAACAATTCAAAAGAAGTATAAAAGAGCAATTAGTCAGTTCTTTATATCCTGCATGGGTGCAACAGTGATAGGTGCCGCATTCTTCAGCAACAACAACCTTCTCGGCTCATTTTTCCTGTAGCATTTTGCTTAAAATTGACATTTTCATTCAGATAGAAGGCTGCAGGAAGCACCTGGATCTTGAAATCTCTACACAGAAGCTGGCCTGAAAAGATAAAATAATAATAATAATGAAAAAAGAGGAAAAATGATTCTATATCACTTTCACATTTCTATATCTAGCCGGATTTTTGAAAACGTTACCTCTAAATAGACCCCTTCCCTCGGACAGTTTCTTCTTCAGCCAAAATAATATCTCCAAAGCAATATAGAATATAAGACTGTGACCATTGCTTTTTTTCTTCTCCTCCTTATCGCTCTTTGAGCGAAAAAAAAATGAAAACAAAACAAACCAAAAAACAAAACCAGGAAAACGAAACGAAAAAAGAATCCTCCTTTTGGCCCTTTTTCGACTCAAGTGGCTACAAATTTTCTCTAGGTTCGTAATTTCCAAAGAATCGGCTAGATATACAATAGTCCCGTCTACAAATTAATGGAATTCATTTTGGCTTTAGAGCTATCGATATATACGGCATTAAAAAGGAAAACTGGAAATCGCACTAGTGGATTAACATTTCATTTCTTTTGTTTCAGTCCGCGTTACGCCTCAGGACTCACTGCGCCTATTTGTTTAGTTGAAAAAATTCCATGCAGAAGAGAAAAGACCGTCTTTACCTTCATTGTCATCATCTTTTCTTGGGGCGGCATTTATGGGACGTGTGGGCCCTTCGCTTTGTACAATTTTCTGAAAAATATATTTATTTATTAAATAACAAATTCTTCAAATCTTTGTTTTTTGTTAAAATAATCTGCGTTACAGTTTGTATACACTTTTGAACAAATGCAAAAGCTGTTTAAAGAACCAATAGGAACTTTTTGGGGGGTAAGCCAGAATTGACAAATCCAAAATAATAAAAGAATGGAAATAAATATAATAATGATAAAAACATGGAAAATGACCCAGATTGACTTGTGTTCTTCGAACACAGTTTAGGTACAACTACATGATACAGTGAAACCCCGTTCAAACAAATTGGCCGTATTAATAGGGTGGCTGTATTACCGGAACAGTGTAATTCGCACTTTTTGAATAACTTAGTCTCTTTAATAAACAGCCGGAATGTTTTAGATATGGCCAGGATCCCATCATAGCGCGTAGTACAGTAATTGTGAAAACTAGTTGAAACATTCCTTCAGTACGTGACTATTAAACCGTCACAAATGCGTTTTAGGTATACTATAGTCTACTGAAAAAACATTACAAGATAGGCCCATTTAGCAATTTAATTTTCTAAATTTCGAACGAGTGGCCGTATTAACGGGGTGAAATTATAAAAGATTCTGCCGTTTGGGATTTTAAAATGTGGCCGTTAGCCGTATTAACGGGTGACCGCATTTAAAAAAATAACAGCCTAATGAAATATTTACCTTTCCTGATGCAGGCATTTTGCTGAGAGTTTTTGCAGGTAAAGCTTCACTTGTAAAGGTTCTTGAGTCCAAAATTACACTGTCTAGAGCACTTCATCTATAGCTCTTTTATAGTCCTTGATGTTGTGTTGAACTGGAGCAAGGCGATGATCACACGAAGTGCACATGAACGGATTATGTCAATATCCCTTCCGTATGTAGCTAGTTTTGACAAAGGATTATGTCTCTGATGTTGTTTCACAAAAGTGGGTTAATTGTTAATCATGTCTTTCTTAAAGTCAAATCACGCGAAGGAAACTACAATTATGGAAACTTTATTTGTGTTTAATGTAAAATTGTAAATCTCGCTAGGTATAGGCAATTTATAAATGCTGCTTGAGATTGAATTATTCCAAAAAAATAATAATAATAAAATAAAAAGAAGAAGAAGAAAAGAAATTATCAAATTAAATCAAAATTACATTAAGTCTGGGCTATCCCAATTCCTATTTCTACAACAAAAGATGTGATATGTTGCTCTAATGGCTATATTTATCATTTTTTTGATAAATATCACAAGACAAACTTTTCTTCGGACTTGCTTTTAATCTCATAAAAAGCGTTAACATATTGTTTGTAAAAAGCAATTTTTTCTGGTCATGCAGTATAAAGCAAGAACTTCCTGAAATCAGCAGTTGTTTTTCAAGGCATAGGATAGAAGGATGGAGATTGTGTTAGCCAAAATTTGTTACACATAACAGCCGGACAACTATTTGTCTTCCTCTTAGGTAATTCCCTTGAAAAGGATGTATTCACTCATTCCACGTTAAGTGGGTAAATTGTGCCAAGGATTTTCGAAAAATCGAAGGTCAACAAATCAGACAAGTAGTTAGTTTAACCGAAAGATATATTATTGAAGGGTGAGAAACCAAAATTTGGTCAACATATCTTTTATCTATAAAAAGTTATGGCCTGTTATTTAATAGCATCTAGTGTGATATTTTGTATGGCTTGAAACAGCACAGTGTTGCATTATAGTATGTTTTTTTCAATTTAGCATACTATGAAATGTTTAAAATGAAATCCGTGGAAGGCTAAGGTCTGAGTTTTACATTTTAGTCAAGTCAGTGGCTCAAGGAATGAAAAAGTCAAGTTGTTCTGCCATGGTGTTCTTTGGTCTGACGTAACAAAATATTGAGAATTTAAAATTGCTGTGTTTTTTTTAATGTTTTTTCCTTAAAAAAGCCGTCAGACTAAACATTATTTTGCTAAACGTGAAGGAAAGAAAGTGTCGTTTACCTTTTTTATAGTTTGGAAACATGTGATCTACTAGAAAACGAGTGATTATCAAATAAGTTTCGGTAACGGAAGTTACAGAAGGAAGGTAATATTTCATTTCTCTTCCAACTACTTACTTTTGGGATTACAGACCGTCTTAAATAACAATGCATATGACTTATTCCATTGAATTGAATTAATGCTAAACAATTTTGGATGAAATTTTGGAATTTTTGGGTGGAACAAGACTAAAAACAACAAAATGACCAAAATAAATTGAATTGAAAGAAAAAAAAATTATTAGATACATGGTAATCTGTTAGAATTCGTACAAGAATTGTAATACATGAATATTGTAAGGTCCATTCACAGAAAAGAGGGTTGAACTAGCGAAAACAGCTTCAGATAATCCACGTCCTGTTTTGTGTAACCTCCGTTACTTTAAAAAAAAATAATAAAATGATCAAGATGCCTGTCCCATTTTCATCTTATATTCCTAAATTGCCTAGAAAAACTTCAAAGGAAAATAAACTTCTTTAAACTATGCAAAAAAAACTCGTCGTACCACAAACTCAGCTAAAATTTCCTTATCACACTTGACAGAGAGGTATCTCACCAATGGCACACGTATGAGGGTTACTTATGACGAAATATTCACCAGATGTCATCAAGGCTTGGGTTGTTTGATGGGGCAATCGTGTGACAGCATTTCCTGAAATTTTCCTGACGTTTATCCCATGTTTTAGAGACCGGACAAATTCTTGGAAACGGAAGTTACAGTAACGGAAGTTACAATTCTACCTTTTCTGTTACATCTTGAAGTGAAATTAATAACTCGGAAGAACCAAACATACTCCATAATAATCTTCACTAGCTCCTCCGTCACCACAAAAATCAGCACGACCCACTTTTCATTTTTTCCTACTGTAATCTTAGTAACGGAAGTTACAACCTTAAATGTTCACCCTGAATCCTGCTATTGTAAGAGGGAATTTCTTTCCACAGGCTTCTGCTCTTCATTTTCTGTATTGCGTATCAAAAAGAGCAAACTTAAGTAATATTTACCCGATGTAAATCATTCGCAGTATTTATTTCTAGGCCATTTGTGATCTGCCTTCAGATCGGTAACGGAAGTTTCATAAAAATAGCGGACACCAGTTCACTGTAGTTAAAAGCAACAAAACTGACCTGCAGTGAGAAATGATCATGTAGGACTTTAGTTTAGGTCCCTCCCGAGACATTGGGTTGATTAGTTTCCATAGTATAAGGCGACAAGCAAAAATATACCGTAACCTTCTATACCCACCCTCTCTTTGGACATAGCAAAATTGCATTTTTTGGACACTTTTGGCCTTGATTCCCTCAAAGTTACTGTCTACAGGAGCACAAAGGGGTACTGTCGCTATTTATTTGGGCATATTTTAAGTATTTTTCAGCGAAATGATTTTGGGAAAACAATTTGAGTCCCCAAAACTTGCCATGGAAACCCAAAAATGGTAATTTACGCACGTAACGTGGAATGAGTGTATTATCCAGATATTTTTCAGAGCCCATAGTGTTTAAATTGACAGCCATAAGGAAATTTAAAAATTGCAATAAAAAGATGAGGCCCGTAATTCTAAGTATTTTTTTCCCCTAGTTGCAAAACGTTCGAAACTTAAAAAACTGTCAAAAATTCATCTCATCAAAAGCTATGAATCTTTTTTTGCCTGGGCCATAATTTTTTTAGTAAAGTAACATCAAGTTATCAAATCTACCAAGAATGTAAGAATAATGGACAGTTTTGACATCATCTCATACTCCTCTGTCACCAAATGCAGAGTTCAGTGTCATTCATATCTAAATAATACAATTTCTGCTATTCCTTTCTTTTTTCTCTTGAAAGTGTATTTTTCTTGCAGCCATAATGAGTAAAAACACCAATAAAAAATAGGGGTCACCGTTCTCGGTTCATGGCAAAAAGACAACACACGTGACAATTTTGGCTTCAAATGATCATTTTACGAAAAGGGACCGGGACGATTTTCAAGATCGGCACGTTCTCAGCCGAGAGGAGTTATAGTGATAATCGCTATTAACCAATTGGAGTACAAAAAAGATATTTGCTGGCCTCTCTTTAGGCGACTGGACAAAACTACCGCCACATTTTATTTGCCAATGCTATGCGCAGCAAGTGATGCGCAGTGCAGTTTCTGAAAAATTTTTTTTCGATTTATGGCCCAAGCACGAAGCGCGCAGGTCGTCAAAAAAAAAAACAAAACAAACGAAACACAACAAAGCAACAACAAAAGAAACGAGGATCAGTAATTTGCAGTACGGACCAAGAAAATATGGCTTCCCGTTTGGGGGACCGGAAAGGTCCGGAAACAACTGCTGAGGACACTTTGCAGGACACACGATTTGACAGTCATTTGACAGGCGTCAAAAAAAGAAGATTTTATTGGCTCATGAAAACATTAACACATAAAAAAGGCTTCCCGAGAAAGTGAAAACAAGAGGGCCATTTTGAAAAAAGTTAATTCGGTCAAAACTAAGAGCACTGCTGGAGTATCTTGGAAACTGAACACTGTGTCTGTGTTAGCTTTCTGTGTCAGCCACGCAGGCTACCTGTTTACACTCTTGGCCGGCCGGACAAATCTTAACCCTTTAACATTTATATATTTTCTCCATCTATATTTTTTATTTGGAAGAAGAAACTTTCTTTTATCACCTCATTCCATAGTAACCATTGCCTTCATTTTCATGACCTTCATTCAAATTTCATCAGAGAGCACTAAATCTTTCGGCTAATAATTTTTTGGGTGATTCTTGTAGGCATAGCGTCAAAAAGTTAGCCTTACCTTTTGAAGTTTCAATTTTTGTCCATCTTTGCCATACGTTGAACTAGACGACAGGATACAGTTTTAATGCCTAAATATATTCCGGCTTAAATAACAAAAGTATACCATTTTTTTGAAAAATTCCATTGAGGCGAAGAACGTTTTAGCTTTTTAATAAAGTTAGCAAATAGCGCGTGACCTAGCCACAGTAAATACATCCTCTGTCACTTTAGGGGTTAAAGGCATAACCACAAACTTTTCTCTCCTACTAGGATGTCCGTTTTCTGATGGGAATGTTTCGAAATTCAATAGAAAAATAAAGTCACTTTCAGGGAACGCTGCAGAGGTCAGATTCATAAGGTTATATTGAGCAAGTGAAAAGTGTTAAAAGCAAATTCTTATGGATGAAACTGACCTGATAAAGCTATCTATTTTAGGTAGATATAAGGAATATAGAGTAAACGAAAAAAATAGAAAAAACTTGCTTCAAAAAGCTGTTCACCGTAAAAGTTATTCATTACCACTTTAAACATATTATAGATATTCATGTATAACCATAGGTCATGATGTGTGTTATCAACAGATGTTAGAACAGAAAGCAGTATTCCGCAAAGACATTAATGAAGCCCTCCGGGTGGCCTATTTATTTCAAGCCCATTTGAGGGAGGGGGGGGGGGAAGCTTATTTGAGAGGGGGAATTATTTAATTTAGAAAACACGATGGTATCAGTTCTCCATGAAGAACTAAAATACAAAGTAGAGGAGCTCAAGAACAAGAAGGTTGGAGGGTATGCAGCCGAGGATCAGAATCAAATCCGAACTTCCAGTTGCTTTATAAACCATCCTGATCAGTCCACATGAAGTTTTACAGTCCTGATTGATTAATACAGTTTCTCGTTTATTAGTGAAGAATAATTAGTGGAGGAGAGTAGGGGCTTATAAACTTTCTTTCCCTGAAAAGGGGGGCTTATTATAGGTTGGGAGCTTAGTTCCGGGGGGGGGGGGGCTTAATAGAGGATTTACGGTATAACGGTCACATTTCGGTTGAAAGTAAATCGGAATTTAAGAAAGGGAATGCATCTAATGATATCTGTCGATTTAGCTTTTATTTCTCAGCTCAGTGAACTGTATCCATTAATGTACCAAATTGCCAACGCCACTAAAGAACAGAAGATACCAAAAATTGTTGTGGCAAACCTTGATTAAATCACCCAATTGTTAAACACATAAGATACATAATATCAGCTTGTGACGATTTCAAGAGCTTTTATTAGAAAGTATAAGAGTACCTTAATTTACAACAATACTGCATCTGAACTGTGACTCAAAAACAAATATAGTTTTTTTTAAACTTTCAATGTTAAGGGCTTAAATCACAGCTTACAATTTATATGTCAATAATTTAACAAAATAGGCAATTTTTAATTAACATATTGAATCGTATTTAATCATCCTTTTAGATCAACGCTGCAACAGTTACAGATGCTACACTCCTCAGCAACAACAACCTTGAGTGCTCATTTTTCCCGAAGCCGCAGACTGTTTGAAATTAACATTTTCATTCAGATAGAAGGCTGCAGGAAGCACCTGGATCTTGAAATCCCTGCACAGGAGCTTAGCTGAAAGGTTAAATAATGAAAATGGGTAAAAATAAAATAAAATAAGAAGCGAAAATGTTCTAAGTTTCACAGTTGCAAGGCTAGTTTCAGTTGGTACTTGGCTCCATAAGAAAAAAGAGATTTCAGGGGTTTACTACATTTTTTGGTTTTCTTCCTTTCAGCATCGGAGCTTATTGTGGTGTGTTGTTTCTGTAAACAAAATCCAAAAGAATATTTAGCCTTTACCTTCGTGGTCATCATCTCTTCGCAGAGAGCCATCTATCTCACGTCTGAGCTCTTCGCTTTGCACAATTTTCTGAAAAACGTTTTATAAATTGGTTAGTATTGTTGTTGTTGTTGTTAATTGTTAATCTTCTTCTACAGGTCTGTTCGCTTAAAACAACAGTGTTAAACTTCGGAAGTACTTTTAAACAACGTCACATAGTCCCCCCCCCCCCCTCCCTCCGCCCCTACCCAACACAAATGAAAATGGAAAAGCATCATGACTATGGACCTTTTATATTTAAAAATATGATTTTTATCATTCACAATCTGTGAAGCACAATCATAAACCAGTCGACATATTATTTCGTTCAAGAAAGATCTTATTCTGCCAAGGCTGTTAAATCTGATTCAAAGTTTCCTATGATAGACAATTTTGCACCATATCCCCTCCGTCAAAAAGTAAAAATATAATATCTCGGAGGATTGTAATAACGTTTATACAAGCTAGTGAGATATTTACCTTTCCAGATGCAGACATTTTATTTGTTGAGAGTTTTCAGGTAAGGCTTCACTCAAGTCTAGAAAGCTTGTGAGTTCAAAATCACACTGCTGATGGACTTCATCGACAGGCCTTTTATAGTTCGTGATAATGCGTCGAAATATGGTCAGGCCAAAATCACGCGAGGTGTTCTTTAAGTAGACTATGTCTATATCCCTTCTATATAAACAGATGTAGTGTTGTATATAGAACTCAACAAACTGATTTGTAATGTTGTTACACAAAGGTGGGTTTATCGTTTATCTTGTCATATGCCCGCCTGCATCTTCTGACTTTCTTAAGTCAAATCACACTTATCTAGTACATTGCAAGAAAATTTAGTTAAGTACAAGTCACAAGAGTTGCTTTAAAATGCATATTAAGTTATTTTTACAAATCCATTTTTATGGTTATTGTTTAAAACAAGAAGAGTGAAAAGCTCTCAAATGAAGACGTAGGATGGATGGCTCGTCAGCTAAATATTATATATAATATGTGTTTGAACGACTGCAAGATCAACTTATTTTTTCTTTCTGCCAAAAAATTTATAAGCTAATACACAGGGCATTCAAGCTATACTTTGTATGAATGAGGCGATCATAATTGACCTTACAAGGCCTCACGTGATACACAAAATAAATAGCAATCCTTGATGCTAAAAATACAAACATTTCCGACTGATTTAGTTGGCGTTTATAATTGACAGATGTCTTTTTGAAAAGAAAAAAAAACGAACGTGGCTAAACTTAAATACTTATCATTTTGGCTATTTATTATTTTTTGTTATTTCCTTGTTTGAACCCAGGAGAGGGGGTACTCCTGGGAATTCTTGGTGGGGGGTGTGCCGCCCGGTTTTCCAAATCCTGACCCTATTTCAGACCAACAAAATAATGTCATTTTCCACAGCTGTTTTCAGACCAGACCTCTAAAATCCATACCCGATTTCAGACTGGGCCTTTAAGCAGAAATTATGTTATAACTACTTAGATTAGAGGGCAAACAAAAAAAAAATTCTTCAAATCCATTTCGAATTCGCATATTTCTCGTTCTTTCTACACCCATTTGGAATTGAAATGAAAATACGTTCATACACTCCCGTAGTTCCCTCAAAAACCATATCCGATTCCTGCTAAAATGGGTAAAGCTAAAAGTGAAGGGCAGTGTTCAGACCAAAACGGAGCAAACACCCTACCAGTTGAGGTGGCACATACCTATATAGCTTATATAAGGGAGTACCCCTCCCCCCTCCCCCGGGGCTTGAATCGAAAGCGGTGATGATAATAATCATCACAAAAGCTCGTCTTGTCTACTTAGAATTTCCATGCCATAATAACAATAGTGTGCGCCAATAATATCAATAGTGTTTTTTCCAGTGTTCCTTCGAGTTCCTGCCCTGTGTTATTTTCCTTAGAATTCTTAAATAGATAACGGGATAACGTTGATTCACCTAATAAAAATACAAGAAAAAAGCAAGTCTAAAGAAACATTTTTCTTATGGCCTCGTGTATGTTTCAATCCTTTGTTTAGCTTTCCTCGGGTGATTTGACTTACTTGTAAAGAAGGTCAGATGGGGCAGGATATGACAAGATTAACAATTAACCCAGCTTATCAGTGCAGAGCCGAAATCGGTTGTTAAGTTCTATAGGTAAAATACTATTATATAGAAGGGATATTGGCATAGTCTACTCAATGTGCATCTCGCGTGATCATCGCCTGACTTCAGTTCAACACAACATCAAGGACTATAAAAGGCCTAAAGGCATAGTGCTGTCAACAGTGTGTTTTTGAACTCGAAACCTTCACAAGTTAAGCTTTACCTCAAAATTCAGCAACATGCCTGCATCAGGAAAGGTAAATATCTCATTAGGTTGTAAAGAGGTTACGATATTCCTCTAAATTACCATAGAATTTATATTTCAAACGATAAGTGTCTATCACAGTAAAACTTTGAATCAGATTTCTTGCACATTCTTGGCAGGATAAAATCTTTCTTGAACGAGAGATATAAAATTGGACTTGTAACGTGGCTTTGCAGATTGTGTAGAAAAGAAGGTATAAAAACTTGGGGGGGGGGAGGGGATAGGGGTTTTGTTATTTCTGGCTTTATTTAAAAAAAAATTACCAACGCCTACCGTGGCATCCTTATTTCAAGAAAACAGTTATGGAAAACAAAAAATATTAATCATTAATCATAATAAATAACGTATTTATGATCATAATGTTTTCAGAACATTGTGCAAAGCGAAGAACTCAGACGTCAGATAAATACTGGTTTGGGAAAGGATGATTACCTTGAAGGTAAAGCTAGGCTATATTATATGATGTAATTTTTAACCCCGCAGTTCTCATATATAATTTTCATATATTCAAAGCTTCAAAAACTATATAGTTGTTCACAAAAATAACTCAAAACAATGCGCTCTGAGTTAAATGAAGTAAAACAAAAGAAATTAACTGCTAACCCCTGAAATCTCAAGGAAATTTCTTTTTTCTTATACCCCAAGAGCAAGGGAAAATAGATTATTTTCTCTTGCCCACAGCCATAGAGCCAAGTAATAATTATAATTTGAAACTGGACTGTCCACAGTCCCCTATTTTTTCGTAAGAAAGTCAGGATCAAGCGCTTTTTCATTTGTACCAAGCGGCGAGCGTAGGTGGCGTCTAGATTTGACCCAAATCCAAGATGACCGCCAGTAATGCAGCGGTCGATCTCTATGAACTTACGAAAAAATAGGTGACTGCGAACAGTCTAATTTGAGACTAAAGCCTATTATGACGTATAGAAATGTTATACCTAGCCTATTTTTGCTCTCTTATTTTATTTAATTTTTATCATTTGACATTTTCAGGCCAGCTGTTGTGTAGGGATTCCAAGATCCAGGTGCTTCCTGCAGCCTTCTATCTGAATGAAAATGTTAATTTTAAACAAACTGCTACATCAGGAAAAATGAGCACACAGGGTTGTTGTTGCTAAGGAGTCCAGCATCTAGCACTCTTGAAGTATTGATGTGAAGAAGTTATTTTAAAAGCACTATTTAATATTTCGAATAAATATCGCCGCTCTCATTATATTATAAACATGTAAACTGTAAGCAATGATTTTTTCCCAATACGTTGAAAGTTCAACTGAAAAGAAAACTATATTCATTTTTGAGCCACAGTTCAGATGCAGTATTGTTGTAGATTAAGGTACTCTTCTTATACTAGGAATAAAATAAAGCTGTTGAAATCATCGCAAGCTGGTTTTTATATCTTTCGGCGTATCTATATCAAGGTTTGCCACGACAGTTTTTTGCCCTCTGTACTTGAACGGCGTTTATAGTTTCTCTTCGATCAACAACTACAACAAAAACAAAAACTCAGTATTCATAACTAACCGCTGGAATCCAATTAATACATTCAATGGGCAAGTTATTTAAACGGGTTTTAGCCATTGTTTAACAAAAACGCGTAGCCTTTTTCAGTTTGTTCAACGCTTTCATAAACACGGATATATCATATCGTGAACAGCTTCATGAATGCATAAGGCGTAGATTAGAGAAACATTTGTTTTCTTAAAATAACCCACTAAGGAAGATATCTAAAGGTCCAGATTTGCTAAACCGCGGCCTACGTTAGATTTTGTTTAAATAACCGACCCATAATATTTTTTTACTAAAAAATCAAAGTTTTAAAATCGATAGAAATCATCAGACTTATGCCCCTTCTTCGATTCCAGAATATTGGCTAGCCGTTCCATACGTTCAGGTGGTGGGGAGCGGGTAAAAATTAGGGCGCCCGCGAATGGTGGGGAGCGGGCAAAAAAATTAGGGCGCCGGCGAAAAATTGACGAAGGAAAAAATAGGGCGGGAAAAGGGAGGGAACGCTCCCGCGTTTTCTCGCTCCCGCCCCAGTCTCCCCCCGTTTTTTCCTCTCGTGTTTCTTTTTGTGCTGGCCGCGTACGATTTAACTTGCTCCCCACTATCTAAACGCCTGGAACAGGCTAAATATTGGCTTGCGCCATTAGCGAAATATCGCTTACCAATTCAACATCTAGTCCCAGCTAGAAGTTAGGAAGGTGGATAGTGTTATCCAAGTGATCTGAGGGATAAATTACTATTTAGTGGATAGTGCTGTTGGGTATCGATATTAACTTATCCTCTTGATAGCGATTCATCCGATGGATGGATTTCGACAATGCTGTCCAACTTTTAAGCAGCCGAAGCCTGCTATAAATTACGCGTCATAATCAAAGCGCATGTAAAGAGGCATAAATGAATTAGGTTTACGGTAAGCTGCTATTTGTACCCAACTAGTTCTCCTTTTGCCGTTGTCTGCAAATGCCTTATGACATAAAATGAGTAGTTTTATCACGTCAGTTTGATCCATAAGAGTTTGCCTTTATTTAGTCTTTATTTGCTTCCTAATGAATCTGATGTCTGTAGTGTGCTGTGAAGTAAACGACGTCGACCCTTTCTATAAGGAAAGTTATGCGCTGTAGTTATGCGTCCTGAGTAATTTTGAGTTTTTGAAGGGTTTAGAAATTGCAATGCAAAGGAATTCTCTGCAGATTCCTGCACGAAATCATGCAAACACCGTTTAAAGTGGTCTAATGCTACTCAAGAGTTATACATTCTTAGACAGGAAACTGTATTAGTGTTTGGAGATAGAGAGTCGCCATGATAATACTTGAAACTCAAGTTACTTATTCCAAAAGAATCTGTCGTGACCGAAATTAACTTACATAACCTAATTGTAGAAACGTTTCTCTTCAAAGGACTTTGCAGTTATGAAGTCCACGAGTGCGAGAGGAAAACTGATAGAAAATCATTTCCAGATTTTTCTCCAGAATCTGCGGTCAGCTCATTTATATCACGTTAGATGCCTGAATGATCCAATGATTGAATGAAAACAAGAGACTATAAAGGGGACAGAGAGGGCATCCGCCATATACACCCTATTCCATAGGTAATTCGTCTCGAGTTATTTTTAACACCACAGATCTCAAGGGGGGTTAGACAACAGCCAATCACATAGCGCGAATGTGTTCCGCGTGGATGACCCACGCTGAGAGCCACTTGTCCTTCACGAAATGACGCAGAACAAAATGGGGGAAGACGCGGAGAGCGATTTTGCTATTCCTTTTGTCGACGAAAACGACTACAGTGAGATTTCTGCGAAAGCTGTGTCAGCGAAACCGAAATTAAAAAAGAATCGGCCTTCCTCTCTTGTATAGAGCTAACAGTAGAGCAGGGAAATCCTTAACACACTGAATATTCTCTCAGGATCATTTATAATTTACAGTTTGAAGAGAGCAATTTCTGGTTTGATGTTTATTTTTTTCAGTCTTTATAGCGATTATTCCTACCCACTTACTTTGTCAATTGTAGGCGAACCCTCCAAAAGCTGAATTTCAAGGGACCATATTCAAGCTCAGAAAGAGAAATAAAATTTCGTCGTTGCTTATTTACGTCCTCTATAAAACGCGAAATTAGGCATTTTCACGTCGTAGTCGTGCAAAAACGGGAAAGAAATGATCAAAAAAGTGTGTTGCACGTGCGAAGTTGTTGTTTTGCTAATTAAACCTATTGTTTTTTTGACGTTCTATATGTCGTCCGCGTCGTTGGATCTTAAACTCCCTAAATTGTACAAACGACCGGTTTCAATAGACCGGCGAAATTTCTCATTTTTTAAAGCACTGAGGTTACGACAACTTTGAGTTAAACTGATTTCACGGGTTGTCAAAGAGTCCAGCGATTACTTTTTCCCAGGTGAGCGCCGACTCATTTCGCTTCAATATTCAGGAATGCTCTCGATCTTTTTACGCTTTCATTGCCTCTCGCCCGACATGTTTTGCACGGCGTTTGGTCATGCGAAACCTCCACGAAACATCCACGCCTCGCGCGAAGTAACTCTATCCTGATTCTAAAAATAACTCAAGACGAATTACCTATAGAATAGGGTGTATATGGGGGATGCCCTCTCTGTGCCCTTTATAGTCTCTTGATGAAAAGTAATAAGAAACCCTTGTTAGTTGTCAACTGCTACCTGAAAATTTTTCAAAAAAGACGAATACTCTACACATATTTATACCTTAAAATTTCTGAATAAAAGTTGTGGTAGTGGTGGTTTTATGCAATCTTACAGAGCATGTATTCGTGGATTACAGAGCTCTTTAGGACTGGGTTCGCCTCACATTGAAAAATCATTTTGCCATTTCAAGTGTAGAATGTACACCTGACGGTACTCCTTTTAGCCGACTCTTCGGAAATCAGCCATCTGCTAACTACAGCAAGGTTTTTCAATGAGTGCTCTCAATGGGTTCATGTTTTAGGTTTCTACGGCTGACGGTTAATTTTTCTAGGTTACTGTTAATAGACGTCAGCTGAAGAAAAAAAATCAATTGTTTGAAAAAATTCTAAAGCTTCCATTGTTTTAGGCCTTGGGGAACCTTTCTGGAATGAAAAAAGGCTGACGTAGTCGGCTTTTACCGGCGAGTGAAGACATATTGACACTCTACATTAAATCTTGGTTAAGAGAAAAATTTTCAAGGTTATTTATTTTTTTATTTATTTTTACGACTAAGGCCAGTCCACACGTATCCGGGTATTTTTTAATCCGGAACTTTTTCTTTCGAGATTCAAAAATTTCCACGTGGAACACGTATCGGTATTCAAATCGAATCTGCCCGTCAACATGTATCCGACACGTATCCATGCAGATTCACTCTAGTACCCAGGACTCCTCTGGGAATACTGACAACAGAGCATGCGTCGTAAAGCGTGCGAAATTTGCATCTGCTTTGTCTTGTGTTATGATTTTCGATTTCATCGATAGTTTTATCATACTATTATCATAGCTAGGTTTAACTGCACACACGTTATAAGACTTGATGCTGAAGTCCAAGAAGCTAAGTGCAGGGGAAGCGATAACTTGCACTAGTATAGTAGCAGAACTGAGCTACGTCACCAGATTAAAAAGTGTCCGGATTTAGCGTCCACACATTCCGGATTCATAGCGTATTCACAAATTTCCACTCTGGAAGAGCGGATTCGTATGCCGGATTCACCGTACAAGTGTCAACTGAAGTCGTATCCGGAAAGAAAAAGTTGCAGCTCTTTGAAAAATAGCATATTCGAGCAAATTGCAATTCTGTATATAAAAAAAAACCCAAACAATTGGTACTCGAGGAAAGGTAGGCGGCGGGCTTAAGTAAAACGCAAATTAAATCGGAGTCGAAGCCGGGGCTCAAGACTTGGGGCTCGGGGCCGGGTACGGGGTCGGGGTCGGAGTCGGGTTCGGGTTCGGGGTCTGTCTGGCTGTCTTTCTGTTTGTTTGCTAGACCAGTGCTTTTTCACATCTTTAAACAGGTACATTTTCTATTAATACCCATTGCTTTGAGTCTCTTTCTTTAAGTAAAATTGATGTCACTTTTTTTAATGATTGATATTGAAATTTTCTTTAATTGATTTTTACCCTAAGCATTTCCCTTTCTGATTTACTAGATTTCTCGGTATATTTCAGTAGCCCCCCTATCCATGAGTATTGCTCACGTAGCATTCCCCAACCAAGTGCTATTCACAGTAAACACTGCCCTGAAGTAATGGCTGTCGCAGCAAAGTTTCTTTATTTGGCTCCATTTTTGGTTAAAGGGAACAGCTTTTCGTTAAGAGAAAATAAAAGATATAGAAAACGGAAAGCAAGGATCCTCTCTTAGGTAATACTACTTAAGATGAATGTAGCTCAAAATTAAAAAAAATTAGTGTTTAGCTTAATAGAGGGAGTCCGCTTAAGAGACGCCTGAGGGCATGCACTGGCCTGGGCAAAAAGGGAACCAACAAAATTGAACAGTGGCCAGGAGTAAGGCCTCCTCCCGCACGCTGCTTTGTTTTGCTCGTCCTCTCGCGTCTCCGATTTGGCTAAAGCAAACGGAAACGACTGTTAGGCGGATTATCCCTGCCAAGACCTAGGCTCGATTACCAGCCGCTGTTCGGGAAATGACAGAGCGGCGGAGATCGTGCTTAGCCCAGACCCCGAGTCCGTGTTTCAGCTGACACCTGTCTAATTTGGTTACGTTGAAGTTCAAATTAAAAGTACCAGGATGAGCTAAGATGCATTGCGTACGCTGCCAACACAAGCATTGAGAAAGCAATCGACATGGAACTTTTTATGGAAGAAGTACAAAAATACGACTGTCTTTACATCAAATTTTCAAAGGAATATAGAGACAAGTACAAGAAAATCAACTGCTGGAAAGCAATCGGAGAGAAATTCGATTTAAGTCCTGAACATGAGTTCTCTGTCTTTCCCGTCGTCTATAATTACAAGAAAACACGCCTCAAGTAGGAGTCGACGGTTCACAGCCGCTATGCTGAATTTGAGGAATGGCGCGAACTATGTTGTTAGGCCCAGGTCCCCTCGGTCTTCATTCAGCGATCGCAGCGATCATATGGAAACCATCAATCGATGCGATCGCTGAACCACTTTTGCCAGCGGTCACAGCGATGGTAGCGATCATATGGAAAGCAGGCTTTAGGCCCCCTTTTCAAGGATCAGCAGGGGGATGCCACAGCAGTATTTTCGGCTGCCAACTTTAATGACATACGCTTGCTTTCTCCAGAAACGAAATTATCCAGCCTTACCCTGACTGGGACTATTTCATTCCTTTTGTTATTTTTTCCTTGTGAATAAAAACTGCTGCACTCGGACGATGTCGAAACTGAAGCTGCAGCAGAATTGCCCTAGCAAACTTGGTAAAATAACCCATGAATTATTTCCACGGAAGCAATCAAAATCAGCTTGTCGTGATCTAATAAGAGTTTTAATTATTCTCAGGTTAAATCTACCAATTTCATTACAATATAGTGTTCTTTATTTAAGTAGATACAACTGAACTGTGGCTCATAAAATAAATAATTTTTTTTTTTTAACTTTCAATGCAATAAGGGTTTTAAAGTAATATCTTACAGCTTACATGTCTATGAGAAAACAGCAGCAGCGATATTCAATTCAAAAGAAGTATAAAACAGCAATTAGTCAGTTCTTTATATCCTGCATGGGTGCAACAGTGATAGGTGCCGCATTCTTCAGCAACAACAGCCTTGTGTGCTCATTTTTCCTGATGTAGCAGATTGTTTGAAATTAACATTTTCATTCAGATAGAAGGCTGCAGGAAGCACCTGGATCTTAAAATCCCTACACAGAAGCTGACCTGAAAAGATAAAGTAATAATGATAATAATACAAGGATGAAAAAAGAGGAAAAATGATTCAGTTCTCACGTTTCTATTTCTAGCCGGATTTTTGAAAACGTTACCTGTCAGAGACCCCTTCCCTCAGACAGTTTCTTCTTCGGCCAAAATAATATCTCCAAAGCAATATAGAAACTGATAAGAGTATGACCATTGCTTTTTTCTCTTCTCCTCCATATCGCTCTTTGAGCGAAAAAAAAATGAAAACAAAGCCAGACAAAAAGCAAAACAAAAAACAAAACCAGGAAAACGAAACGAAAAAAGAAACTGCCTTTGGCCCTTTTTCGACTCAAGTGGCTGCAAATTTCGCTAAGTTCGCAATTTTCAAAGAATCGGCTAGATATCTAATAGTCCCGTCTACAAATAATTGGAATTTATTTTCAATTGGTTTTAAAGCTATCAATATATATCATTTAAAAGGAAAACTGGAAATCGCACTGATGGATTAACATATTTCATTTCCGCTTTTGCTTCATTCCGCATTATGCCTCAAAACTCACTGCATTTATTTGTTTACTTGAAAAAATTCCAGAAGAGAAAAGATCGTCTTTACCTTCATTGTCATCATCTTTTCTTGGGGCGCCATTTATGGGACGTGTAGGCCCTTCGCTTTGCACAATTTTCTGAAAAATATATTTATTTAACAAATTCTTTAAATCTTTGAACAAATGCGGAAGCTGTTTAAAGGACCAATAGGAACTTTTTTGGGGTAAGTAAGAATTGACGATCCAAAATAATAAAAGAATGAAAATAAAATAATGTAATAATATTAAAAATATGGAAAATGACTCAGACTGAATTATTTCCTTCGAGCAAAGTTTAGGTCCAACTATATGATACAGTGAAACCCCGTTAATAGGGTCACCAATGGGTAAAAAAAAAAAAAAAAAAAATTGGCTGTATTACTGGGACAGCGTAGTGAAAAATACATCGCATCGCCTTCGCACTTCTTGAATAACTGTTTTTCTCCTCAATAAACAGCCGGAATGTTTTACATATCGCGTACAGTAATTGTGCAAACTACTTGAAACATTCCTTCAGTACATAAGGCCTTGACTATTAAACCGTCACAAATGCGTTCTAAGTGTACTGTAGCGTGATGAAAAAAAAAATAATACAAGATCTAGGCCAAAGCATTTTAATTATCTAAATTTCGAACTAGTGGCCGTAAACGGGGTGAAATTATAAAAGATTCTACTATCTGGGATTTTAAAATGTGGCCGTTGGCTGTATTAATGGGTGACCGGCGCATTTAAAAAAAGTTTTTTTTTAATATAAGAAAATGTATGTGGCCGTAATACCAAGGTGACCGTAAGGCGGGATTCCACGGTATTTTAACGTTAAAAACAACCTAATCAGATATTTACCTTTCCTGATGTAGGCATTTTGCTGAGAGTTTTCAGGTAAAGCTTCACTTGTGAGGGTTTGTGAGTCCAAAATTACACTGTGTAGAGCACTTTGTCTATAGCTCTTTTATAGTCCTTGATGTTGTGTTGAACTGGAGTCAGGCGATGATCACACGAAATGCACATGAATGGATTATGTTAATATCCCTTCTCTGTGTAACTAGTATAGTGTCTAGAACTCAACAACGGATTTCGTCTTTGATGTTATTTCACAAAAGTGGGTTAATTGTTAATCTTGTCTTTCTTAAAGTCAAATCACGCGAAGGACGCTAGTACATTAATGGCAACTTTATTTGTGTTTAATGTACAATTGTAAATCTCGCTACGTATAGGCAATTTATAAATGCTGCTTGAGATTAAATTATTCCAAAAAAAAAAGAAGAAAAACCGAGAAGAAGAAGAAGAAAAGAAAATCAAATCAAAATTGCATTAATTCTGGGCTATCCCAATGTCTATTTCTACAACAAAAGATGTAATATGTTGCTCTAATGGCTATATTTATCATTTTTTTAAATTATATAAAGTTGTTGCTTTTTGTCAATGCCAATGTCATTCATCATGTCTAACTTAACGTGGAGCATTCGTCGGAGAAAACCCGCAAGGCCTGAGCTCAAGGAGAGATTTACAAATTTCACACATCTATAATTTCTACTCATTTCTTTGGTCAAGTTCAGATATTTTTCTTTTTTACGCACTGCATAATGTTATTAAGGTTAGACTGTAAACCAACTTTTAATTCCAGGACATATAGGCAGTTGGACTGGATTAGAGAAAGAAGATCTGGACGATAATTTTCACCAGTTATTCAATATTAATAATAATAATAATAATAATAATAATAATAAAGTCACGAGACAAACGTTTCTTCACACTTGCTTTTAATCTCATTAAAAAGCGTTAACATATTGTTGGTAAAAAGCAATTTTTTCTGGTCATGCAGTATCAGTAAGAACTTACTGAAATCTGCAGATGTTTTTCATGGCGTAGGATAGGAGGATGGAGATTGTGTTAGCCAAAATTTGTTAGAACATAACAGCCGGACAACTTTTTGTCTTAATTCCTCTCAGGTAATTCCCTTAAAAGGATGTACTATCCAGATTTTTTTCCAATTGGCAGCCATATAAAGGACATTTAAAAATTTCAATAAAAAGATGAGGTCGTGTCCGTAATTATTATGAAGTTCTCCCCCTAGTTGGGCGCAAAATGTTCGAAACCTAAACGACTGTCAAAATTCATATCATTAAGCAAAAGCTATGAATCTTTTTTGTGTGGGCCATAATTTTTTTTAATAAAGTAGGTATCATTATCTGATGTACCAAAAACGTAAGAATAATGGACAGTTTTGACATTATCTCATACTCCTCTGACACCAAATGCAGAGTTTAGTGTCATTCATCTAAATGATACAACTTCTACTATTCATTTCTTTTTTCTCTTAAAAATGTATTTTTCTTGCCGCCTTAATGAGCAAAAACACCAGTAAAAAATAGGGGCCGCCGTTCTCGATTCATGGCAAAAAGATAACGAACGGGACAGTTTCGGCTTCAAATGATCATTTTGCGAAAAGGGACCGGACGATTTTCAAGATCAGTACGTTCTTAGCCGAGACGAGTTATGATAATCGCTATTAACTAAAATAGACCTTTGTTACCTTGGCCTCTCTTTAGGCAACTGGTCAAAACTATCTTTTATTTGCCAACCACCTTTTATGTAAATGAATTGAGGCAATTTTTTTTACTATTTATTTATTCATTTATTTATTTACTGTTTAAAAATAATTTGCTTTTTTGTTTCTATTTAATTCAGCTTATATAATGTTACTTTTTTTTACCCACGACCTTTTCAGGTACGCACGTGCTTACCGTGCGTACAGGTAGCCACGCCCTTGTTACGGTTAATAATTTTTTGGGTGATTCTTGAAGGCATAGCGTCAAAACGTTGGCCCAACTTATTCAAGTTTCAATCTTTGTCCATCTTTGCCATACGTTGAACTGGACGACAGGGAACAGTTTCAATGCCTAAATATACTCCGGCTCAAATAACAAAACTGGACCATTTTTTTCCAAATTCCATTGAGGCGAAGAACGTTTTAGCTTTTTAAAAAAGTTAGCAAATAGCGCGTGACCTAGCCCCCGTAAATACCTGCCCTGTCACTTTAGGGGTTAAAGGGATAACTAAAAACTCTTAAGCTTCTCTCCTACCGGGATGTCAGTATTGTGGTGAGAACGGAAAGCTGCAGAGACCAGATTTATAAGGTTATATGAAGCAAATAAAAAGTGTTTAAAGCAAATTCTTATGGATAAAACTGACTTGATAAAACTACCTATTTTAGGTAGATATAAATTTTAGGTAGATATAAGGAATATGCAGTAAAGGAAGAAACAAAATAGAAAAAAACTTGGTTCAAATACCGTAAAAGTGATTCATTATCACTTTAAAAATATTCTGATATTAATGTATGCCCATATAGGTCAAGATGCGTGTTATCAACAGATGATAAATCCGAAAGCAGTGTTCCACAGATACTGTGATTCCTCTATGAAGCCCTCCGGGGGACTTATTTATTTCAAGCCCATTTAAGGGTTGGGGGGAGCGGGGGGAGGTAATAGAGAGGGGGAGAGGAGGGATTATTTAATTTTAAAAGTACGATGGTATCAGTTCTCCATAAAGAACTAGAATACAGAGTAGAGGAGCTCGAGAACAAGAAGGTTGAAGGGTATGCAGCCGAGGATCAGAATCAAATCCGAACCTCCAGTTGGTATATAAACCATCCCGGATCAGTCTACGTGAAGTTTTACGGTCGAGATTGATTTAAATACGGTCTCTCATTTATTAGTAATAAAGAATAATTAGGGGAGTGAGGGAGGGGGGCTTATTAACTTTCCTTCTCTGAAAAAGGGGGGCTTATTAGAGGGAGGGGGCTTTTTTCATGGGGGAAGGGGGGGGGGGCTTAATAGAGGATTTACGGTATAACGGTCACATTCCGGTTGAAAGTTAACCCTTTTAAGAAAGGGAATGCATCTAATGATATCTGTCGAATTAGCTTTTATTTCGCAGCACAATGAACTCCATCCAAAGTACCAAACCGCCAATGCCGTTAAAGTACAAAAGATACCAAAAATTGTCGTGGCAGCCCTTGATTAAATCACCCAATTGTTTATACACATAAGATACATATATCAGCTTGTGACGATTTCTAGAGCTTTTATTATGAGTATAAGAGCACCTTAATTTACAACAATACTGCATCTGAACTGTCAGACTCAAAAACAAAAGTTTTTTTTTTAACTTTCAATGTTAAGGGCTTAAATCACAGCTTACAGTTTATTTGTCAATAATTTAACAGCATAGGCAATATTTAATGAACATATTGAATAGTATTTAATCATTCTTTTAGATCAACACTGCAACAGTCATAGATGCTGCACTCCTCAGCAACAACAACCTTGAGTGCTCATTTTTCCTGAAGCCGCAGACTGTTTGAAATTAACATTTTCATTCAGATAGAAGGCTGCAGGAAGCACCCGGATCTTGAAATCCCTGCACAGGATCTTAGCTGAAAGGTGAAATAAAGAAAATAGATTTTAAAAAATAAAACAAGAAAGCGAAAATGGTTTAAGTGTCACATTTGCAAGGCTAGTTTCATAACAAAAAAGAGATTTCAGGGTTTTACTTCATTTTTTTTGGTTTTCTTCCTTTCAGCATCGGAGCTCATTGTGATGAGTTGTTTCTGTAAACAAAATCCAAAAGAATATTTAGCCATTACCTTCATGGTCATCATCTTTTCGTAGACAGCCATTTATCTCACGTCTGAGCTCTTCGCTTTGCACAATTTTCTAAAAAACGTTTTATAAATTGGTTAGTACTGTTTTCGTTGTTGTTAATCGTCTTCTTCAACAGGTCTGCTCTCTTTAAACAAAACAGTGTTAAACTTTGAAAGTACTTTTAAACAACGTCACAGAGTCCGCCCCTTCCGCCCCTACCCCAAACAAATAAAAATGGAAAAGCATCATGACCATCGACCTTTTATGTTTTATGATTTTATCTTTCACCATCTGTGAAGCACAATCATAAATCATCTACATACTATTTCGATCAAAAAAGATCTTATTTTGCCAAGGCTGTTAAATCTGATTCAAATTTTCCTATGATAGAGAACTTTGCACCTGTTACCTCTGTCAAAAAGTAAAAATATAATATTTCTGAGGAATTTAATAACGTTTATACAAGCTAGAGAAACATTTACCTTTCCAGATGCAGGCATCTTATTTGTTAAGAGTTTTAAGAAAAGAATTCAGTCAAGTCTAGAAAGCTTGTGAGTCCAAAATCACTAGTGCTGATGGATTTCATCGACAGGCCTTTTATAGTTGTCGATAATGTGTCCAAATGTGGTCAGGCCATAATCACGCGAGGTGCACTTAAATTATAAGAGACTATGAGAATATCCCTTTTATATATACAGATGCAGTGTTGTATATAGAACTCAACAAACCGATCTCTGAGGTTGTTACACAAAGGTGGATTAAATTGTTTATCTTGTCATATGCCTGCATCTTATGACTTTCTTAAGTCAAATCACGCTAGTACATTGCAAAAAAAAAAAAAAACATTAAATTAAGTACAAGTCACAAGACTTGCTTTAAAATGCATAAATTATTTTTACAAAGCTATTTTAATTTATGGTTATTGTTTAAAACAGGAAGAGTGAAAAGCTATTAAATCAAGACATAGGATGGATGGCTCGTCAGCTACATATCATATATAAATTAATATGTGTTAGAACGACTGAAAGGACAACTTATTTTTTCTTTCTGCCAAAAACTTTACTTGAACTTTTTAAAAGTATTGTAAGATACTACAACACAGGGCACTGAAGCTATACTTTGTAGAAATAAGACGATCATAATTAACATTAATCTCACGTGATACACAAAATGAAATGATTAGCAATAAATATTATCCTTGAAGCTAAAAAAACAAAGCTAAACATGTCCGACTGATTTAGTTGGCCTTTATGATGTCTCCTCCAAAACACAAACATATATAGCTAGACTTATTGTAAATACTTATTATTTTGACTATTATATGATTTTCTTGCTTAAATCGAAAGCGGTGATGATAATAATCATCACAAAAGCTTGTTTTGTCTACTTAGAATTTTCATGCCGTAATAACAATTATAGTGTGCGCCAATAATAATGATAACGGATAACGTTGATTTACCTGACCAAAATACAAGAAAAAAGCAAGTCTAAAGAAACATTTTTCTTAATGCCTCGTCAGGGGCACCCAACGAGAATACAGTTCAAAACCACTTAAACATAGCATTGTTAAACGTGTTTTAGTATTTAAACGGTGGATATGGGCATATTTTTATCCCCTATAAATTTTTCATCTGTTCGGATTTCCTAGCTGAAAGTCTAGTGATCCGAAAATTATAGGGATCCAAACTTACCCGTTCGAAAATTTCAGCCAGAAAAAAAGGCTCCCGAAAATTCTAGGTGACCTTTTTAGGGTAGAAATCCGTTGAAAATGGGCAATTTTACCATTTTTTAGATGTTCGAAAATCCTAGGAGAGGCAGGCAAGCAAGAAATTTTACAACAAATGTTCCCAAAATTCTAGATCTCAAATCGTCTTCCGAACAGATATTTTCCCGAAAATTGTCGTTGGGTGCCCCTGCCTCGTGTATGTTCAATCCTTTGTTTAGCTTTCCTCGAGTGATTTGACTTACATGTAAAGAAAGTCAGATGGGACAGGATATGACAAGATTAACAATTAACCCACCTATCACTGCAGAGATGAAATCGGTTGTTAAGTTCTATAAGTAAAATACTATTACATAGAAGGGATATTGGCATAGTCCACTCAATGTGCATCTCGCGTGATCATCGCCTGACTTCTGTTCAACACAACATCAAGGACTATAAAAGGCCTAAAGGCATGGTGCTATCAACAGTGCGATCTTGAACTCGAAACCTTCACAAGTTAAGCTTTACCTCAAAATTCAGCAACATGCCTGCATCAGGAAAGGTAAATGTCCCATTAGGTTGTAAAGAAGTTACAATATTCCTCTGAATTTCCATAGAAATAATTTTTTAAACGACAAGTGTCTATCATAACAAACTTTGAACGACATTTCTTGCACATTATTGAGAAAAGATATAAAATTGGACTTGTAACGTGGCTTTGCAGATTGTATACAAAAGGAAGTGTTAAAAACTTGTGCGGAGGGGATGGGGGGTTTGTTCTTTCTGGCTTTATTTAAAAATACTTACAGGTGCTTACCGTGGCTCCGTTATGTCAAGAAAACAGTTATGTAAAACAAAAATATTAATTATTAATCACAATAATAACGTATTTATTATCATGATGTTTTCAGAAAATTTTGCAAAGCGAAGAACTCAGACGTCAGATAAATACTGGTTTGCGAAAGGATGATTACCTTGAAGGTAAAGCTAGGCTATATTATGTGAAAGAAGATCATGCGATGACCTAATCTTTCATATAATTTTTCACCCCGCAGTTCTCATGTATAATTTTCATATATTCATAACTTCAAAAACTGTATAGTTGTTCACAAAAATAACTCGAAACAATGCGCTCCGAGTTGAAAGAAGCAGAGCAAAAGAAATGAACTGCTAACTCCTAAGATCTCAAGGACATTTCTTTTTTCTATTACACCACAGCAAGAGAAAATCGATTATTTTCTCTTGCTCACAGCCATGGAACCAAGAAATAATTTTAATAATTTGAAACTAGAATATCCACAGTCCCCTCTTTTTTCGTAAGAAAGTCAGGATCCCGCGCTTTTTCGTTTGCAACAAGGGGCGGACGTCGGCGGGGTCTATCGTACCCCGCCCCGTAAGTAGATTTCACACAAATCCAAGAAAACCGGCCGTATAATGCAAAGCGGTCGATCTTTATATGAACTTAGGAAAAAATAGGTGACTGCGAACAGTCTAATTTGAGACTAAAGCCTATTATGACATATAGAAATGTTATACCTAGACTATTTTTGCTCTCTTATTTTATTTAATTTTTATCATTTGACCTTTTCAGGCCAGCTGTTGTGTAGGGATTCCAAGATCCAGGTTCTTCCTGCAGCCTTCTATCTGAATGAAAATGTTAATTTTAAACAAACTGCTACATCAGGAAAAATGAGCACACAAGGTTGTTGTTGCTAAGGAGCCGAGTGCAGCATGCAGTATTGATGTGAAGAAGTTATTTTAAAAGCACTATTTAATATTTCGATTAAATATCGCCTCTCTCATTATATCATAAACATGTAAACTATTTAGCAATGATTTTTTCCCAATACGTTGAAAGTTAAACTGAAAAGAAAACTATATTCATTTTTTGAGATACAGTTCAGATGCAGTATTGTTGTAGATTAAGGTACTCTTCTTATACTAGGAATAAAAACTATTGAATAAAAACTATTGAAATCATCGTAAGCTGGTTTTTATATCTTTCGGCGTATCTATATCAGGAGATTTAATCAAGGTTTGCCATGACAATTTTTTGCCCTTCTGTACTTGAACGGCGTTTATAGTTTCTCTTCAATCAACAACTTAACTACAACAAAAAAAAAACTCAGTATTTATGACTAACCGCTGGAATCCAACTGGTACATTTAATAGGCAAGCTATTTACACGGGGCTTAGCCAGTGTTTAACAAAAAGGCGTTCCAAGACGTTTTCATAAGTTAACACCATTTATCATGAACAGCTTCAAGAAAGCATAAGGCGCAGATTAGAAAAACACTTGTTTTCATAAAATAACCCAGTGATGAAGATATCTAGAGGTCCAGATTTGCTAAACCGCGGCCTAAGTTAGTCTTCGTTAAAATGACCGACCCATAATATTTTTTTGCTGAAAAATGAAAGTTTTAAAATCGGTAGAAAACATCAGACTTCGATTCCAGAATATACTTGCTCCATTAGCGAAACATCGCTTACCAATTCAACATCTAGCCCCAGCCAGCTAGAAGTTAAGAAGGTGGATAGTGTTATCCATAAATTACTATTTAGTGGATAGTGCTGTTGGATATCGATATTAACTTATCCTCTTGATAGCGATTTATCCGAAGGATGGATTTTAACAATGCTGTCCAACTTCTAAGTAACCGAGGCCTGCTATTAACCACGCGTGATGATCAAACCGCATATCGGAAGAAGAGAAAGAGGCATAAATGAATTAGGTTTACCGGTAAGCAGCTATTTGTACCCGAACTAGTTCTCTTTTTGCCGTTTACTGCAAATATCTTATGTACATAAAATGAGTAGTTTCATCACGTCAGTTTGATCCATGAGAATTTGCCTTTATTTAGTCTTTATTTGCTTCCTAATGAATCTGATGTCTGTAGTGTGCCGTGAACGTAAACTAAACATCTCAATTGAATTTTTGTAACATTAATTGTCACCAGAAGACTGACATCCAGGTAATGATAAGGTAATGGAGACTGAGCCGAGAGCTTATACCTTCAACCCTTAAAGTGAACCGAATCTTTAATTTCTCTTAAAAATGTACCAGCTTATTTTTAAACGTGGAGATCATGATAATAAAGGCAATGATTACAAAGGAATGATAGGTTGCTAAAAGAAAATTTCTTCTTCAGAATAATAGAAAAAAAAAGTATATGGAGAAACAAAACAAAGAATAAAGGGTTAAGATTTGTCCCGCCAAGATTGCAAGCTGAAGAGAAAAAAATGTTTCCATAATACGCCACGACCCATTAAGCTGTGACATTTGTAATAGATGAGCAAGAACTTAATCATCTTTAATAGGGTTTTAATAGAGGAGACAGAAGAACTGACACTCACAAAAAAAGCACAGTCAAAAAAAAGTGCGTGAGCGCAATGTTTGACAAATTTCCCGAAAAGATTTTGGCACGGATAAATCCTCTGTGAAATAAAGTTTTTTAAAATAATAATAATAATAATAATAATAATAATAATGTTGAAAGAAGCGCTTTTAACTGCTTGGCTCTGATAAAGCAGATGTGAAACCTACCATAAATCAACAAGCCCGAGCCGCCGGCTTTTCTATCACGACACAATCGGAAACTATCACTGAGTGAACAGTGAAACATGCTGTTCGGAAGCATCGCGTCGATTTTGCTCTCTGAAATAATTAGAAGTTCGAATCTGATAGAAAGAAGGGCATACTGTATTTTGTAGACTGGACTGGACTGCACTGGATTTGTAAAACGGGGACTTGTACAACGTGGACTAGTAAAACGCGGACTCAGGATAGGCTCCTGCGGACGTCTACTTTTTTTTTTTAGATTTTTTTTCGCGTTTGTTAATCGGATAAAACTGAACGGTGAACAGACTTTTACAATTGACGTTTAAAAATTCTGTTCATTTAATTAAGAAATAAGCGTTGACAGGCCAAGCACGACTCATTTGATCTCTTGAAATTTGAATCCAGGCAATACTGTTTGCGTTGATGTGTATGAGCTTAAAGTTCCATAAATGTTTCCTGCTGACAATGTAATCAAAGTCCGACCAGGTCTCGTCTTCCGGCTCCTGCTCAACTTCGTCTAGAATCTCATCTAGAGTGATGTCTTCAAAGAAACTACAGTCCACTCTCTCTAACACGGACACCTTTGGGACCGGCACTAAGTGTCCGTCTTAGAGAGATGTCCGTCTTATAGAGAGTCAAATAAAGGGAGTAAAGAAAGGCAGGGACCAACTCTAAGTGTCCGTTTTACAGAAGTGTCCGTCTTATAGAGGTGTCCGTTAAGAGAAAGTCGACTGTATCACTAAATGAGTGAATGAGTGAAACTCTGTGATCATAGGCTGTTATTATCTCTAGCAAAGAAAAAGTGTATTCAGACAAAATATCTAAAGGAGGATCAAGCATTAATCAGCTCGGATAGAAAATCGTTTTAATCAAGGGTAATGAAAAACAGGCGGCCAGTAATGTAGCTTTTACCGGTTTGAACCTCTTTTTTTGTCCCGGATTCCAAGTATTGGATTCCAGATTTTGTCAGTGTAACTTAGGATTCCGGATTCCAATCGCAAGTGCGATTCCGGATTCCTTGAGCTGTAGTCCGGATTCCAAGAATACTACATTTCAAAATCCAGACTCCCTTACATCTTTGTTTTTCAAAGCAACAGATCATGATTTGTCTACCAAGACATAAACATTTCTTTGTACTGAAGAAGCCTCGACTGTTCTAATAATCACAGAGTTTGCCATCGATCGCTCGCTACGTAAGTTGAAGGCTGAGAATTTAAATGTTTCTGACTTTTCGATTTTTTTTTTTTTGGAGAGGGAACAAAACAAAAACGTTAATTGCCGGTCTTGGTCGGGTCGCACTCAAGACCTCGGGCACAGTTTTTCCTATTACACTTGACAAGTGAAACTGGGGCATTCCTGTAGAAAGCTGGTGGGAATTGAAGAAGCGGCAGACATCACATCATTTCTGTCGATGTAACAAAACATTTATTTAACAGTGCAGTGAACTCTAGAGTTGGGTTGATTATATCAATGGATGGAGCGTTGCATCCGGCCATTGCAAAGGTCAGGGTTCCATTCCCTCGGTCAAGCCTACATTTTTCAGGCTCTTTTTCAACCGCTTATGTTGTTCATTCAGTACTGCAATGATCATATTGATTTCACTTTCTTATATTTCAATTCATGAAACGTGGCAAATTCACGAACTCACAATGACTTGCTCTCCAGTTGGCTTGATAAGCTCAATGGATAGAGCATTGAGTCTGGGTCCGAATCCTGGTCAAGACTGAATTTTTTTAGGTTCTTTTTATCACCCACCTACGTTGTTCATTTTACTGCGACGATCACAATGAACTCAATTCAGAGGGCCAATTGGTTTCGAGCGGTTTGTGTGACTTAACTTTAGGAAAAACTGTCAACGCCGTTTAAGTACACTCAAGTACATACATCTTAATACACATTAAGCAGCTTCTGGTGATTTCCAGAGCTTTTATTCTCAGTATAAGAGTACCTTAATTTACGATAAAACTGCATCTGATTAGGAACGATTTTCGCCACTCTCTCGTACCGTGGGGAGGAGTGGGGTCAGGGCTTACTTCCCGAACACCGACTGGTAATCGAGTTTGGCATCGGAACTCTGGCTCAATAATCAATTAAAATAGTTCTCATCAATTTTCAGTGTAAAAGGCTTAAATCAAAACTAACAGTTTATGTGTATATGAACAGCAAAGGCACTATTGAATGAAAATGTTAAATAGAATTTAGTCATAATCTTTTAGATTAATACCGTGACTGCTGCATTAGATGCTGCACTCCTAAGCAACAACAACCTGTAAAGCAAAGTCATCTGAAATACATTTAAATCGGCTACGGTTGTTAAATCTCATTCAAAGTTTGCTATGATAGACAATAAAAAAACGGAACTTGCACCCTTTCGTCTCAAAAATTAGAAATATAAAATTTCGGAGGAATATTTTATTTTTTAACGATTAAACAAGCAAAGTGAGACGTTTACCTTTTCACATGTTTCAGTTAATGCTTCACTCGAGAAGGTTTGTGAGTCAAAAAAAACACACTGTTGATGGATATTGTCGATCAAAAAAGTATATTCCTGGTTTTTTGAAAACCAGGCTACTAAAACATGTCAGTCTCTCCCACTGATTGGTAATTTAATGGCCCTTGTCAATTGAAAAGTAAAATCTCACCTCAAAAAGAAATTATTGAATACATGAGCTTTCATTTGATAGATTCGTCTGTCTTTAAGGTAACAAAAGTGAAGTTTTGCTCATTAATCTGGAAAATAAGGCATTTTAAGGGGCAGTTTAACTGCTTGCTGACTAGGAACATTATCAACAGAGTGGGTCATTTGCATGCAAACAGCACAAACAAACTGCATAAGAGTGCAAAAACACAGCAAACTTTACAACAACCCCACCACCCTGGAATTTAGCCAGGCTACCCAAATGCTTCCCAGATGATAGCCCTGTGTCTGTGCAACAACATGACACCCACATGACACCCAGCCAGACACCCCCCCCCCCCCCTCCCTTTTTTTGAGGCAGACATTGAGCTTTGAGGTGAGGTGCACATTGAATGGACTATGCCAATATTCCTTCTATATGTAGTATTCTGACTGTTTAATACACAAAAATGGTTTTATTGTTTATCTTGTCAAGTCACGCTCCGTACATAACAAGAAAAGAATAAAATTAAATACAAGTCACAAGTTTTGAATAAATTATTTTCACAAAGACACGAGACTACTGTTTCTTAACTTGAATTTGCTTTTATCTCATAAAATTTCATTTGATTTTTTTTCCTATTTTTCCTTTATAAACAATCATAGCTGGGCTTAATTATCAATAATACTTATTGCTATTATAATTTTGCCATTTCCTCGCTCAAAAGCTTCAGATAAAGATTATTACAGAACCAACTGTTTCCTTGCTTACAATTTCCATGCAATAATCAATTAATTGGTAATACATTTCTGAAATTCGGCATATATTGCGCCAATAATGACAGTCTTGTCAGTTTCCAGTGATCCTGTTTTGTGTTATAATTTGCATAGGAATGTAATAGTCTTAGTGGTAAGTGCTTTTAAACTTCGTTTCTGGGGGAACAAACGTACAACAACCTTTCTTTTCCTGAAAAGTAATAAATGCTTGTCCTTCGGAGCGATGTGAAGAAGTCTCCGTTGCGTGTAGTCTCCGGGGTGGGGTTCGAGAGAAGTCACGCTATAGACAGCTCGCAGGCATTATGCGACGTGGTTATTATAGATCACATCATTAGAAGAGACTGCGTGACAAATGATCGTTATATAAACAAAGATATGCAAATCAGAGGAGAAACATGTATATCATGCATATTTCTGAGATACTGCCATTTTGAAAGCCGAGAAGGCTCTGGGAATGAGGAACTCAAGAGGTTCGCACCTGGAGTTCGCAATATTGTGTACAAATCATTGAAGATAACAAGGTGGCAAATTTGCAGCTGGAGCAAATTACAGGTAACGGGGTCTTCAAACGGTCTTCAGGTCTGATTGAATGGCACTGAACCCAAACGATGAATCGTTCGACAATCATCGCTGAAGCGTGCTCCTTCAACTTAGATTTCCAAATTCCAATATCCATTCTTCTCGGAACGACGTTCGTGCTGTCTGTCAGCGAAAACATTGTAGTTTCGATAGTCATCTGTTTAGACAAGAAACTTCGTAGACCCTCAAATGGCTATCTGTTGAGTCTAGCGTTGTCTGATATTTGCATTTCTTTTGGGCTTATACCGATGGAGATGATCTATGTGTGGTCGTACGCAGATTGGCCTCTCGGATCCAAGGGAACTGACATTTTAAATTCCGTTTGGTTATTTTCTTTGGCCAGCCCATTTGCCACCCTGTTGATCATCACAGCGGATCGATATAAAGCAGTTATGTCGCTTGTACGTTACAAAGAAGTAGTTTCTTGGGGAAGGACTATGATAATAATTGGAATACTCTGGTTATATACGTTTGTTATCGTCGTGTTAATGGCTACATTGGCTTTTAACCCTACTTCTGGAGTAGCGTATGAATGGAATGTCAAATATAGATACTACTATGCCTTTCTGGGAGTTCACATTGTTCTTCCTTTGCTAATTATCTGTGGGCTTTACTACAAGATCTATAAAAAGGCTGTAGAGAACAGGCAACAGCTGCTTTCACGGGGCCAGTTACATACTGGAATCACTTCCGCTTCAGATACTATCAGAGCTACTAGGATGGAAGTAAAAATGGCAAAAACAGTTGGCTTTGTTTTCCTGTTTCTTGTCATTGTGTGGATACCAGTCTTAATTCTCGAAATATTTTATGCTATCGGAAGTCAGTCCTGCCTCATAGAGAAGTTAGGTGTGGTCAGTTTGTGGATTACCTGTAGCAATGGTATGATCAATCCAGTGGTGTACTCCCTAAGGAACAAGGACTTTCGTCGTGCCATACTGCAGCTTATTCACTGCAAATAATAATAATAATAATAATAATAATAATAATAATAATAATAATAATAATAATAATAATAATAATAATAACGAATATTTATACAGGATAACCCTTCAGTGCAAGAGCACTGTTATCAAAGGGGTCCTGCCATAGTAACATAATATAAGGATAAAAACTAAAATAAGATAAGAATGACTACGCAACTAACTGACTACACTATACAAAAAATTGATCTAAAGACTCCCTAAATAGTATCCTACAGCTAATTTGCTTGAGTTTTAAAGGTAAAGAATTAAAAGTTGAAGCACCTAAAAAGTAAAAACTTTTCCGAGCAAAGAAGGCTGTAGAGGCCAAGATCTGCAAGTGCTCTTGCCTAAAAGAAACTGACCCACATTTGTGAAGCATCGCATTCTTCACTTCCAAGTTATAAGTTGGGGGGAAGGCTTGTGGGGGGGGGGGGGGTTGTCAACAGTGACTAACAAAACTGTCCATCCTAGCCCCTTGAACGAGTTTAGTACATCCCTTACTTGTCAGAATGTTGATGTGACCTGACATTTTATTGGGGTTTGAGGGATATTTCCTGGACTAGCACCATTTTATATACAAGGCACACTTGTCCAATACAAATCAAGGCCATTGCAAAGAATGCAGAGATCAACCCTTCTTGTGTGGCTCCAGGAAGTACCCAAACTCAAACCCCTTGGGATTTCATAATTAGAATTTCTGAGGGGTAGAGGGTCTAAAAGGCCAAAATATGGAAAATATATGGAATATTTCCAGGTAGGGAAACCTTCCAGTGGGGGAAGGTTAGAAAACCTGCACTGTCTGTGGGAAGAAAGTTGATTTTTCTTAAACGATACATAACCAGATGTATGTATTATGGCCCATGAGCTGGATTAATTTGTACCAGTAAACTATTAAAAGCATGGTTAAGTGACTGATTATTTAAACCTGGCAGCCAGGCTGCCTCGCACTAAAAGAAATATATCTCATGATTTAGACTGAGAAACACATGCAAAGAAAGTGGTATCCGATAGCCCAGGGCTAGTGTATTTTGCTATCGGGCTAGTGAATTCTGTTATTAACTTGCCCGACGGGTGAATTTTTTTGAGGAAATATTCAAATAACAGAAGGACTGTGAAATCAATCTGCTCATCAAAACGTTTTTGGGGCTAGTTAAAATGACGCCTGGGCAAGTAAATGTCAGCTTCAGCTTGCCCAAATGGCAAGCTGTAAAAATGACTTTCTATGTACCCTGCAAATACTGGTACCAGTGTAGGATCGTCACATTTGCATTGATTCGTGTATGATTTTATATTGAAATTCATTATAAATACAGCAAATTGTGGCTTTATTTTTAACTTTCAAATATTATAAATATCATAAACATACCATAAAAGTACATTGCTGAGTGTGGTGCCGGGAGGGGGTTGGGGGGTGTTGATGGGTGCTTATTGACAGACACCTTCACACACTGTATGCCTTAGTGTGACATGCTACTTTCACATGGGCACATGGGGGCTGAAATTGATTGCTTTTTATCGTGTTTGTCTAGAGAAAAGCAGGCGAAGTCCAAATAAGGGTAGGAAAATCACAAAGTTTGTATACAAAAATAGATTGGAATGTTATGCTAGGTGACTTGGAATATTGGCTCTTCATGAAAAAAAATCTTTATATTATGGGTTTAGCCAGAAGCCAGTATGCTCCTAGTCTAGACAATAGTATTTAGGGGTGTTCTCGGCTGTACCCGCTAACCATTTTAAACTATTCAAAAATTCGAAACATACTTATTTCCTCAAGCTAATTCAAAAGTATGAACGTGAATGTGCTTTATCGATGACTTTCTATGATTCTCATAATCCATAATTTAATTCAACTTTAGCTGATCGAGGTTCCTTCATGTACTGTAAACTCGCTGTTGAGCCAAAACTGCATTTTCACATAAACTCTGACATTATGAATTCTATTGTTCTTATAACCTGGGTATAAGAGGTTCTTCTTCTTCTTCTTCTTTTTTTTTTTTCGCGCGTGGGACGTGCGGCGAGAACTCCAGTAGAACTGACACAAACCGAAAACCGCACATGAAAAGTCTCTTCCACCTTGGGCCAGTATCGTGCTTAGCCTACTCATCAAAGGCTGTCTTATGGTTTTTGTCGGAAAGGCCTATGGTTTGTGAAGATACTGGTACTATGTTTTTGGTAGCCTCTCATGCACGCCTTCTTAGGGCTTGTTCACGTGACGAGCCAAAAGAACGTCTGTGGGAGGCTATGGTTTTGTGATGTAGGCTTTTCCGTTACCATGGGATCATGTTATGTTTAGTTTAAAAATTAAATTCTTTACCATTGATTGAGCACGAAAGGATAGGATTGTCAGGATATTTGCATCATTTTGTTAACTTCATCAAATGATCGGTAGATGTGCGAAAAAGTGCTGAAAGCGTTCGAGTCTTGAAGACGTATAAGCCTAACGTAAAAGGGAGCTTAATAGATTATTGGGCGCTGTCAATGTATCACCAGTAAGATATTACCTGAAGAATAAGATATATTTTTTTAAACTGTTACAACTCACGTTAAAAATATCAAACAAATAGGTAATTAAAGCTAAAAAACCTTTTGATTAAAATGTCGGCAGTATTAAAAAGACATCATATGGTCTCGCTGTTGCAGGTAATATTGAGCTTTGTTAATAAATAAGAAACAAGACTTTTGCTTTAAACAGGTTTTTGTGGTAACTGTGGATTTGCGGATTTTGGATCAAAGAAAGCGGTTTCTTCTAAAAGAAAAGCGTCAAAGCCTAACACTGTGAGAACCAATTAGCCGCTAAACCTGAGGGTTCACTCTTTGTTGAAAACCGAACGGTCACTAGCGGAAAAACCACTAACCGATGAGGACACTAAGCATAAAAAATAACCGAGAAACATACTTCAAAAATAGCCCAAAGCCGCAAAACTCCCCACCTCTTAAAATGACCACAGTTCAGACACTATGCAATCCTCCTAATATGAGTGAGCCGCTTTTCTCTTTGATAAAAGCTGAAAAACCGAATGTTCGCAAAATGAAAGCACGAAAGTCGCAAAAGGACATAACCGATATAACCGTACATGAAGAAAGACTCGTACCCAGCCGTTTCTCTTGTTTGCGCGATGATTGATGGGAAGGCTTAAGCGAGTTCGCGTTGTATCAAGGAAAGGAAGGAAGAAAAACGAGAAGCGACTGGCATTTGGCGACTTTACCACTGGTAAAATTACGCCAAATTACGTCTGAGAAACGAGCGCAGACATTCCATACTGATGAAGCGTCACTACCCAGATCTAGGTAGTACTTCTGATTGGTTGAACTCAAATTTCCCACGCGGCGCGATCAATCAGAAGCACTACCCAGATCAAGGGTAGTGACGCGTCATCAGTATGGAATTTCTGCGCTCGTTCCTCAGAAGTCATTTGGTGGGGTAACCAGTGGTAGCGTCGCCAAATGTCGGCTGTTTTCTTAGGCTACTGGCAGAAAATCAAAATTTTCTTGAACAATTGATAAATAATTGCAATTATTATTATTAGCGAACATTCTCAAACGTCATTCGTTGTGTTAAACCAAGATTCATGTCCTTCACCCATCTGGAAAAAGAAGGAAATTAATGGACTTTACAGCATTTTCCTTGCTTAAGCTTACATATATATTACTCTTTATTTGACAACGCCGGTTAACAATCTCGCAGCCAGAGGCTCATGCGAAAATGCCTATAAAAACAAAACTGGCAAAAACCTACAATGCAATAGAGAGATAACATGACGTAGCGTTGATTACACTCATCAGAAAGCTTCTTTAAACACTAGAGTGTTTATTCTTTGGAAGATCTGCTGCCTCGTCGATTCTTTGTGTTATTAAATAATTTATCACGGCTTCTGAAAATGTAAGGTTTGAAATATATTTACGTTTTATTTGAATTCAAACGTAACGAATTTTTTTTTACTTCTCACGGAGGTTATTTGCTAAACACCATCCTGTGTGTCCTGAGTGGAGGGGGATCTGTTTGTAAACAGGCTACTAAACACCACACTTTAAGTTCCTGGTATCGGATTTTCAGTAGCAGGCCTAGATCGCGCAAAATTCAGATTTAATCGATTTCAATGTTTTTTGTTTATTGTTGTCATAGTGATATCGATTTTACTTAAAACTGCATTTTGACAAACTTCAATTCATAGTCAATCACTGGTGAAAAGTTTCTTAGCGATCGGACAGGGACAAAATCACCTTTAAGGCGATTGAAAGACATCGGTATGCTCGCCGAAAAACTGTATCGGAACACCTTAAAGATTTTAATCCAAAAGTCCTGCAGTGCCCCGGTTGCAGTGCCTACGCGCTCCTTTCTTGTACGTTCACGTTCGATGAAAAATACGATGTACTATTCAGATTAATCAGTTGAGTCTAGGCAACGCCCAGGAACTCGTACGGGAAAAAGTATATTTGTTGCATGTCCCTTTAACAGAGATGTCAAGTTCCTTTCCTGAAGGTTGATTCTTTTTTGACGTTCCAAAAAGCATGTCTCAGTATTACTTTTTTTGGGATTAATCATCAGTCCGTTTTCTTCGAACCAACGACATACTTGTAAATGTCTCCTTTGAGATTTCTTTGGATTGTTTCTGATAACACGCCTTTCAAAAGAGCCTTGAGATCTACAGAAAATTAAGGTAATCAATGAAGAATTCCAGTTTTGAATAGTAAGGACAGTGTTTGTGAATTAGTTTTTACTACCGTTGATTACAGTATTTGCTCCAGGTGAAGTGTGATCGAGTTCTACCCTCTGTTTCTTCATTCGAAACAAGTTTACAGCTCAACCTAGCGCTGAGCAGAGTAACCAAATGGCTTATTGGGTATTTAAGTCTGCATAGCCTGCATTGCAGCCGGCTATTTTATTTTATTTATTTATTATTTTATTTTATTAGCTTTGCCCTGAAGAATACAAAAAAAAAAACAAAAAAAACACTGAAGATATGCAAACACTAGTAATAAGAACGTAACAATACACTAATAATAACTTAAATATTTGGGCAGGGACACCGCAACAGCTGAAGCCAATTACTGCGGACCCAAAAAATAGAAGATATAAAAGTAGCAATTTAAATCACATGCAGCAGCTAATTTCTTGGTCTAAAACCCTGGCTGTGTTACATTTCAAGCAAATACTTTTGAAGCCCTTTGGAGAGTCCGGGTCACAGTTTATTGCTAGAGCCCATGAGTAATAACCGTAAAAAGCAGATTTAAGTTCTCAAAAGTAACATTATCGAGGTCAAGTCTAGTAATAAGCAGGTTCCAGATTCTAGTATTTCTACTGAAAAAAAGATTTCTGAAAGGTAGAAGTCCTGCATTTTTTAGGCACAAAAGATTGAGAGCTCGTTACGGATATAAGGGTCCTTCGCGCTCATTCGCGCACGAAGGGAACAACAGAGCGATCTAAGTGAATCATATTATGCGTATCCTTGTAAATTTATACTAGATCTAGTAACTCGTGCCAGTAGCACAAGTACAGGAAGTAGGTTTACAGACATTAGTCTTTCTTTGTAAGAGCTATTTGTTAAAAAAGGCAAGCAAAGAATGAATTTGGTGGCACGTCTTTGGATACTTTCGAGCTTAGAAATTAGTTCAATGCCTTGGTGCGCCCAGACCTGGGTTGCGTAGCCAAGATGACCACGAACTAGCCCGAGGTATAATTTGCGCCTTACGGAAGTACTGTGTATAAACCTAGAGTTCCTCCTAACGAAACCTAACAACTTGTTTGAGCGTGCAGCTCGGTGAGAGACTTGGGCGTGCCAAGTCAAGTCACAGTCCAAGAAGACGCCAAGATCACGCTCTACCTCACAAGACTTGATGGTACTGCCGTTAAACTCGTAGCTCGTACAGATGGGCTCGCGCTTCCTCGTAATGGTCTGAAGCTTGCATTTCTTATCATTGAAGGCTAGGCCAGAGGCAGCGGACCATGAAGACAGATTATCCAGATCTTGTTGGAGAGCGGCGCCATCATCCTCAGACATCACTACCTTGTAATCATGCATCATCTAGAATTCAGTGTAGTCCATCTGCGAAAAAGTGCACGAAAGCTCGTTCTGACAACCAGCAGAGTCACAAGGATATATGTGAGCGTTTCTGATTGGCGAGTTTCTTACGTGTCCAATTCTTACGTGTACGAGACTGTTCGGTGCAGGTTAGACAACAGAAGGAAGTTGACAAAGAGCGGGGGGTTTTTTTTGGTACAGTAAACTATAAAAGAGCAGTTTGATGTTGAAAGCTGTCTTCCTCAACGAAAAAAATGCTTTGAGAGAATTTTGTTGTAAATTCGCTGAATGATTTTCGAGCGTCTTCTAATCGCTGCAGATGCATTGTCGCGTATTCTGCAATTCCGACAACACTGGCTAGCGTCGAAACAAATCAGGAAATCATGATATTCATGGACAAAAAAAAGCTGTTCAGGTCCAGCCATTTCGGGGAAAACCAAAGAAATAAGGTTATTTGACTGCAATAAAAGGCTTAAAGCTTCAGTAGAGGTAAAAGAAAACCCTGCAATAGTGCTAGTACACTGAGTCTGTGACCAGATCCTGTCAGCCTGAAAACATTAGACTGTTCACAGTCCCCTATTTTTCTGTAAGACCGTCGAGATCGAAGACTTTGCGTTAAGGGTGGCCATCTTAGATAAGTGTCAAATCTACTTAGGGGGCGGGGGACGGTTTGGGAGGAGGCGAGAAAAATAGAGGGACTGTACCAACATAACTGTACGGCGACTCGCGTTCACGGCGCGTGACAAGAATTTCAAGCCTTTTACCATTCATCAGAGACCTTTAGCATCAGGTTTTTCATGGGAAACCGCAAACTGCAGTTTGCAGTTACGCGTTTGCAGTTTCACGTTGCCGAGATTTCCAATTTTAGCAAGGCGTTCATTGTTCAGTAGTGCCGCCATGTTGTTTTTTACCAAGTCGAAGTGCATCACTTTTATCGCCCAAAAAACAGTAATAATTTATTGATTCGAGTTCAAAAATTCAACATACATATCGCAAACGGATACAAAAAAGCTAGCTCGTGCCTTTAAACGCGAGGTTGTACAATTTTTAGTGGCAAAAAATCTTGCGTAAATCACTTACCGCTGAAAGCTCTAGGTCGTGGTCAAGTGACATTTTACGGTTTGCGGTTTTCTATGGAAAACATCTTGGGACGAAAAATATGCCAGACACATTTAGCATCGACTTTGCGTGTTTATAAACATATCTTTTCTAAATAGTGATTATAATACAATTAAAGGGACATTTTTCCAAATAAAATCGGCCAACATGCACAGCTCAAACGTTTTACAAAACTAAGTGGTAAGCATGCTCTCTTTAGCACCGATTAAAACGATTAAACCTCCACATAAGTAGCCAGAAATTTCTGACACGGGTCGTCTTTCTGTTACTTTTGTGTCTTTGTGGCAGAAACCGTGCTGTTTAATTCAAAACTCCCCAGACATCTGAAAGTAACAAAATTCCCCCGGCCGAGGCTACATCAAAAGCTTGTTGGCTTACGTGATTGATCTCACTGTCCAAATTGTTAAAATCCTTTGTCTGTTTAATATACACCTTGCGAATTTGAAAAAGCATCCGGTTTTGAAAACAATATTTGCGCGCAAACCGTTTTATGTCATTCCTTCTCTGTGAAATGTCAAGATGAGTCTGCCCTACGTCAAGCCAATCGCAAATAAATTCGTTCCCAAGTTTCACCTGCCCAAAATGATGAAGACCCAAAATAACACAAAAGTTAGGCGAACAGTTGTCATGAAAGAGTTTTATAGAAACGACGACTTGTCAACGACTTGTCAGTGTTGGTAGCTTTAAGCTAATCCTGTTGTCAATGCAAATTAACATCTATTGTCCAAAAGCCAATCAAATGCCTGCGTTGCTGGTACAGCGCACTCAGTGAACGCGAGTCACAGTGATGTTTGGTACAGTCCCTCTATTTTTCCTCCCCCTCCGCCTAGAGCTATAATCCCCGACCCCCGACCCCCGACCCCTCGGTACATTTGAAAATCAAGATGGCCGCCGCCATTAACGGTAAGAAGTGCAATGGAGAGTTTTCACTCACGTGGCCAGCATCTTTGCAAATTTATTGGAATAAAGGAAAGCGTTTGGATAGGAAAATACTTCAACTCCCACAGGTTGGTTTGGTGCACCAACATGGCCCCCGTTTCATTGTTTTGGGTCACCAATATGGCCGTCAGACGTCATATGAAAACACTCTATATCGCGACGTTCCAACGGAAAAATAGGGGACTGTGAACAGTCTAGAAAAACATCTACCAAAACATAAACCACAGGAACCAATTTCTCCATCTGGGTGAAACAGACCAGCTTCACAACCTCCTATTAACGTGAGACTCAGCGCGGCCGTAATAAGATTTGCTCAGTCAAAGTTTAGAATACTCCATGCAGTGCTTTATACACGCTAAAGAGAGAAAGCAAGAAAACCAGCATTGTTTAAGCTGACTCTAAGGCCACGTTTCGCACTATCACGAGCTCATTCTCTCTTGTTAGGAGCCATGAGTCGTCTTTGGCCTGTTAACTCTTCGAATTCATTCCAAATCGAACAAATCGCAAATTGAGTCAGAAACTACCCAATCAAAAACGTCGACATATGTCCTTGCGACTCCGCGAGATTCGAGCACGATATTGTGCACTAATTCGCAGACACTCCAAATAAAAGATTTAGAGTGTCTGCGAAGCAGGCTAAGTTTGCATTGCATTATGAGTTGTTATAAGAAAGCTTTTTTAATTCGGAAGGAATGGTTTCCCGGATTTTAGACCCAACAAAAGCTAGTGGCAGCTCCATAAATATTCCTTATCCTTGGTCGATTAAAATTAAGGTTAGATTCTGATCTGACATGTTGTAAATATGAATCACAAAGTGCCTTCAACTGATCACGTCACAAAGAGCCGCCGTACAGATAAGTCGACAACACAGGTGAAGCCCACTATATTTAGCACTGCAGGTAATGCTATTTCGTTATTTTTAAATGTTCAATTCAGATATATATATATATATATACATGTGCAGCTTTTCATCCGGTGCGATAAATAAGGTTTTAATTTAACTTTTGCATATTTTTAAACTACAGTTCAATTTATTTCATGTGATGTTGAGATTATAGACAGCCATATAACCAATATTTTTGCAGCAGATTTGTTAATTTATTGACACCGTTAGAAATTTCTAAGACATTTGAAAAGCAACGATATATTTACAGGTGTAATGGCCGACTTCGCCTTAAAAAATGAGTTTAGGTGTATCGAGGTTTCCATACATTGTTTTAAGCCGCTTTATATAGGATCTTGATACGTTGATTATTAGCTTAAATTATCTTCTAGTTTCGATAAGATCATTCATAACTTTTCATTGAGTTATGTTTTCGGTTAATTCAATTCACTTCTGAACAGTTTAGTAATTTGAAACTGACTACAAAAATTTAATACATTTTAACTGCAGGAAAGGGAAATTTTATGCATGTGTATCTTCTTCCTATACGTACGGGTATATTAGGAACTGCCAAACTGACCATTTGACTTGATTGCTCAGTGTATTTTGCTTAAGTTGCGTACATACTTGTAGCTGTGATGATCTTTCTCGCGCGTGTTAAAATATTTCCAGTTCGCGCGAAAAAATCTTTATCTCTGAGTGAAAGGACTGTGGTTTAAGGTAGATATTGTTCTCATTTGTTTATTATTTTCCGTTACCTGTTTCCTCTTTCTCCGTTTCCCACTTTCTAACATCCGGGAGTTGGGAATGGGGTAAGAATTTACTGAGGCGTGACGAACCTCTTCAAGAACGCCGCTCGGTTGAAAAAAGTGAGTCTTGTAAGTTAATAGAAACATAATTTCAGTCGGTACAATTAATGATAGTGATAATGATAGGCACGATGTACGAAGAAAACGGAACCAATACTTAGGCCACGAGTATGAGGCAAATTTAATATACTTCAAGAATTGAAAAAGCAAAAATAAATACTAGACTACAATGGCGGTACATGGCATAGAATACATATTGTTCTTCCGATATAATGAAAGTGCAACTCAAGCACAAGCGAACAGAGTAACGGACGCAGCACAAGAACAAGGCAAGTCATTTGTGTTTAATTTTAAAAACATCATTTTGAATATATTGTAAATTGTAGTCTCATAAATCCTATTTAAACCCCCTTGTAAAACTCAAATGAATCTCACACACTCACGGCCGGTTTACAAGGAAGGACGATGACCCTGCATAAAGGTTGCACCCAGTTCAGATAAAGTGTCAAAAGACGGCTTGTGCTCACAAACAAAATTTCATATATAGGTAACCTACCCGAGTCAGCTTGTGCGAACTTTACATGTTTGATTGACGTGTTTCGAACGCATGACCCGTGCAACAATATTTTAACATTTAAATATTTCTTTGTTAACTGAGGATAGAGCATCACTTAGGGAGGAGGGAAAGCTTAGGTTTGTGTGTAAGGGAATAGAATTAACCATGCTTTCAGTATAAATTTTATTTCAACATGTTCTATTTTCAAAAGTATGCAGGTGTCAAAAACATGTTATTCGCATCAACATAATACACTTAATATCAGATCCCGTGGGAAACAGTTAGTTTTTTTTTTCCCGAGAGTCCTAAACAAAGCTAACTGGTTTCCGCGGGACCTAACATTAATTTATAAGTGTTTTCATTATATTTTTAGACTTTCACTTCAACGGCAACAAAAGAATAACCGGAGCGAATCAAAACAATCGACTGCATGGGTACTTATAAGAACACATATTTATTTCTCAAAACCACTGAATGTTCATGATTTACAAAGTACTTTCATTATATTATCTGCATCTTTTTCCTCCGCTAGCTGCTGTTTTTCGTCTGGGATAACTTTGAAAATCGTTGCTTTTTAGCTTGAGGCTTCATGTTTGTATTGTTGTGTTCATTCACGAAAAAGAAAACTGGCAGTATTTTTCCCGCCTTCTGTCACACCACTTTCCTCCATTCTTATATCCCGAGCGGGGTACAGTTGCTCAAATGCATCACGATCGGGATGCTTTTGAATTTAGTCAAGGCCACGTGACCAAGTGTTTAGTTGAGTGAAAGTCTAGGAATATAACAACTTGTATTATCCAACCGAATACATTTTACAAAATTAATAGTTATAGAGCTATTATAATCTCTGATGTACCCCCACGCTCTCTTGAATTACGTGTAAAATTCAGCCAAGAGATCCTCTCTTGGTCAACAAAAATTCAGGCCATTAAATTTACGTATGCCTGTCAGTTAAGATACAGTTCCCTTAATTCTGCCACATCACAGGCTTCTGGAACATTAAGAATATTAAGCGGAACAATAAATCGCCTACGTATTTTCTCGAATAATAGCTGGGGGTGATTATTTCTTTTTTCGCACAAAAATTGGCGATTATTTATTGTTCACTGGAATTCGTGCCGTAAATATTTTGTTTTAATATATTTTCCCATTAAATCAAAAAATAATCACGTCAAATACACTGAGCATGGGCTTTTTAAGAGTTCCAAATTTAGTTCCTTGATTAATTTTTAGAGCTTGAAGCGTCACTGATCAGTTTTGCTGAATCTCACTATGTCTTGCACTACAACTTGACAGGGAGGCAATAAAAGGAAGAGAAGATAGCCAGAGGGGCCATCATTCGAGGGAGGCGATTATTTTAAGTATTTCCTTCAAAAAAAAGGGGGGGGGGGGCGTAATCGAGGGGCGGCTTTTATTTGAGGAAATAACGTAACGGTATTTCGTGTTTTCGAGGATCAGGCTAGGACATTTTACACGTATGTAACATTCGCTACTTCCCATTGGGCATGAAAAAAAAAAAATACTAATACTCAAATTTCAGAAAGCATAATTTACACAAGAGGTCTCATTGAAGCCAAGTGTAAAAAGATTGCAAACTAAAGGAGCAAAACAGGGAAAAGTGTAAGACAAGGATATGGACTGGTTAGGGCTTTAATCAGATGATCCCCAGCTCCTCTCTTACTTTTCCCCTCTTTTATTTGTTTATATGTGCCATTGTATCGGGTGTATTTAAATCAATGTTAATGCTGCACACAGTTAATCAGATTTGCGATTAAACCGATGAAATGTATAGTCTATGTCCTCGAGCTCTGTATCAAACAAGTCGACATAATTCCTCTTCTAGACAGTTTTGCTGACCTCTTTGCTCGCCGCACGCAGCTTGAACTAACAAAAAATAGAAAAATATGTACAAAAAAACAAATAAATCAAGGTGGTTTTCAGTTGTTTTCTAGGATAGTATCTGCAAGATTTCATTGATGTTAATAACAGAGATAAAAATAGAGAAGGTTATATAGCTACAGAGAGCTGGGAACTGATATTTAGAGGTTGTTGAAACGAAATATGCAACAATGCGATATAAATTCAGCGTTCCAATGGTATTTTGAATTCTTTGTGATCGATTTATAGGATGCAATCGGTCCTCCTTTGCAGATAATCTTTACTGTCCAATTTGGACGAACCTCAGTATGCGTCAAGCATCTTCGAAAGCTCATTTTCATTGCTAAACACCAAACAGAACAGCTCCACTCATATTAATTGCAACACAGGTTAGTACAGCTTCGTTCTCGTCTATCAATACAGGAAAATCTAAGAGGAACTTACTGAATTGTTCTCATCATTATAAACACGATGTTTCGAATGACTTTACATGAAGAGGGACAGTCATTGAAATTTACACCCTTAGGAAGTATTTAAATCAGTCATACAGAAAAAAATTTACTACTTGGTCAATAACTACTTTATACTTGCCCTGAAAAGTTGCTCTAATGGCCACAAACTAGAAACCAGAATGAAAAAGATTTTCTGCACAACTTTTTTCCACGTTCCTTTACGGTGTCTTTTGAGTGTCTTCGACTAAACAAATCGCCAAATATATAATAATCGTCCGTTTTCCAAGTCGTTTTAAGAATTTGTTCATCAATCTATATCTTCGGGGTTTGCAAATAACATATACTTGGGAATATTTTCACAACCTTATACCTCTATGACTGCTAACTTTCGAATTCTCTTTAAATTCCACATAGACTTTGGCAGTGAGTTTTGCATGGACGTCTTTAATTTGTGACTCATCCAGTCAAATACGTTTTGCAGTTACATTTTATTTCAACTTAAATTTGGAACATTGGCAAGCCTTGTTTAGATAGCATAGGGTGCTGAAGAGTCGGCGAGCACGTTATTTTACAGACCTTAAATCTTTAGCTATGTATAAAAGAGACACACCATTTGCTCTAACACTGAGAGATTGACGACTCAAATTAAAGCCTCTTGTATAATTTGCTTACACCTATCATAGAATTGAAGGCGATATTAAACTGTAATTTGGCTTACATTTATATAATATTTTATCCCTCAATTTTTCGTTCCACATGTCGCTCTTTATAGCAAATCTTGTTTAGTTAGGGTGCTGCAAGATTTTCGGTGATATCTTAGATATCTTTAAGTAGGTTTAGTTGTTTATTTTGGAAGTGGTAATAACGTTGGCATTTGACATTTCAACGTAACACTGCAGGCACGAACATTCTTACTAAGGACACTGTTTTATTTTTACAACCATTTCAACATGGTCGTCCGAGCCACGCGAAGGTCTAGCTGTTCCAAGGCAAACGCGGTACCTTTCTTTCTTAAACCCTGAGTATCAGTGTATTGGTCCGGTCCAGGGACTAGAACCCGCAACCTCATGCTGTGCGGACCAGCACTCTACCCGACTGAGCTAGTCCTGCCGCGGTGAAAGATGCCTTAATGGTTTAACGCGTTTAACACTATAGAGTTTTAATATAGTGCATCTTAATCGTGAAAAGGAAAGGTCTCTTTAACCTTTCAAGAGTCCCGTTCAAGCTCAGTGATATTAGAGTTTTACATCAGTTTGACAGCAACAATATCATCAAAGGCAGGAATTTTAAAGCGATTATTATTATGAGAAAAAGAAAAACAGATCTAAATAAGCAACCTGTTGAGAAAACAGAATATTTGCATTGTAAAGCCGTGCTACTGCTTCAATACTATTCCGAGAATTTTAGCGATAAATATTAGTGCGTCCCGCATGTCTTTGATGCCTAGATTTCTGAGCGACCAATATGTACGAAATATATATTATGATACCATGAAGAAAAGAAAGAAAAAGAGACGGTTTACCAGCGGGAGAATAATCATTTTAATCTTTACCTTGTCTATTTAAAAACTTTCTTAAATAATTTGGTCTTTTGATTTCAATTAATTTCAGTTGAGTCTTATCGGAAACAAACTTAAGGTCAAAACGTACATCTTGACATTGTTAGGAAGAATCAATTGCTAGAAAAGATTTCAAAACACGCAACGACGTGTTTTGATCGGCATGGTATTGGATAATAAATATTGTATGGCTTTGAATTGAATCACTTAAATAAATTATTTCTATACTCACTTCATTCCCTGATTAAAAAGTGCGCAGGTCGGTATGCTAGAAGAGTACGCTAATAGAACTCTGTACCTTGTATGTTTTATTTTCCCAATGTGTAATCGAGATCGCTCGTTTTGATTCAAAGTTGCAATTGGAACGCAATAGGTGCGAACGTAAACAAGCCAAGTAAACAAGCCAAGTGAAGCTAATATCTGCCACGCGAACGACTCGTACAAGGTAAAAAGCATACCGGAAAGAAAGCTCCCGCAGCGTCTTGTTTTTAGTCGTTGTTGTTTTTTTGCACTGTTTTCCCCCTTTGCTCCCTTCGGACCGCTGTGGCTAATTACAGTGCGGCATTTTCTGAATGCCTGCAATGCCGCGGTCTGGTCAGAAAACTGTAAAAAGGAATATACAACGTAAATTAAACATTTTAAAGCGAGAACTGATGCAATAGTACCTTAATTTTTATCGGTTTTGCAACTGAAAGCATTTCAAGTGGCTTTCCATTTCTCAAGTCTTCTGTTACTCTCGTCCACACAAACGTTTTTGCTGGCCAGAGTCCAACATTTCCAACCTTCAGAATATTGGGACGCAGATCATGTGAAAGACGAAGAAAGACCGAATCTGAATCATCTCGGTAAAAATTTACAATTGCTTTCATAACGTCTTCATCAGCAGCCAACATGTATGCTGGCGCGTTCTCAGAGGAGCGTAAATTTGAGATCATAGGGCATTTCCAATGGATGATCCATGACACATGATAGGCTTTACGGTAGATCATTAAGGAAATTTGCCACTTAATCGTCCTGCTGCTAAGAGTATCCATATAAGCGTATATTTGATCCCATTATCTGACGAAAAGAGTGGAACAATACTACCAAAAGGCCTTAAAAATCGGGTTTGTAGACAATCAGGTCCTTTGTCAGATGACAGTAAAACCTAAGGTAAATGTCAGTTGTCGGTTAAATCTAAGGCGATTTGTCAGTTGTCAGTTAAAATTTTGGCCATTTGCCAGTTGTCAGTTAACCCCATTCACACCCTCAGTAAAGTCATTGAGGCTCAATTTGCAACGCAAAGTGTTGAATAACGACGAAAATGCTTTATTTGTTGTTCATTCATTAACCAAGCTGCAATATCGTATGCCAATTATTGAGCACTAAATATTGAAAGATGTTGGACTAGGTATCGTAAACAAATGCCAAATTAAAATATGACATTTTATTCGACTATTGACCCGCCCTGCGAGTAGAGTCTCTTTCTGCCTTCTTGTGTGAGAGGGTAAAAAAGAGCCTCTGCCTGAATCGCGTTAAAGCTTTGAGGTCGCTGCAGCCTAAACTTCTGGACATGTCGATCCTGTTCTCTCTCGTCAAACTGGCTTTGCGAGCAACCGTTGTTCATAACCGAGCCCGCTGTAGCAAGCGCACAGCTGTTAGGCCTGGGCTGGAAACTATATCCTAGCAACATGCCGCGCATGCGCAACAAGGATCTTAGTCGATTCATGCAGAGTCCTTCTCGAGAAAGCCAAAAGAAAGGTTCTGCTGGTAGGGTGCTATTGACCGTTCTCTAAGTTTTCAAAGTCCATCCGAGGCCACTTCACCTTGCGATCAATTTCAGGTTGAGGAGAATGACGTCACTTATAAAGCCAGGTAGCTAAGCCTGACTCACAAGAATCCTGGCCTACATAAGGGAGAAGACCCTTTTTTTTTGTTGTTTTTTTTTCTTCTTCTTCTTTTCTTCGCCTCTTTTTTCTTTTTTCAAAATCATTCAATTATTCATTAGGATCGGAGTCGTAATTTTAATAAATGGTTGAGAGGTTTTTGTAGCCTGTACACAGACGTTGTTTTATTTTTATTTTTATTTTTCTTTTGCGAAGAGCGCGAGAAAGAAAAATAAAGAACCGTTTTAAATTTCTTCTTCCCCACCTCTACCCCCTTGCGCTGGTGTTCAATAAATCCCCTGCGGTTTATATTTTATCACCCGTGCTTGACGGACTTTGAGGAGAAAATGGAAGTCTGTTAACAGGCTAGAGGTTTTGAATGTTTTTCATGAATGAATATTAGGGGGATGTTTTATACTTTCACTGAATGTTGATTACAATCCGTAGGTGTAGCATCTCAGTAACTCACAATGGATGTGTCAGACATACTCGTGCAAGAGCTCGTGGTAGATGGCGTTGGTCAACCAAATTACAGCTTACAAGTGCAGCTTTTTGAAGCTACAAGAAAAGGGGATCTTGCGAAAGTCAGAAGCCTATGTGGTCAGCTAAAATGTTCACTGGACTGTGTTGACAGTTCTGGAAAAACCCCTTTACAGCTTGCTGCTGACCTGGAAAACGAGACTGTTCGAAAAGAAATAATCGAAGAATTAATGAGTAGCGGAGCTGACTTGGAGTTCGCTTTACTACACGCAGTTCGCGATAATGATGCAGAAATGGTGGAAGTTCTTCTTCAATTTCGTAAGCCAGCATTCCACTCAACACCAAAGCGATACGTAAACCCACTAATTTTGGCGGCCTGTTTGCAGAATTTTCGAATCATTACGCTGCTGCTGGAGAATGGTTTCACTATTGGTGATACAAAAAGTGTCCAATTGTTCTCCGGTTGTAATGAAGGGTACAACGAAAAGCTTGAGCCAGCTGTGAACCGTTTGAATGAATACCGCGCCCTTGCCAGCCCAGTGTTTATCTCGGCTTCCTTTCTCCACGACGTGCAGAGTGGTCACGATCCAGTCTATCGCGCATGCGTCCTGAACAAAGAGCTGCGTGAAACGGCTGAGCAAGAATACGAATTTAAAAATGAGTATTTTGAGCTCAGTGATGGCTGTAAAGAGTTTTCCGTGGCTCTTCTGAAAGAGTGCCATTCAATGGAGGAAATAAGATGCGTGATGGAGATGCACGACATATCGGATAAGGTGCTGCATGTAAATGGAAGCTTAAACATTCTGAAGTTTGCTATCGCCACTGGAAATGACAAAGTACTGTGGGTTTTATAATATTTTTTTATTCTTACTACTTTACAAACAAAAGTCAGTTTTGGGGGGGTTAAATAATCACTAACTTATGTATCCTTTGGCAAGCCTAAAACTGAGGGGAGCGCCCATTGAATACTAATTTACTTGAAACAGTTAACTTTTTAATTACAAATTTATTCACAAATCCACTTTATATTAACTCAATGTCACGAAGGCTGGCTTAAAACATACACTTTTCGCTGGTTTTGTTAGCGACCAGTTTATACGATATATTTTTACCCGGCCTATCGTTATAACTGATCCGTCCAAGGGAAGAGCAAAAACGAAACAGTCGGTTGAAACCTTACCGGTATTTGCGTTTGCCATCAACGTAACTAAGGGCAGTGTTTGTTGCTACTTGGTCAATCCTGCTACCATAAATTCCGCAACATTTTAATTTGCCTTTTAAAGACTGTTTGCATTTTCAAAAAGTTTCATTAAAGTTTCCATGGAATTCACCCTTTCAGTAGTACTTCTTTCACTTCTACACACTATTTTCCACGGTAATAACTTTAAATATTTTTCATTTGTGTACTTCCTAGTTTGTCAGCCATCCCTTCAGCCAGCTGATATTAAACACGGAGGTCTACAAAAATGCTTCCTTCATGGAGAAAAGCGCCTGGAAGCAAGCAGTGCTTATACTACTGGCGGCTCTGTCATATCCATTATTATTCATGGTCTGGTTTCTTTTTGAGATCTGTTTTCCAAGTCATCATGTGGCCAGAATGTTCCATTCTCCAAGTGTGAAATTTCTCATTTATTGCGGCTCCTATCAAACTTTTCTTTTCCTGTTAGCCTTTGCATCTTTCCATTTTCAGAGTGGGTTTCTAGACTACAGCATAACAGGTAAATGAAGTGGAGGAAAACCAAGAGATTCGACCACAATAAAAATATATATGTATATGATACATGACTGTCACATTAAAAACCCATAACCCATTGTAGTGAAACTGTTGGTATTTCTCCCGCTAACGTAATCTATTGATATGAAGCAACGAGAAGTGCATTGGTTCTAGAAACAAAAGATTTTTTTGTTTCAATTGTTCCAAATTTGAATAACAAAACAATGTTTGTAAACAGTGATGTCTCCCATTTGCGCTTCGTTTCAGCTCAGTATCGAAAACATTTTATTTCACACATACTGAGATGACTACTCACTGTAAAACCACTTCGCAGTGGCGGATCCAGACCTTCAGGTACGGGGTGGGGTGGGGGGGGGCGGTCATACAGACCCTGAAATAAGGGGGGCGGGGAGGTGTAAAAAAAAAAACCTTTTTCGGCCCTTCGGGCCCCAGTTTGGTCTAAAGATAAGGGGGAGCCTGGCCCCCCCGGCCCCTTCACTGGATCCGCCACCGCGTCGTAAAATTTGGTACGCAAATGAGTTCTAGCTAATGAGAGGAGCATATGTTTTTCTCCTGTGAGAAGCTCCTCCAATCGACAGAAACCACACCGGTGCCATACTAGGGCTGATTTGAAATGATTCCCAGCATGTGCTGGATTGGGCTTTAGATGGGGCTGTTTTGGCTTAAAATATTTTTTATTATTATTTTTCAGTGTATACTCTAACCCGTATTATAATTTTAAGCATTAGTTTTTGAAAGTTTCCGTAGTTTTTCTTGTCACTTCACGATGTTTAGCGACAAATATTTTATCACTCACTAAGTTTTTTAAATCACTTTTAAAGATTGGATTGTCCTCGTTTATGTCATTGGCCACCTAATAGACATCATCAAAGACGTTTATCAACAAGGCAGAACTCATTTCTTTTCTTCCCACTGGAACTATCTGGCTGTAGCTTCAGTGACGACATTTGTTCTCCACTACGCCATTTGGTGGACAGGCCGATCAATTCTTACAGGTGATCCACAATCAATGAAATGGGAAAGCCATGCTCATGATCGCGGGTACGCAACCATGCTCGTCTCGTACTGCGTTTTCTCTGTTGCAATCCTATTGGCTTTTGCACAAAACCTGTCATTTATTCAAGCTAACTCCAACACTGGTCCACTACTACAAGCTTTCATACGGATGCTTATAGACGCGGCCAAGTTCTTCCTGTATTTTATTTTCGTCTTTGTGGCATTTGCTGTTAGCTTCGCGAAGCTGTATTTGCAGTATGACAAAGCCAGACAGCATTTTCATTTGAACAAATCAGGAACAAATCAAAGCGATCCTCTTCATCTAGAAAGGTGCGTAATACTGACAGTAGAAATATAAGCTTTCGTTTTATTCATATAATTCTCTACGCAGTCATCGATGTAAATTTAATTGATGTACAGCAGGAAGGAGGAGGGGAAGCATCCGTCTCCTACTGTTAGGAAGCGACCCCCTTGTATGAGAGGGACCAGGAATCTACATCTCTTTTAGGACAAGACTTTTATTCATCTAACTTCAACTGCTGGTGCTTAGTTAGCTTCTCGCGCGATACTCTAACGCATTGACAAAGTTAAGTTGAAGGTTGCATTAATGTCTACGCGCATTCCAGTGGTGAAAGCCTTATGCAGGTGGATTCTGAAGACCGCAGCTGCTCTCACTAGCTCTGAGGCCAACCGACCTGCTTACAAAAAATCCAAGTAATCAAAACCTCTTGTTTAAGATCTACTTTTGTTTCGCACTCTCCTCAACAGGCAGCGAGGCTTCTTTAACGTTAGAAATGATAAGAATGAATGAATTGTGGACCTTTCATAAAGCAATTTGGTAATAGATTCTATCTATTACGTGCAATTGTTAGATGCTATTGTTATGATGATGATTTTAAACTCCATTTTCCATTTGTAGATTTGGAAACAGCATTGGTACTATCTTTTGGACGCTGTTTGGTCTCATTGACGAAAACAGTTTCAAAATAGACGTGGATGGTTACGGCGCTGTATGGAGAACAGGCATGACGTTGTTCGGTGCTTTCAATATCATTGTAGTTCTGGTCGCCCTCAACATGCTGATCGCGATACTTAATGAGTCATACACCAGAATAACGGTAAGTCAGACTTATACCCTGTGTAAAAAAGTTTTCCTTTTCACTTTTAACTGGTAGTTAAGTGCGGACAGGAAGCTTAGGTTGGCAACTCGTAGGTCCTCTCTAAAAGGGATGCGGTCACACCCTTTTTTATAACCGAGGAGGGTTTTTTTTTTGTTTCAAACTCTAGGGAACATTCCACGTGTTCTTCAAAGCCAATGTCTGGCTTCTTCCAGAGAAATGTCTATCTCTTCATTGATTTTAAGATCCCAAAACTACTCGTGGTTACAGAAATCTTTCAAGGAGTACCACAAAATAATACCATGCTTAGATCTAATACTTACAATACAATTGAAGTTTCGACCATGAAACTATTCCGATATGTTAAGCCATAACGAGTTATAAGGGCTCATCAAAAGCTATTAAGACTACCTTCAAGGTTGACCCCGACCTTGAACTTTTTCATACAGGAAAACTTGGATACCGAGTGGAAGTTCACGAGGACAAAAATATGGCTCAGTTGGATTTACAAGAAAGGTGTTCTTCCACCGCCATTTAATATCCTATACGTGCTGCTTCCAGTCCAGTGGTTAATAAAGCATCTCTTAGCAGCATGTTTGCCTGGACACTTCGTAAGTAACAGTTTATATATGTATCGAGATATTTAAATGGGATACATTGTTTAGGGCTCTTTCTAGAGAATCATTTCCAAAGCCAGTAAAAAATAAATGGAAAATATAGCAGGTAGTAAATTATTGAGGTGATATATATCATATAAGTGAAATAAATAAATTTAAAATTCCCTGAAAGAATAAAGATAGCAGAAAATAAGTGTACCTCAAGTACATATTATTAAGAAAGGTCATCAGTATATACACAGTCAGTGATCTAGTTTCAAAAACTCTGCTTGAAAGTGGTAAACAAGGCAAAGAACGATACAGGAAAACAATGCAGCTCACGCATCGCACCCGCCACTGTCAGCACTTGCGAGGAGCGACGCACACACAAAGAAAAACATTTGACGGAATTGTCGAGTTGACAAAGGCAAACAAAGGTTACCTTTTCTCAATTGAGGTAACTTAAGGTGTAAAACTATAATTTGACATTTTTGAAAATTCTGTAAAGATAAAATTGTGCGCACGCATGCATGCGCATGTACTGTTTACTGCTACGTGTTCGTTTTTTACGCATGAATTGAGCCGTCAATCAAAAAATTTTTTTTAATGGTTTTCTTTGTGATTCCGTTGAGATCACCTCTTGTGTATATACTAAAATAATTATATTTTTAGTGTCGGTGAATAGGGGCCGTAGAAATATTTACCTTGCTGCTTTGCGGCCACTTCTGCCAATACTCGCGTTGATTTCAAAGAATAATTGTTAAATATAGAGAGACTGATTATCCCTTTTTTCTCTTCCTCTAGTCCTCTTTAAAACGGACGAAAGGAAAACCCTACGGAACAATCCGGAAAAACAAAAGGATCGATGTGAAGAAGGTATGTTGGCCTTGAAAGAAATTCATTTGTACCCACGGAGCACTTAGAAGTTCATATGAACTCGTTGAAACGTGTCTGTGCGTTCCAGATCGAATTGGAATTTGCAAGTGTTGGTTTTAAGGAGACGGGGAAACCGGAGTATCCGGAGAAAAACCTCTCGGAGCAAGGGAGAACCAACAACAAACTCAGCCCGCATATGGCGTCGACGCTAGGATTCGAACTCGGGCTACATTGGTGAACGGCGATTGCTCTCATCACTTCGCCACCCTTTCTCTTAAAAAACCAAGTTTAATGAGAATGATGTTCATTGGGCCCGTGACACAGGAGACTCGGGAAAAAATTCCGGGTTCTCTCAACAGGACTCAAATCTATTATTTTCTGGCTGCTACTATTGTGGACAAAATTCCTTGGGATAGTAATGCAGTATTCATAATTTTCTGTACTTTCTGCGTGCTCTCATAAATAAAGACAGTGCCTCCTTTTCGAAATTTTCTTGCAGCTCTTTTTTCATCCACCCTACACAAAGTTGATACTCAGAAAAATTTCTGCAAGTACACATACGTCCATGCAACGTTGTTTTTTGGGGGTGGGAGAAGGGATTGGGTATGTGTAAATTGAAAAAAGCCCCAGGAATGCACAAGTGTCCCAAAACTTCTGTCCATGATTTTACCGCTTCAGATGTTCCGAAGCTGAGCTACGGCAGATTTAGCCAGGGCACAGCTGAAACCATTGACGGACACCCTGCGTATACTGGAAGGACTAGAATCAAAACGTTTCGATTCAGAGTGAAATAAATATAACAAAATGGCAATCTTAATATGTGGGTGAAACGTATGACTCAGAAAATTAGAGTGCTCCAAAAAGCTCCGATAAATCACCTGTTGCCCAGTGGTAGAGCTCCTGGACTAATAAGCAGAATTTCAAAGGTTCGACTTCTCTTGGCTTAACTTTTTTCGAGTCGTATTCTATTGAGTAATATATTAACCAAGCTTACAATTTACTATAACATATATACTACTCAAACAAGTTATGTGTTTACTGCACCGATGTTACTTTAAAAATTATCGACAGCACCAAAAAATCCTCAGACACCAAAAATAATGAAAACAGGGGCATCCTCAAACACAATAGAAAAGTCAAATTCGTTTGTTGGTCATATGAAATGGTAGACGACGAACTTATTACGCTATGTTTTTTTCTATTATTTATTTATTTATTTATTATTTTTTGTGTTTGCATTTTTAAAGAGAAGAGAGATGATTCGTCACCTTGTCCTAAGGTACCTTGCAAAAAGATCGAGCGATGCAGAGACCAGGAACCAATCCACCACCTCTGAGGAAAAACAAAAGAAAGGGGAGGCAACTAACAATCAAAAATTGGATAGCAGTCAATCACACATAACTGAGGCCAACTGCGAATCGAATCTGTAAAAGAGTTGATACTGTCCTCCTTCTCCCACCACACGCCTTTTTCTTCGCTCTCAATAAACACGGCTGTTCCGTTGCCCTGGGAGAGGGGGGGCGAATCTTATTAGGGAGTTTTAGCAACGACGACTTCGACGGCAACGAGAACGAGAAGGTCAAAACAGCAATATGTTTATTAAGAAAAACAAGTTTGCGCGTGCATCACGCTTTTTTGTACATTTCTTTACCGTTTTTTCACGACTGCGACGTGAAAATGCCTCATTTCACGTTTTATGAAGAACGTCAACAGGCGACCACGAAATTTTCTTTCTCTTTCTAAGCTTGAGTGTGGTCCTCAAAAAATCAACTCAAGGGAAATCGCCTACATTAGACATTTTCAGCCAACTGGAATAAACGCGATGAGGTTTGAAAAACGCTAATTCATTTTAAAAGTGACGTTTTCGCTGCCGTAGCCGTCGTCGATGCTAACTCCCTGTTTAAAACGGGTAGGGAACGCCCGTCAGAAAATTAGAACTCAGCCGTAAGAGGAGTCCATTCTGGCCGTAGTTCAGGCCTTGTATGTTACCCAAAATAGGCTTAACTAAAACAGAGAAGCAGATAACAACTACAGCGAGTTAATTGCCCTTATTTTGGCCTCGAATGCTGCCTTTAAACGTGAAAGTATGACAACGTTTGTTTTTTCTTTCCTTGTAATTTTTTAACACAAAACCCAGACCATAGCTGTATAGGTAAAAAAAAGCATAGTTTTCCAAACTAAACATCCTACGTTGTCAGTTAAACCAAACGCTGCAATTTACACCCCTTGGCGAGACGAGGAGCATTTTCGTACCGTTATTTCATAGGATTTTCTCCCTGGCCTAATGAGGAGGTCATGGGGTCACCCTCCCCTGATAAGAGGGTCTGAATGGGGGGGTCCACTTGTCGGTTGTAGGGGAAAGTTTAGTTACTTTGTCGGTAGTCGGTTAAAAATTTCGATCTTTGTCGGTTGTCGGTTAATCTCAGTTAATAAGTAGAAATGCATGTTAATTATTAATATTTTTTATGTGTTTCAATCAGTTTCAAGACTTTGATCCCTATAAAACATGTAAAACTTGTAAAAATGCATCATTTGATTGAACTCAAACTTCATTATGCAACATGATAGTGTATTTCACCAAAGCGTTTATTGCAAATGCGAACTTGGTTTCCCTGTTGATCACAGGGCACTATAAAAAGTAATGAAGAGAGGTTAATTGAACAAAGAGGGAAACGCCCAGTCTAACCTTTTGGATACGTAAATTATTTTTGGTGAAAAACTGCAAGGGGTGACAGGTTGCATATCTATACCGGCGTGAAAGACCTTAAATATTTTGGCTCCAACAAGCATGTTCTTTGCCATGGTTTTCCTTTCTTTCAGGAAATAAGGGGTGGTTCTTTAAAAAATTAGCAAAGTAGCGGTTGGTTTTGTATGAGATTCCACTTTTCCATTAAAGCTTCTTTTACGACCAGAAGAGAGTTACAGTGTACTGCGCAAGCGCGACCAGTAAATTTCGTCGTCGTGGTGTCGTCGACGGCGCCAAACAAAGTACAATCAAGTCGTCCTGCAATCCACAAGCTTCAGCAGGTATAATGCACCTATCAATGTAATGCCGGCGGGGAGGGAGGCAGAGCGTAGGGTGGAGATCTGACTTTTTTCAAAAATTTGCAATCAAATTCCCTGCCCACGGGCAAGTCATTCCAGTCAAATGCAGCCGAATTTCCCTACCCTAGGCTGCACGTTGCTGTCAATCCTAAGGCAGAACCCAAGAAAGGCACAATAAAAATATCTCCAAATAAAACTCTGCAATCTTCTATAAACGTTGCTGCATCACCAAAGATACATGTTCCTGTGACAGCTGCAATTATGCGTTTTAACCATAATTGGTGTTACACTGCGTAGAATACATAAACCTTTAGGAGAAAGTCCACATTTTGTAAGTTTAAATATACCCTTCTTAGTAAAGGGTACAAAAAAAAGTCAGTTTCGTAAGTTTACACTGATTGTAGCGAATGAGTCATACACTAATCAATTGTACTTGCAAAAATCGACTTGGTTTCTCTTTACCTTCGTTTATTTTGATTCCACAGTATTTTAAGAAGTTCAATTGATCAAAAACACGCTAAAACAAACGAAATTTGAAGACAAAACAATGAAATTCACTCACCCTTCGCTTGTTCTCATTGGCCTCCATGACTTCCTGATCTTTTCAAATCGTACGGCGCATGCGTGAAGCGTGGAAGTGGGAAACAGATGTTCCGTCGCAGTCTTTTTTGCCCAAGTCGGCAGTCAAATATCTCCACGTCGGGCGAAGAAAGATTCAAATATCCCCTCACCTGGGAGAACAAGATCAGTCAAATGCCCTACCCTAGGGCCAACAAAGACAAGCAAATCCCCACCCCATACCCTGCTTCCCCCCGCCGGCTTTACATTGATAGGTGCATGAATCCACTGTTTAAGCGATTTTTGAAGTCCTTTGTTTTTTCTTATCCTCGTAAATCCAGGTATCGTTGCTTTTTTCTCGTAACAAGCGATTTTGATTGAAAATTCGACTAAAAGTGTACTGTGAAAGGTTTGAACCCAGGAATCATTTCAAAAGTAGGTTGAGTTTGATCGTCCGGGTGAACGTAGTCCTGAATAGGACTGTTGTTGTTGACAGTGACTGACGTTTCGACAACCTGTGCGGAAGTCATCTTCAGAGTCAAAGTGAGTTGTATTACGTCAGTTGATATTATTATACTCTGGTTATTGATCTGATTGGTCAATTACGTCGCGACGTTATTGGTCGTCTGTCAGTTAAGCCGTGATGTTATTGGCTATGAAGACTAAAAGTATACTATTATGAATTGCTTTTACTGCGAAGAATGACAACAGCTGTGGAGGCCGAGCGAGCGAACTCGTAAGTGAGAAATTTATTTGTACGTATTTAGGTAAGGCAAATCATATATCTTTAATATAGAGGAAATAAACTTTATATGGAAAACAGCTATCACATCAGAATGTCTCTTTTTCCATATCTAAACTCTGACAGACACTCGGACTCGGTCACCTCATTCAGGTTGAAAGTTGAATAATCTTTGTGCGGAAAGCAGGTGTTTTTCCACTCGAAAAGGTCAGACAACACAAAAAATTCTCCATCGTCGATGAAATTAGACGTACGGCTTAAAATTAAACCTCGCATTGTTTTAAAAGACGCCATTGAGAAAAACTTTGTTGCGAACGAACATCACACTGTTACATTTGTGTTTACATTCAGTGTCGTCGTCGTCGACCTACCGACCGATTGCATCCTAAGTTTCCTTTTTCCTGCCGAAACTGACGTTCTCGTTCCAGTCTTTTCCCAGTCAACAGACGTCGTCGTCGTGAACTTCGTCGTGGTTCTTAAGCTCCCTATTGTGTCAAGAAAGGCAACATTTCTTTTCCTTCCTTGCTCGGTTTTGTTTCAGGAGCGCGGACTTCGGTTTCTGTGAGTTTCATTTATTTCTGATTGCAATTTATCTTTCAAATTGTGTTGGTAGCCTCTGTACATCATCAACCATCAAGCGTTCTTTTGACTTTTGAAACACTTTCCTCAAACTCTTTTGACAAATCGGTGGGTGACAAGCCGCAAAATGTGTGCTGGAAGGTTTCCGTAGTCTTTACATCAAGGATAACTTTTTCGTTTAATCTTGTGGCTTTGTATACAACTGTGTCTAAAAACATTGTCTCAGTGAATTTCGGTGGTGAATTTAATAGTAGGATCATGCAAGTTTGCTTCTTCGAAGAAAGTTACGATGTCTGGTTTAAAGACGGTTTAGCTGCTTAGACTTTGCGTTTCAATATATGACATGAAAATGTTGGCAGAGGAAACTGCTGTCTTTGTGCCCATCGCGGTACGGTGGGTTTCTAAACTTTTTAAAAGTTTACTAAAAATGTTCTAAGTGATTGAAAACCGATGCTGACGTTATTATCGGCGCCATTTTCAAACATGATTCTCTTTTAGCGCGAAGCGTTTTCAGCGAAAGAAGCTCAAAATTTTGAGAAAAATGGAAAGATGGTTATGTTGACTGACTGATTTATACACCTTTGCCCATTTTTCTCTAACTGGTAAATGAAATCGCAGCAATAAAAAACAAAAATAACGATTTAGACGTTTGACCGCGGTGGTAACCCCACTAGACCGGGGTCCCCCACTCCATGTAAACAGCCCCTAAATACAGGTGGTTTTCACGTTACGTCATCGCCGCCATGCTGGTGGACGGTCAACAAAAGATCGCTCATTAGCTCCCTTTGTTTGTCCACAAGCATTTGTTCATTTCACCATAATGATTGCTATTTTTGTCTCCCGAGATAATGCATGAAAACCACCTTTACCTTCACCATCTTCAATTTTACCCGTTCTTAACTTTCAATTTCTGACCTAGTTTGTTTCGCTTCTGATCTCTATTTAATAAAGCAGTTATTGTATATCCTATAGAGCAGAAAGCGCGTGTTTCGGGGGTTATATGCACTGTCACTATCACGCACACGTACAGTAACACTCCAAAAGTGGCTCAAAGCCCTGATCGTCTTTGTTTCTCATTGCACATCAAGTAGAAAATACTCTATTCTATTTTATGATTAATCGATAGGGTAATGACTTCTACTTCATATAGAGCTTTGGAGCTAGCGCGCTGTAAAATGTGACTTCCACCCTGGGCTCGGGAAACCCATGGCCACCTCTTCTTTGGCAAGTTAATCAACCACTTGTTGCTTCAATTCCGATAAGAGCAGTTCTCAGCCTGCCATTACTACGATTATCAGTTGAGTAACACGCGGCAGAAGTTTTATAATCAGGTTTTAACGTTCAAATTGTGGTGTTGTCACAGGCAACTGGTTCTTTTTCCAGTGGCAACTTGTCGATTAATTTGAGGTCATAAGCAGCAAAATGCGCGAAATTGCCAGAAACACCATTTTCTCTACCATTTGCTTTTGCCTGTGGCAAACAGAGAATCAAGTGAAAGTAGAGTACTCTGGCACGCAAGGAGACGGTCAGAAGTGGATGAGTTTTATGGTTTCGGCTTCTAAAATAAACTGTGGTCAGTATTCATTTAGATCACTGGTTAATGTTATCAATTGTCGGTGTCCGAGCCTTCACTTTTTAAATGGGAGCACAATGCGTATTCGTTACTTGGATGAAGAGGATAGTTGGATCAATCTAAATTTTGACGACCGTAGGGGTTTCACAAAGTTATGGCATTGTGCCAGAGTCAGGTTCCTAAAAGGGAGTTCAAGAGAGTTAAAATACGTGCAGGAGTTCTAGGTTCCCCTGTCCAAGCTGCTGCTTAAAAGTGTTATAAATTTGAATTGCAGTTTCTTTGGATATAAAGGGCCGCACACGTTTTAGGGCACCTGTAGCTGAAGAGACTTTCTTGCAAATCTCTTAAACGTGTTTACCCCAAGAGAGTTGAGCATCTATGGTAAGACCCAAGGATTTGGTATGATCGACTCCCTTGATAATTTGGCCGGGTAATTTGGTCATCAATTCTGATTTCTACATCGTCACATTGGGCAGATAGTCTTTGCCTTGATCCAATACTCATTAGCTCTGTTTTAGCAACATTTAGGCTGAGCTTGTTAGCTTTCAGCCAACAGCTAAGGTTATTTAATTCAGGGGTTAGAGCTAGCCTCAGCTCTGTTCACGTCTGAGCAGATAACCTAAGATTGGTGTCATCGGCAAATATTCTTGGTACGGCGCCCCACAACTACACTTTGTAGAGTTAAAGTAACTCCATCCGACGGAGTAATACGGCTCTCGTAATAGAGTTTAATTAACCCCAGTAAACATGATAACCTCTAAAACAGAGTTATTTTATCTCCCTTGGGCGAGTTGATTTTTATGCACTTAAATTTTACTCCTTTATGGAGTAACTTTTAAATCTTTTTGCGAGTTAATTTAATTCTTACAAAGTTAACTCCAAAACGGAGTAAAATTTACTCCACTGAAACTCTATTTAACTCCTTTTGGGAGTTAAAGTAACTCCCAAAAACATAACTCCACTGTAAGGAGTTAAATTAACCCCACTAGAGGAGTAATTATAACTCCTTGAAAATTACTGTACATGCAAACAGGGTGGGCAAACGGACGCAACATGTAACATCCAACAATGTTAGGAGTTCTCGGCCAACAATGTTTTAATATATAATATTAATTATAATTATTATCGTATAATTTTGGGTATATTCGGATGAATTTTGGGTACTTTGGATATTTTGGCGAATTTTTTTCGGGTATACTGGTATACCACTACCCCCCCCCCCCCCCCCCCCCGACCGACCCAAGGACAATGGCGAGAGCAAAATCAAGTTATACACCGGGGGTATCTCTATTTTCAGTCGCATACGATCCATATGCAGGATATATATAAGCCTAGGAGCTAATTTCAAAAAGCGTATAAAATGGCCACTACCACCCGTTTTATGAATTTAATTTGATAAACAGACAGGGGGATTTCGCAGCAAAGGTAACCATTTTGTACAAGTGTTCTCCAGCTAATTTGTATTCTCCACGAGTTTACAGTATAAAAATTTCCAATCCCAAGTTAGTCTATATTTTTCTGATTGGAAACTGTGTGGGGGAGACCAATGAAAAAAGCAAACCTTCTTAAAGCTGTGAAATGCAAACAATATTCTTGTGTGTAAGGTTAATAAACTAGAATTTTTCAATAAAAAGGGAAATATTGTGAAAGGGAAAATCAGACATGAAGACAACAAAGATGTCCATTGGAAAAAAATGTTTAGCGGAAGTAACTGTAGAATTAGGCTGCGTGCAAACGGACGCAACAACCCCCGACATTGTTGCGCCAACAATGTTGGGAGTTGTTGCATCCCTGTTGGCACTGGTGCGCAAACGGATGCAACATCTCCCAACAATGTTGGGACCTGCAGTGCATAGTGGGAAGGATACAACCCATAAGACTTTGTAAACCATGCGTAATGAGCGTGCGTGGCGCCAACAATGTTGGAAGAGCTGCGCAAACGGATCCAACATTGTTGCGCTACGCTTCGGCGATCACGCAACAAAAAAGAAGTGTTAGGAGTTGTTGGCTGAAAAGTTTGACCGGTTTCAAACTTTGCGCAACAACACACAACAACATGCAACAGGGTGTGCAAGTGGACGCAACATGTAACATTCAACAATGTTGGGAGTGGTTGGTCAACAATGTTGCGTCCGTTTGCACGCAGCCTTACCATCAATAACGGTGAACACGTAAAATGCTACGTTAACAGTAACGTGTATAAGATCTTTAAAACAACTTCTAAAGAGAAACTTTGAACTTGTAAATCCAAAATGAACAAGTAGAATAACTATTTGATCCTCAGATAGTCTTTTCTGAATAACAGTCTTGGTGATCGTTTCTGAGCACTTATTGTGCGCCATATGCAAGTAACTTGAAACTGTCTGCGCGCGCTTAATTGGCGAATCTAGTGCAATTACAATGACGAGAGAAATTCGAATTTAAGGACAATAAAACGCGGCGCATTGCATAGAAATTTAAACTCGCAAAAATAAAATCGTAAATATACGCTTGTTTAATGTATTCATGCTCTCCTTTTTAGCCTCGTTTTGAAATCTTAACAAACGGACACTTCGCTCAATTTGGGCCAGATAACAAACGGAACACCAAATTACGCACAAGTCTTATAATTATAAACCATAACTGGTTTAAAAACCATGCAAACATCGTTTACAGGTGTATGTGTGCCACCAGAGTAATATATAACAAAAATGAATAAATTGAACTACACCTGACCATCTGATATTGTCTGTAGATAGTAAAACAAGTTAGGTGCTAGTAGAGAAGTGTGGAAGCTTTTATGACAACTTATATTTACTGCTATTTTCCCATCAATGCAAATATTACTGTTACACGCATTGAGTTACGAATTTTGTTTATGTCAGTAATATGGATTTCAGTTTTGCTTTCTACTTGGCCATTTAGTGAAGGATAAAAGCTTACAATTGGCAAAAACTTAGGAAAGTTGCTAACCATTCCCCACGTTTTATCATCTTGACATTGTTGCCTCCGATCAGTTTAAAAGCTTCTGAGGCAAATGGTTTGACAGAACTGATATATGACTGACCACTCTAATGGGTGTCCAGGTAACTAAAGTAGAAATTAACCTACAAAAGCTGCGATTTATAACATCTTCAACTTCATGTACAATGCTATCGCATCCATAGTAACCGCTATTGTTAATGTAATGCGAATTTGCCTCTTTTTTTACTAGAGGTGTTAACTAAGGTTTTGCTTTTAATTATAAACTCAACTGAGACTGACATAAAACTCGTCGAAGCCACCGGAAAACTTAAGTAAACAGCTCTAAGATTAAGTGTAAGCCAACCGATTAAGATTTGTTACTAACTCATCGGTTACGGTTAAGTTTTAGAGAGTATGCACTGACGGGAACTCAATAAGCAAACAGGTAAGAGGTTCTAAAAAGTTAAGAGGTTCCACAGAGCTATATAAAAACTACTAGGGTCGGTTATTTAAATGAAGTCTAACTTAGGCCGCTGTTTAAGAAATCCTTGGACCTCCAGATCACTTTCTTAACGGGTTAATTTCAGAAAATAAGTTCTTTTATACGCTACATGCTTGATCGAAATTGTTCACGATAAATCCTTATGGTGTTTAGCTAAAAGCGTTGGGCAAACTGAAAATGGTTTAGAACTCGGTTTTGTAAACACGGGGTAAGCTCCGTTTACTATAACTGGCCCTCGAAGTTTACGTTTACTCGTACTATTTCTTTCATGACCTACTACATTTCAACTAAAAAAACCTAGTTCAATTTTTACGATTTTATGATTCCTCAAGTTTAAAACGGCCTAGACTTTACCAATTATCTTTTCAAATATTCGACTACTACTAGTAGCCAGACTTGCTGTCTATGAAGGTACAAGCCGCAGCTAGTTGAAAGAGAAAGGCAAATGTAAATGGATCGGACGAAACAAAAATATTTGATTTAAGCCTTTTCAACTTTGTCTTTTTACAGTACGAAAAAGACCTAGGATTTAGACCTAGAATAATCACGAGGCAAAAAATAGCCGGATAATATTAAATATTCAAATGATTCAACCGATTTGTGTTGATTGCCAGTGATCGAATGGTTGTGAATCGGAGAGTGGTTAACACTTAAACACTTAATCATACTGCTGTCACACCCATCACAGTATTAATTCTGCATCAACAGCCGCTTTTAGCGCCGACCTAGAAATGTTATCATCGAATTAATAGCACTGAACAATAAATTGCATAGAACATTTTTAAAGGTAAAACATGTTTCGACATGTTGCACTGATTAATTGACACCAGAGTTAAAAGTTGAAATCGGAATATAATCAAATGATGATGAATACACAAAGGCCACCATTGCTGACCGTGAAGGCAAAAGTAAAGGACGAAGAGGGAAAGGCCTTTTCATCTTCAATTTTTTGCATTTTTTTTCTTTGCTTCTGAGAAGGTAAATTAAGAAAGTAACTTTGCTGTGTTGACCGTTGTACAGTTATAATAAACGGTTTGCTGTCATGTTCGTTGGATTATGACTATGAAAATATTATTAATAGTAGTGGTCAGAATACCTTAGCATGTATTTATGCCCTATTTCTACTTCCCTGTAAAAAAATTTATTTTGATAGAGAGATGTAGCAAATTAAGACGGCAAACGTAACGAGAACGACAAAAAGCAGTAGGTTTAAAACAAACATTTCTGCCGTCCTTTGCCTGACCAGTACGTACGACTTGAAATTCCATTCCATGTACCTTTTATCGTGTACTTAATTGCAGGAAGACAATTTTTTCCTCTCTTTCCAAACCTGGGTGCTCTCCTTTAGAATTGACTCTAGGAAATTTAACTACAGTTGGTCACAGTTGACATACTAAGTAAGTGGCATGTGACGAGCTGTGAAACGGTGCGAGTTCATTTCGTTAATGACGTTTTCTCAGGCGCTAGTTGTGTTACGCCTTAATTGTTGCTGAATGGCTCTCATAACTAAAGTACACAGTGAATTGTTGTCAAAGCATTTTTTTTTTTTTTTAATACGATTCTTGGCCTCCAGTATGTATACAGTCAAGAGTTGTCAGGATGAAAACTAGACAGTCTGGCACATTATATTAATGCATCTAATGTAATAACATTCTTCAGTCAACTTATTCCCCGTCCACACAAATACTTATATTTTTGAAAACGGAGTTTTTTCCATTTAGCCTTCCCTCCACACGTAAACGACGAATTCGAGAAACAAGAACGCAGGTTTTCGAAAACAGTTCCCAAAGTGGAGTTCTTTAATTTGAAAAGGTTGGCTTATCGAATGAAAACGAAAAGTAATACGATGATGTCACACATCGTTCATAGAATGCTCTGCAAAAGAGGTTTTAGTATTTCCATAGTTTTGGCGTATTCATATATAATGGAAAATGGAGAAAAAAAAGCTCTCTTTTCAAAAATATCTGGATACGTGTTGGAAATCTGCCCAACAACGTTACAGAACGTCGCTTCACCTGTCACTAAGACTGGTTACTATACTAATAGTCGGTTTTACTAGGCATTGGAATGTGCAAATTTTTACCAATTTCTGATATTTATACGGCTTTTTATTAATCAGGGTAAGGTCAAGGTATCTTTTGTCATGCAAACTATGATTTGGTGTTAACGCAGAGCATTGTTACTCAGAGTGTGTCCAGTGGATGAAATGCCGAGTCCAGCGAAAGTAGTTCTGATCATCATTTTCCTGCTGTTATCAGCTCAGTCAATGACAAGTGCCTTTTTCAGGTAAATAAAATAATTACAATACTAGAGGTATGGAAGGCCGAATCCATCATACCTTGAGAAACTAAGATATATAACAACAACAGCCTATTATTATTTACACATATTAAATAGATTCGTTTAGTAGGGTAAAGAATACAAATAAACGAGAAAGGACAAAGAACTTCATCTGAACCTGAAGTTTGCATAACTGTAGTCGAGGCAGAATAGAAGTTTAGGTATATGATTTTTTTGTACAGAATATTGAATTTACAATGACAGCCATTTTTTTTTAGAGGAAATTTAAATCGTACCCTCTACGGTCTAACTATCGGCTGTGGCAAAGGGGCCGGATTATATATAGAAGATTAATTCAACGTAATTATCCCTATCCTAGAAGTCTCCAATAAGTGTGGCCCTTGTTCTCGACATGAGCGTCTGGAGCCCCTCACGAATCATAATAACCCAACTTAACTCAACGTTAATTCTTCTCAGCTTTATCAAAGCAATATTTGCAGTGTTCCAAACAAAAGAACAACAACAAGGGAATGATCTGCAAGTAGTATTAGCTAATCTAGGCGGAACAAACAGTCATACCAAAGCAAAACATTGCAATCAGTATTACCGTTAAATTCAATATAGCTTGATTGCAAGCAACGTTCTATTAGTTTTTAGTGCTGTAGAAATTTGAGAAATGTCGATTCAGTCATTATGCCTCTCTAGAATCTCAACCAGGAAAAAGTGGAGTTTCGTTTTTTAAAAAGAGCTTTTTCACAGTGTTTCGGAAGCTTCCTTAATGTTTCTTGTATGATGTCAATGGTTGCCTCCTACGACTTTTTACATCTTTGTGGGATTCCCTGCTGTCGAGTTCTGGAACTTTTTAACCAGCTCCTTTTGACCAAGGGTCTTCACCACAAAAATATATAAGGTGAAAGGGTCTGAAAACTATAGTAAGCATCAAATCTGCTGGAACACCTAGTGAAACAATCAACATAAGATGAGACAGTTTCGTTCGATAATGTTTAATGACCATTTCCCCCCGGTTTCACTAGAAAGTTCCTTGTCGTGTAAAGGGAGTGAGGGCTTTAAAAAAGAGTTCACAGTTAAATCGGATTTCCAACATACTCAAATTTGGGACATAGAATTTCATGCATCCATGCCTCTTCAACCTTTAACGCAAGCCTGACTGAGGCAATATGGTGCGATCAATCAAGTCAATTACCAAATACTCAATTATTGTCTCCCTCTGTGAGGTTTTTCGGGAGTGATGAAGCAATAATTCAAATGGAACTTAACAAGGTTAAGAGTCTCAACTGGTGGTAGGCGAATTTTACAAGCGTAGCCGAAGATTTGAACTCGGGACTACCGAGAACCAATCCAGCTAGCGGTAACGGAGTAGGACTTGAACTCGGCCCTCCGAAATACAAGTCCATCGCTGGCTCGTTTTCCGATCATGAAAAGAAGAAGCGAGCAAATTCGAAAGAAATGTGGGGATGCAAAGTAATAGCGTCGAGAACTATGTTGTTTTATTTCCATGCAGAAAGTTTGTCTGCGAGAGGTGAAGACCAAATTGAATTTTATAAAATGTACTTAGTAGCACTCTTCATCGGAAGAACAAAGTCAATGTTTTTAATTTCTGATGTTTTAAAGTCCTATTTAATATTTACTACTATTAATCATAGGGATAACTCAACTCAACTCATGGACGATATTTCAGCTGTCATTACGAGAGTAGCAAAGGATGAAAGAAACAGGTTTATTCGGCCAAATGCAAGAGGTATTGAAGACAATAAGGAATGACATAACTAAAGCATGAGAAGTTACAGATTTCAGCAGGATCTGCAGACATTTCCATTCTGACGTTTCACAAGATCTCCTTTGATCTGAGTTTTACCTTGTTTTTGACAGGGCCGCCAATAACAGTCCAAACTGACATGCAAATAGTTTACATAGGAGGCTTTCAAGAAGTTGATATGGTTTGCAATTATTTATTTTACAATAACTGAATTATATCTCACACATCGATCGGCTACTTTTTACTATCAATTTAACAAAAACATTCTATGTTGCCGTGCGGTGTTCAGTAAGTGATCACAGATGACGTCAAAATGTGGTAAAAACAAAGAACTTGCACACGAGCGAGTGTGTGACACATACCTGCCTCGTACTGCTTGACTGTTTGAAGATTTGTGCTAGTTTAGGCATTTTTAAAGTCCCGAGGAAACGCTACTTTACGTCTCTGCTCCTTCTTTTTTCTTTATCTTTCTTGTATACAGTTTCTTTGAAAAGTTTTCAACGTCGTTTGTTGCTCAAAGCAGAATAATGGCGAAAACATTTTGCAAAACAGCGAGTCTCTCGTAGCGATAACACACGATGGCAACTGTTGGGAAGATTTCTTGTAGTTTCTTAGGCATTCTCAAGTAGTCAAGAGCTATTTTTGTCTCTGTTTCTCCATTTTCCTTCTTTGTAAATAGCTCCCACTTAACATTCTTCGAGGTTTTTACTTGCTTTAATCCGAAAAAATCTCACAAGCATTTTCAAAACCGCGCTCCATATGTTGAATAAAAGAAAGAAAACAAGCTTTCTGTGACGCCATTCATGTATCTGTACTCTAATAGATCAAGGGCAACGACCAATCACAGCGCGCTTAGCACTCACATCATGTCGAGCTTCGGTGTTTTTTGCTTAGTTTAGTTTTTTTGCTTAGTCTAGTTTATTAAAAATAAGCACATTAATAACGGTAGTTTTCGTTTGACAAGTACTGAGTGTTTTTCTAATCCTTTTTTCCAAAGCAAAACAAACTTTTTGTCCAAATTTTATGAAACTTTGCAAGTACCTTTTAAGTGGAATTGAAAACTTCATGCCTATAAAAGCCACCTTTCGGTTTGATTGTACACAGCTAATATAGCTGAATGGCGTTCAGGACGACAAACAAGACAAGAAGTGAAGTAAAAAACCGGCCGTACACGATTATTAATATCGGTTAGCGACTCTTCACAACTGCCAGGCTAGTTTGATCTACAGACAGCTTAACCGTACATTGCTTCGACTTGTTCGGTTACTTTAACGGCTCCAAAATCTTCCATTGGAAAAATATTTAACCTTGGGCTAGTTTACGACTTTACTGATACGGCCCTAAATCAAGACAATAAACATCGCTGTTCTCATTTTGTTTGAGGTTTGCAAAATTTCTAATATATGCGCGACTCAACTTTTAGTCAATGAAACTCCGTTACTTGTCATTAGTAGCCAATCACCAAGCGAGAAAAGTTATTGACAATAACGATGCGCTAGTCTAAAAAAGTCATAAATTTCTTCTGTTTTCTTCATTTTTACTGGCATTTTTGACTTTTGTTATTGTGAAAAACAAATTGACGCCAGTTTTTTATCGTCTCTCATCTTATTGGTGATAAAATGACATCATAGCATTGTCAAAGTTATGACGTCATTTTATCAGCAATAAGAGGACAGACGATAAAAAACTGGCGTCGATTTGTTAATTCGAATTAATCTGTGTTTGTTATTTTTGAAATTAATCCTTTCTTAATTTGCTGTGAGACATGTTTCCTCGATGTACAAGCGTCGCCTTCAAGTAGATTTTCTCGTTTTCACTGGGAAATGAACTGAGACTGTCAATGTTTCCTTGGCAGACTTTTACTTTGGAACTGTTCTTTCGTCAGTACTGGCGTGATGATAGGCTATCTCATAATTTGCCTGAGAGGCAGATAACGTTACCTGGCGACGCCGCTGACAGACTGTGGCAGCCTGACACATTCTTTCTAAACACCAAAAAGGGAGAGCTGCACAAACTGACTACCTTAAACAAAGTGATGGTAATTCAAGCCGATGGTAGTGTATTTATCAGCACAAGGTAAAAATAAAACAGTTTTTCTTGATGCCGAGTATTATATATCACCAGCATACTTAAGAGCCCATGACTGTAAATATCGAGAATCGCTGGCCAGGCTTAAAAAATCGAAAATTCTGATAATTTGTCAGAAAAACCCCTTTGGGGAACTATCTTCGAAAAAAATATTTTCAACTTTCAAGAATCTATAGTTTTCGAAAAAAATGAGAAAAAACGAAAATAGCGGTTTTTGCCTAATTAATTATGCAAAAATTAGAGTAAAAATGACCTACTTTATCGCGTCTATACCGAAGCAAGATTCAAAGCTATAAATCAGAAGTATTTTTGTTTAAAAGCATTCTATCTTTTCTTTCTATCCATGGTATGTTTTAAACCATAAACTTGATTTTGAATTTTTTATGGTTTTTTAAAAACTACCATCAATGGCACTTTTTAAAATGGCTAAAAAATGAGCAACTTCAGAGGCAAAAAACTCACCTTAGTATCTGCGATACCTAGCCAAAATTTGTACTAGGACAAAGTTTAGCTCTTATATTTACAGAATATGAGTTAAAAAATCTGGGTACTCCGGATTCGCCTTTACAAAATAAAAAGTTTCGTGACCACCAGTGGAAAAATGTCACAAATTTGCATAAGTCAAATTTGTAGAGAAATGTTGCGGCAGCCGGTTTTGTTTCAATTCAGGGTCAGTATGGAATGTAAGAAAACGTTTTTTGATAAAGTTTATGTTAAAATATCAGAGTAATTAACCGTTCACAAAAAAATAATAATAAAAAACCGACCTAGAAGAAGCGTTATATAAAAGCGCCGAATTATTATGTAAACTATATCCCATGTCTCTCGTTTCGTTTCCTATTTTCCTTGTATTAGCATCCATCTGTATTATCGTAAATTCGCCTCCGGTATGTCTAAAATAGGCAGGTACATTTTCCTTGAAATTTTATTTGCGAACGGGATACACTGCGTAAGAGGAAGTCATAAACTAACTTTCGAGCAACAATGTCACGCAACGACGTCTCGAGCAGCTCTGCCTTCTTTCACTGACTTGTTTCTCCTTATGAAATTTTAAGAACCAAAACAAGTTCCAACCAACACCGCCGAAGAACTGGAAAAGGAGACTGCAGTCGAACCTCCCGAAAGCGACCACCCAAAATGCGCAGACTTAGTGGTCGCTAACAGGAGGTGGTCTCTCATGAGAATCGAACCACAGGAGGTTTCTTTGAGAAGAAAACTGGACACATCTACTTTAACGAAGATAATTTATTGCGTGCAATTTCCAAGTTACGATACGTGCAGTTCCATGTTGTTGTTGTTCCTACCACAAGAGATCAGAAACTCTTCAGGTGGTCGCTTACAAGAGGTTAAAAACAGCCCCAATTAGCGGTCGCGGGCGCTTACAGGAGAGATTCCACATGTAAGACTTAACTGGGTGGGTTTTGGTGTTTTGGATAGGTGGTCGCACATGGAGGTTCAACTGTACTCTAACAGAGTAAATCACCTTTCACGACGATGCGACTAGGATTTGTCCATGGAAGATAAGACTCCTTGTTCACCACTTTTGAGCTACTCTAACCAACTCACACCCATGTCGAGTGTTTGCAAAACGTAGCATCATCGTGAAAAGAGAAGTAGCAGAAAGGTCATCCTTGACGCCCCTGGCCTATCGCAGTATGCGGCAGCGAACTTATATCGACGTAAGTACCATTTACTAACCGGGCAGTGAGGCGACGCACAGTAAAAGCGTAACTTGACTACGTTTTTCAGTTTGCAGCAGACCCGAGTTTTGTTCAAAAAAATACCTGCCTTTTCCTCAGGAGTATTAACGTCAGTACCCGCAGTGTCCCAGCTCGTGCCTTCACACCGGAACGTCCGTCCCTTACCCAGTCAAAAAATGTTCAGTGAAGACTTATAAGTATCATTTTATCAGGGAGCAGTAGCCATTGCTTTTTGGCATCCCGCCCCAGACATACCCCTTAATGGTTCTCCTCACTCGCTTCGCGCTTGCATTCGCTCCGGCTTCGGGCTTAATTGCCTTCGCTCGCCTGAAAAACGCACACCTGTTATGCAGGCTAGCCAGTTAGCTTGATATGCGAATGGCTGAAAAACATTTGCAACACAAGACTGCTCAATTGAACGTACACTAATTTAGAAGCTTTTTTGGCGCATTCACAGAAGCCAAAATTTGGACATCTTTTACGAACCTATATCGATCTTTCCCTCCCGCTCTCTTTTTTCCCTTTGCCTTTCTTCTTCTGTTGCTCCGGCACTTGATCGTCTTCTGACTTTCTTTGCTTTGCAAAGAATTTTGGCTGGCAAACTTTTCAGGAAAGGGACATTTAATTAATCAGTAGAGAATAGAAGGTGAATAGAAAATCTGGAAGTAGATTTTTTTACCCCAAATGTTGCTTTTTCGGTGTGTGTAACTCTCTCAAGATACATGAATATAGGTGAAAATTTGCTAAATGAGGTACCAGTGGAAAAATCTATCCTTGTTGATTTTGATCAGTTTATAACCTTGGGGAATAAATGGAAAGCTAAATGGGTTCATGAAGGATATTAATGGTTAAAAAACACCAAAACGACCCCAGTGTCGGCAATACTCCCTCCATCTGATTTACTTTTTCTATTGAGAGAACAATTGCAGGGGTCCATGAAGGTCCTTTCAACGAAGATTACAACTAATCAATCCAACAATTACGGGTCGGTCCACTTGGCGATCTTTGACCATCTTTGGGTGTTCGAAATCGTGTCTGGACTTGAATGTGTTGAACCCACAAAGAGTGAAGAGGCAAAAAGAGGAGGTGGAAGAACTTCAGAAAAGAGGGGAGAGAAAAGGGGGCAATGATTACTTTAATCTTGTCTTTACTTACGTTATTTTTAATATGCGAGACGTCGCAATTTCACCAAAATATAACTTTGAAAAACTACTGAGAAAATTAACTATTTCGGATTTTTATTGATTGAAAACTCATAGGGTCTATGTTATTAATGGCAAATCCCCTAAAATACCTTGACGAATGAATTATCGGTACCATAAAAGCATGTGCCCACTCCAAGAAAGAAGCGTGTCGGCGAAATTCATTCAGGTGAATAAAGTAAAGTCATCTGACATGAATAATATTTCTTTACACACTTCTTAAGCTCACAGTTTTTTTCATCGTACCGGTAAAAATAAACTTATTGCCAGAAATGGTGGACATTTCGCGCCCGTGATTTATTGTCAGCGGAATCTCATTTCCAAAATGGCGGACAAAAACGATCGTACTCAAGGAAAGCGTATCCCATGCGATTTTTTTAAATAATTTGAGTTCTGTGGATCTGTTTTACGAAGAAAAAAGCTGGAATGAAACACCTTGCAAGAAAATGTTAGGTTTATACTCGGCCGAGCGGCTGATAGCAACAAAACAGTACGCGGCTGTACCTTTCGTGACATTTTCGTGACATTTTCGTGACAATTTTGTTTTAAAACCAAGCCTGGTAGGCTAATCGAGGATTTTTGAATGCCTGGAACCTAGTTTATATCCCGTGAAGCATCTCTGGAATTGTAGCAACAAACAAAATGGCGATTCGGTGAGGTTTGGAGTTGTGAAGCTTTGTCCGACCGAAATGTGTCATTCGCAACTATGGCATCCATTACTGGACTACAGATGGAAAACTGAGGGAAATAATGCGCCTTTGGAAGTATTTTCCAGTGCAAAAATCGTCCTTTTAACGACTGTTTTGGAAACATCTTCCATCGCAGAAGTGATATCGAGTCGTGCAAAGTTACTTCAGTGAAGGGTTTATCCTCTAATCGACGAGTATTTCGCATGACTTCGGCAAGATTTTAAGACAATGTAGGGAGAAATGGAGCGTAAAACGAGAGATAAAAGTGGCCACTTCGGGAAGTAAGTAAACCTACTTCTAATTAGCTATTTTTAACCCAGATGCGAAGGTTGCACAACACTTAACATGTTTCGAGTCGTGCACCGAACACCCGTGAGCTCATAATCGATATATTTGAAAAAGTTTCCTTTTCTCCATACATTTTCTTTTACGAATTCGCAGCCATTGTGGCTTTGGTGCGCACGCGCAACCGCCATCTTGTCCCTAATTTCTGGCAATGTCTGACGGTGATGAGTTTGACATCGGTCACGCAATTGCAGAATACAGTACTCCAACACCCAACAACAATTGCTGAGCAACCTTAATTTTGTAATGTACAATTAAGAAGAGCTAAGATACGAATTACAAAACATTTAACATTAGCTATTCTCTTGGGTATGCTATTTCAAGCCCCAAATATTGCGTGATGCTAACAGTATTGAAACCCGTCCTTGTGTACGATAGGAATATGCAGATGCATTTATATGCAAATTTATCACATTGTGTCACCAACATTCACAGCAATTTGTTATCAGGGATATCAATTTTTCAGATCCTTTACTTAATTTTAGCTTCATTTAAAGGCGCTTTCATCCTTTCTTCTAAGTTTCGAATATACCACGTACCGAAACTACAAAGAAAAATCAGGTGTCACCATTTCTCTACAAATTTGACTTATGCAAATTTGTGACATTTTTCCACTGGTGGTCACGAAACTTTTTATTTTGTAAAGGCGCATCCGGAGTACCCAGATTTTTTATTTCATATTCTGTTAATCTAAGAGCTGAACTTTGTCCTAGTATACATTTTGGCTAGGTATCACACATACCAAGGTGAGTTTTTTGCCTCTGAAGTTGCTCATTTTTTAGCCATTTTAAAAGTGCCATTGATGGTAGTTTTTAAAAAACCGTTAAAAATTCAGAATCATGTTTATGGTTTAAAACATACCATGGATAGAAAGAAAAGATATAATGCTCTTAAAAAATTAATATTTCTGATTTATAGCTTTGAATCTTGCCTCGGTAAAAACGCGATAATGTAGGTCATTTTTACTCTAATTTTTGCATTATTAATTAGGTAAAAACCGCTATTTTCGTTTTTCCTCATTTTCTCGAAAACTTTAGATTCTTGAAAGTTGAAAATTTTTTTTTCCAAGATAGTTCCCCAAAGGGGTTTTTCTGACAAATTATCAGAATTTTCGATTTTTTTAGCCTGGCCAGCGATTCTTGATATTTACAGTCATGGGCTCTTAATTATGGGCGTAACGGCGGCTTTCAAAATGAAGGGGACAATTCAATTCAACTTCGTGACTAGCTAAATTCAACAATTTTCTTATTCATTTACTGTAACCTCCATGCAAAAAAGTATAACAAACCATGTTCTAATCGGAGAGGGGGTGTTACAATTACTTGTCCCACACGGCCAGCAAACCAAAAACCGGAAGACATGACCCTGACGCGCCTGTCGACAGTTACTTTAACAAAGTTTTGCATGGAATTTTGACTGGTTAATCTTATTATGTGTTAACGGTGTGACTCAAGAATAATTTATTTTTCTAGTCTTAACGAAAGTCATCGCCTCCCATTAAAACTGATCTCATGATCTTAAAACCGTGTAAAATTTGTTTAAAATTTTTGCTGGATCGTCATGACTTTTGGCTTATGTTATTTATAATATTTAGAATCACTCTGACGTGTCTATGTACAATGGACTTTCGCAAGTTCCCCATGGATCGACAAGTGTGTGAATTGAAATTCTCAAGTTGTAAGTTTCGAAAAAAGTATAAGTATTAATGAAATAAAAGCGTTGATCCCAGGTGAGGCTAATTTGTTAGTTTTTATACCTGGCTAAAATGACCTAAATTTTTATTTTCTAAATACCGTACTTTCTGAATTAAATGTTTGAATGAAAAGGTTATTATTCCTTTTTCTTGGCAACAGTTTATGTTGCTCTTGTGCCTAGAGTTTATTATATATTTCAAATAATAACTATAAGGGGATTATTTCAGTCATTCTATTTTAGACCCCGTTATTCATTTGGGAATGGTCTCCAACTATATTATGTACTAGGCTTCATTCTAATACACTCCATTAGTACGGAATAAGCATTTATTATCTCTTTTGTTTTTTGAAAAATGTTTCTTGTCTTTTGAGTCTTAACATTAATCGTTTTCTCTGGACTCTTTTGCTTTGCAGACTCTTTTACCACTGATGATATTGTTTACGAGTGGAAGGAGAAAAATAAAACTTTGTCAGGAAGTGTCGAGATTGCTCAATTTACACTTAAGCCAGTCAGCACTCATCAGGACGTCAGCAGCTACGTAACTGGTACTATAGGGGATGTGGTCTTGAGACAGCCACCTGATCTATTCCCGGAGTAGTTAATCGACAAAAATCGGTATCGATAAAAATCGATAGCAATCAAGTGGTTTTTATCGATTGAAAATGGAAATCGGTGAAAATAGATAAACTAAATTGCTCTGTCAATTGCAAATCGATATTATCGATTTTTCATGATTTTAACGGTACATGACGGAAGTCCGCCATTGTTGATTTTTGGCATAAGTTAGCATCCACGAGTAACAACTGATCAGCAAACACGAAAATGAGAAATGTGGAAACTATTGCACACACAACTTTCTCTCTAAAACATAATACATAATAACAAAACGGTTCGGCTTTTTAATTACATTCAATTCTCGCAGGCAAGTATCACGAGAAATACAACCTTAGTAAAGATTCCCTTGTCTGAATTTCAGACATCCACTCGAGTCCAAGGATTTACCGGTTTTTATCGATTTATCGATTTATAAATCGATACCGATTTTTATCGATTGACTACTCCGAGTCTATTGAGATTATCGGTTGGCATTTTCCTTAAATGAAGAATAAAAGTGAGAGATTTTATTCTGGATTTTACATACAAGAGAGTCGACATGCTGTTTGTAAACTGAGGCTTCTCCTTATAGCTCCCTATCACACGTTGTCATCAAAACTCCTTGCGTTTTAATTTGCCAGTGTTTCTCATCAAATGCTTGCATATTTTTAAATGTTTCTTTCTCTTTTCCCAGGTAATTACTCTGTTCTTGGCCTTAGATTCGAGTTCACTCGACGCATTGGCCATTACTTGACAAGGGTTTACATTCCAGCCATTCTCATCGCGTGTTTGTCTTGGCTTTCATTCTTCATTGATCGGAAGTCAGTTCCAGCTCGTGTTGCACTAAGCATAATGACTATTCTCACAATTACTACACTATTAATCGGTGTTGGTCAGGGATCTTTGCCTGTGGTATCGTATGTGAAGGCAGTGGACTGGTACCTAATTTTTTGCTATATTTTTGTGTTCGGTGCATTTGCAGAATATGCAATTGTAAACAGCATAGAAAGAGGACATAAAGAGTCTACAGAACATCGAGTGGTAAGAATAAGTATGGATGCATTTGTATACTCCGTGGAAATAAAAATGTGATTGAGTGGTCTACTTATACTGTCAACCAAAAATATAAATTTTGTTACAAAATTGGCTAGTAAAATATCCGAGTATCGTAAATCTTTTTGTTTCCACTTGTCAATAGTTATTCTACGGCGTTGAGTTTTACACTTTCCTCAATGATTGTTAAGCGGAAGTAAAACCGAGTCAGTGCGTAACGATTGACAATTGTCTCCACTGTCGCTTGTTTCGCTTTTTCTACTGTTTTAGAAAAAAGACGCGAGTATCAGATTTGTAGCTAGAGTAACAATCACGCAACCCAGCGAACTCATCGAACCCATTGATCAAGATAAGCTGCCGCCAAAACATTTAGAGACTTACCACCGTACTTAGAATAGACCTATTCGGCTAACTTAAAGGTCAAATGAACCAAAAATTCGACCTTTTTTATTTCATTACAATTCTAGTGAAATTGGTTTAATATGAACCAAATAAACATACTACGAAGTTTCAGCTCATTTTGAAGCAAGTATGTCCGAGATATTCGCAAATAAAAATTGCTGTTTTTTGGCCCTTATCTTCGTAGAGCGGTCGGAAAAATTGTCGGAAACAACAGCTTGTGACGTCAATGTTGGTCAGGTTTAAAAAAGCGGGAAATTCAAAACAGAGTTTTTCGAGTCGACTTGGCGCAGAAGTGGTTTGTGCGGCCATAAACCTGGAGAGAACAGGCAATTTGTCTTCAAAAGTTGCAAGCTGTGGTTATAACCTTCTTATTATTTAATTTTCTCGAAGAATACATCATAGTAAAACGGACTTTAACAACCGCATTAATTTCCTTGCGCTGTACTGGAAATCTGCGTGGTAGGTCCGATTTTTTTCAAGATGTATTCACAAAATGTGTTCATATAAGGAAGTTTCCGGATATATAAGGACCGGAGCTCCACTGTGGACGCAAAAACAAAATAGCTTTGTAAAGTGATTTGCCCAAAGAAATTCACGCTTGCCCAGAATTTGTTTGAAGTCATTGAACTTTGTCACACTCGAGCTGATATTTTAAAACCCACGCTCGATCGGACACTTGTGCTTCGCAGAACACTAAAATATAAACAAAATCCTCAATGTAGAAGTTTTGGCGTTGATTTGTGGGCAGAAAAAGAGTTAATCTTTATCTACTAAAATCTTCCCCCAAATCGGTTTCAAAGCAACTACAGTTTTTTTAAACTTGATCGTTTAGCGCAGATAAAGTATGTTTTGTGTTGTCAAGTTGAACATGCATAACACCGTTCTCAAAAACGAAGTAAGATTTCCTTCAAACAAAGTTGAAGTCTTTTTTTTGCAAAAACTTCTCTCCAGATATGTATATTATTTAATTACCGACTGAGGTCACTTTAAGGACCATAGACGCCACTTTAAGCTCGCAAAGAAAGGCGACAAGCAGAGATCAATTCCATCATGCATAAAATTCAGCTTAAGTGAACTAAAAAAAGCTTCAATAAGGTTGCAAAACAACAAATTTCTACTCAAAAAACATATGACTTAGGGCTCTTAAACCTGCTGACAATGAAGAAGTGAATTTTCTGTGCGAAATAACCTACCTAAAGATCTTAAAAGCAAAGGATCAGTTGCAAGCTTCGCACCCAAGCCATGATTCAAATGGCCCATGCGAGGGTCTTCATTCAAGCAAATTAAACTCAGGAAACTGAATCATTAGAAAGTACAGAAAACAGCACATAAGGGTTGTTTTGCTCGCTTCAGTCAAATCCAGCTCCAGCAATTGTTTACGGGCAAAGAGTCAATTATTTTGAAGCCACCGCCGGCAGTTGTCGTTCTCGGCTACTTCACAGCGAGTGAAAAGGAAAATTTGCGTACAGAAAGAAAACAAAACTACGTATTCTAATTAAAAATGAAAAAGAAAAAAAGAAAATGACTATTATTACTTGAGCAACAGAAAAGTGATCGAAGCAGTCTGTTCTTCTCGAATAAGCTTGCTAGCCTTCTATAGTTCCGAGAAAGTTCGTTCACTCGTAAGCGTTAGCATTACTGTTCTTTGACATAAGACAAGGATAAAGCTGGTTCTGCAAAGGTAAATGAATCTGGGCATGTAAAGAAACTAACCGTAACCGTACTAATAACAGAATACAAGCGGGTTTTAATTCAGTCCGGCGAAAGAAGGCGAAGCACTGGACACAAAATCAATTCACAAATCGAATGCACAATTTCACTATAAAAAATTGCGATAAAACATTTCTTAAAATCATTTTAAGATTAAAAAATTGCTAAAAAACGACGACGTTTCGACGTTAGCTGAACGTCATTATCAAGTCAAAATAAGTTAGTGATTTTTGGTCTATAAATACTGAAAAAAACAACAATAGCTGATAAAAATTGTAACGTGAGAAAATATTAAACAAAGAGTTTCGCACGTATGGAGTCCGTCTGAATATTTAAATTGGGCTTAAGTTTCTTAATGAAGAGCATTTCAAATACTAAACAATCAAATTTGCTCTGGCACTTTCTTAAAACCGTGAATTGGCTTTCTCTCAAAAGGTTGTTGTTACCGTGAGCTTCTAAGAAATGTCTACCGATTGCCGAATTTTTGTGCTCAATGCACAATTATCAGAGAAATACAAACCTCTTTGGAAATGTTCAAAACGTTTTATTCAATCAATCAATCAATCAATTTATTCCTCCTCAGACTGACGGAATGATCTGTTTTTACTCTAACATTGGTTGTTCTGAATCCAAGGTAATTTTCAAGTGACGAAACAACAACAACAACAACAAAAAACAAAAACAATGCCTTTACAAGGAGCAAACGTTCGTACCTCGTGTATTTCATTCAGTCTCAGTCAGAACTCTCACAGAACGAGAAAAACAAACGCAGGCGATAAGGGATGCACAGAAGCTTGCGCAGAACGTTTTTCCGCTCTGAAAGACCAACATTGACGTCACGTAGTCTCCAGTCTATCACGCGGCCATTTAAAAAACGTTTTCGTGAAGTCTTCGGAAATGCTCGGATTTTGATCTTTTATCTTTCCATAAAGGCTTGGGAAGAAAAATCTTTACCCAAATCGCACCTTGGATGTTTCTTTTTAGTGTTTGGTGAAGGTAAAGCGACAAAAGAAAATATTTTAATTTTTTGGTTCATTTGACTTTTTTAAAATGTTGTGCCCAATTCAAACCCTTTGGGAATAAAACGTCTTGTTTCAGGAACTTCCATATCATTTAAATGTGAATGCTACATTATAAAGCAAATACAATATGTAGACTTAAATGTTCATATGAATTTATTCCAAGGAGATTCGGACCAAAGATTCGTTATAAGGATCTGGTTAGACTACGAAAAACAAAACGAGTGTGAATAAAAGGAAGAAAGATGAAAATACTTAGCGACAACATACTTACAGGATTTGAAGGCTCGAAGGAAACGTGAAAAGACTTTAGGCCGCGTGAACGAACAGAACTCGACTAGAACTTTACCTCAAGATTTTCGAGCGAGCACATGCCCCAGACCATAATATTACAACGACATATAAATGACGTAGTTCTTCTACCAGTCCCGCGCGGGCAAAAGACGGGAAAAACTTAACAGATACAAGAAGAACGTTTTGAAACCTACATTCCGGCCCCTAAAATCGTAGGCAATAGCAAAGGATTTTAAAGGAAACTTGACCGAAACAAAACGTTAAATCTAACAGTCCTCCAAACATATACAAAGTTCGGATCATAGTTCAGTTCAGCACTGCTTCATTCCCTCTGACATCTCCACTGACTCCAGGAGAACGATCTTATCGACAGGGCGATCATATTGCGAGGTTCTGGTCTTCACCGTTACACTCCTCACATGTTCATCAGTGCTGTTCTTGCGCACACTGGTAATTCGACCAAGAGGCCAAGATGATCTCGGTACTCTATCGTCGACCACAAGTACTATGTCATCAACGGCGAAGTTCCTTGACGGATAAGTCCATTTCTGCCTCTCTTGCAACTGTGGCAAGTACTCTCTAATCCATCTCCGCCAAAACACGTCGGCTAAATATTGAACTTGGCGCCATCTTCTTCGGGAATAGCCATCCTCTTTCCTGAACACACCTGGGGGAAGTCTTGGGCCCGACCGTAGCAACAGCAAATGACTCGGCGTGAGAGCTTCAGAATCTGACGGGTCATCAGATGACTTCGTTATGGGACGCCCATTAACAATTGACTCCACTTCACACATGAGGGTAGTCAACCCTTCATCATCCAGCGGCTGTTCCTTCATAAGTGCAACGAGAATCTTTCTGACAGTTCTAATACACCGTTCCCACACGCCACCGAAATGGGACCCCGATGGTGGGTTAAACAGCCACTTGACATTTCTTTGCAAGAGGAACTCATGGATCTGACTCTTGTTCCAACCAGAGATAGTTTCTCGGAGTTCCTTGCACCCGCCAACAAAATTTGAACCGTTGTCCGACCTCATTACTTCAGGAACACCTCGCCTTGCGATAAAGCGGCGCATGGAGTTCAAGAACGAATCAGTGTCCATACTCTGGGCGACTTCCAAGTGTATGGCTCTGGTCGCCAAACACGTGTACAAGACTCCATAACGCTTAACTTGACTTCTAGCCCTCTTGACCCAAAACGGACCGAAACAATCAACGCCCACAAAACTGAACGGGGGTTTGTTAGGTGTGACTCTGTCAGCAGGAAGATCGGCCATCTTCTGAGTTTTAAACGGAGCCTGTCTTCGCCTACAGCTAAAACAACGGTTTACAACTCTTCTCACCGCGACTCTTCCTTTGATAATCCAGTAACTCTTTCTGATCAAAGAGAGCACATATTCTTGACCAGAATGTCCAGAAAGCAAGTGATAATGCCTGACGATCAAACCTACAACATGATGTTTCTTAGGCAGTATTACAGGGTGTCTTTGCTCCTGTTCAATTGGTGCATGCCTCAATCTTCCTCCCACACACAGCAGGCCATCGCGCAGCTCAGGATCCAACTTGGCGATTGAACTTGATTTCTTGACGGAACCTGTTCTTCTGGCTCGGACTGATTTCTTGAGCTCAACTTTTGATTCTTTACCTTGCAGACACACCAACTCTTCTCTAAAGCATTGCCTTTGTACATACTTCAAGACTTCTATCTCAGCAGAGTGCATTTCTTCTACACTGATGGGACTGGGTATTTCGGAGACGAGTACTTTAGCTGTGCCTTCCTTCCGCCTGCGACACTCGCGCAGAAGATTAGAACGGTAACGCAAGATCCATGCCATCAATTTCTTAAGCTTATACCACGAGGAACAGGACTGCACTGCTCGGTTTAAGAAGTCAGCTTCAACTGTAGACGCTATTGAGAAAGTTTTCCTTTCCCGTTTCACCTCAGGATCATCTTCCTTTATTTCCACAGAAATTTCAGGTCGCTTAGGCCAGCGGTCCTCTGCTTCCCACAAAAAGGGAGGGCCATTAATCCAGCGGCTTTGGTGGATGATGTCTTCAGCTGAAAGCCCTCTGGACGCATCGTCAGCTGGGTTGGAATCTGTGTCAACATAGTTCCACTGATCTGGTCGCGATCCTTCATGGATTGTTGTAATTCTGTTCGCGACGAACGTCTGAAATCTCTTCTCTTTGTTCGTAATATAGCTCAACACGCACGTGCTGTCCGTCCAAAAGAACTCTTCTTCTAGTGCTACATCCAACTCATGTTGCATCATCTTGTTCAATCTGGTAGCAACCACAGCAGCTGAAAGCTCCAGACGAGGAATAGTAACTGACTTCTGGGGTGTTTGTCTCGACTTCCCCATCAAAAAGGCACAATGGACATTTCCAGCTTCATTGACGACTCGAAGATAAGTAACAGCACCATAACCTTCACCTGATGCGTCTGAGAAATTGTGAAGTTGGCTAGACACTATGCGGCCAAAGTTCTTGGGCCTTAAACAACGTTCAACGGCGAACTGTTCGAGTTTTGGAAGTTCCTGCAACCAATCTTGCCAACGCTTTAAATCTTCAAGGGGAATTCTATCATCCCAATCCAATCCCTTCCGGCACAGATCACGCAGAATTGCTTTCGCAGGCAGAATTAATGGTGCAACAAACCCTAGAGGGTCATAAATTGAGCTTATGACGGAAAGAATACCCCTCCTCGTTGGGGGTCGGTCCTTCACTGCAATCTTAAAACGGAAGGTATCTGACTGGACATCCCACAGAATGCCGAGGGCACGCTCAACAGGCAAGTTCTCGAGATCGAGCTCCTTGACGGAACTGGCTCTCTCGGATACTGGGACTGACTGGATGACATCGTAGGCATTTGAAACCCATTTCGTTAAGCGGAAACCTCCTTTGGCTAGCAACTGACGTAGCTGATCGACCAGTCGACTTGCTTGTTGGTTATCTTCCACAGACTTCAAGCAGTCATCAACATAGAAATTTCTTCTCACCGTCTGAATGGTGTCTTTATCAAAATGTTCCGCATTGTCTTCAGCCGTTTTCTGCAGTGCATAATTCGCACAACTGGGAGATGAAACTCCCCCGAAAAGGTGAACTAGCATTTGAAATTCTTCTGGTTCTTTGTCCATTTCACCACTCGGCCACCACAGGAAACGGAGGTACCTGCTATCCTCTATTGGTACGCGCACTTGATAAAACATCTTCTCAATGTCAGCCATGATGGCTATGGGCTGTTCTCTAAATCTTGTTAGGACTCCAATGAGCGAGTTGGTTAAATCAGGTCCTTGCAAAATCTGTTGATTGAGCGAGACATTCTGGAATTTTGCGGCACAGTCAAAGACCACCCGGACCTTATCGGGCTTTTGTGGGTGAATGACGGGGTGATGAGGTAGATACCATGAGGGTGAATCCTCTCGCTGACCTTCAGGAACTTTCTGTGCATGTCCTTTGTCAAACAAGTCATCCATAAATAAAGAATACTTCCGGTGTAGTTGGGGATCCTTCAGCAGCCTCTTCTTCAGCAACCCAAGACGATGTTCAGCGACGATCTTGTTGTTGGGCAGATCTGGAGGGAAGACCTTCCAAGGAAGCGCAACTTCGTAATGACCACCGCGGAGCTCAGCAGAATCCTCCATTATGGCAAGGGCTCTCTTGTCATCTTGAGACAATCCTTTCTCAATGCTGAACTGCGAATCATTAAATTCCATTTCACAGAAACGTACAAACTGCTGGTCCAAGACAACATGAGACTGGATACGGTTTGAAGTACGGGCTGCCTTACTTGCCCTACCGAGTGGGCCATTGATGGTCCATCCTAGCAGTGTTCGCACGGCATAAGGACCACCATCTTCACTTCTCTGCACTTCATGAGGTTCAAGAAGTTTGGGCACATCATTACCTATGAGCAATTCGATGTCGGCATCAATGCAAGGTAGGTCGATATCTTTCAGGTAGAACCACCTTTCCACATCACTTTGAACCGGCATATCATCAACGGTGACTGGAAGCTTGACTCGTGAGAAAACATTTGACAGTTCAACGACATTACGTCCTTGCAGATCAGAAACTTCCAAATTGACCACTAGACTTTCACTCTTAACATCATCACTATCCATGGTAGTTAAAGACAGCATCGCTTTTCTGCCTGTTGCACCTAGACGTTCTATCAACTTGTCGGTGCAAAATGTAGTGTTCGACCCTGGATCCAGAAACGCGTAGGTTTGAACCATCTTCTCCCTTCCCTCGGCTCTAACATTAACTGGAACTATGGCAAGTCCTGTAGCTGATGCTCCGGCCCCAGTCGCACTACACACTCCTTCACATGCTACCATTTCAGTGAAACAGCTTCGGGCTTGGCCATTCTGATTCTCATTCTCCGTGTTGCTCGACTGGGTCTCAGATACTGATGGAGTTGGTGCTTTGACTGGTTTGTCATTCCTTGGGTGTAAGAACGTAGAATGTTTCCGATGACCTATCTTACATCCGACAATCTGGCAGAAGCTTTTCTTGGGGCACGACATCGCCATGTGTCCCGCAACAAGACAATTATCACACAGTCCTCTACTACGCACAAAACTAATTCGCTCATCAACCGACTTTCCTCTGAAAAGCTGGCAGCGTGACAGCCAATGACTCTCCTTACACAATGGGCACTTGACGTTCGACTTGTCAGGCGCACGTTCAGTGTTGTCCTTAGGTGGGTCAGTAGTACTTTCCGGGGTGGTTCCTTGTGTCGTGAAAGCAGAACCTTTGTGCTCCTTTGATGGTGTTCTGTACCTTCTTTTGGAACCAATGCCTACAGCGTTGTTCTTGTCATCATTCGAGTGGATGTCCCCAAACACTGGATGGTTGGCTATTCTAGCCTTTGCTTCAACAAATTCTGCAACATCTCCGATAGTGACCTCTCTTTTCAGCTCTTCATTGATGTAATCAGCCTTTTCTCTCCATCTCTGTCTTAGCCAAAGTGGCAACCTTCCAATGATCCTTTGGAGAGTGTCAGGGTTTTCAATTTTGTTTAGGTATCCAATTTCCTTGAGAGAGTTCTTACAACTTGTAAGTACAACCGAGTACCTTTGCAAAGCAGGACCATCATCTGACTTAATCTGAGGAGTTTTCGTTACTCGATCAATGAGGGCAGTTGCTATTTTGTAGCTTTGACCATATCTATCCTTAAGGAGTGCTCTTGCAGTCTTGTAGCCTTCTTTGGGATCCATCGATAAACAGCTTTGCATTAACTCCTTCACTTCTCCTGATGTATATTGAACGAGATAGTACAAACGTGAGTTCGGGCTGCTTGTCTTTGACTCTATTAAATTTTCAAAGGCTCGCACGAAGTCAGAGTACTCAACAGGATCACCCGAAAACACAGAGATTTCAGGCTGTGGCAATGTCATGGCTAATGTTTGAAGCTGGTGCTGTTTCAGCAATTCCTGAAGCTGTTGATTTTGTTGTTGTTGCATCTTCTGGACTTCAATCACGTGACTGACATTCTTGTCACTTAGATCTAGGTGTTGTTCCAATAATCCACCTTCAGCACTTTCACCATTAATCGCAGAGGGTGAGCATCCGTAACCTTTCCATACAGGGGCGTCTGGGTTTAGTGGACTGCATTTAACCTCTTGATTTTCCTCTGTCTGATGAACTGGAGCTTCCACAGTTTCCTTCTCTTCGACTTGACCTGGAGTGGAAGTTGCAAATTGACCTGCTAGTGTCAGTGTGTGACTTTCTTGGCCTTCAGGCATATCCACGGTGCTCTCTTTCTTGGTTGCATGTAAAGTCGGTAACTGACTTGACAGTGTTGACAGACGTCGCTCCTCACAATAACTGTACACCCTTTCTTCAGCGTCGGCCTTTGCTAACTTAGTTTCCAACTCAAAATTCTCTTTCTTCTGCTTCAACAAGAGTTCTTCTAACTGAATGTCCTGCCGTGTCTTCAATGCAGCTACTTCCACTGACAAGGCAGCTTTCTTAGCAGAGGCTCTCAACCCTGCACTTGAAGCGGTGCTTGACTGTGAGAGACTGGAACTAGCGCTAGATTTAGACTTGCGCCTCCTAGAACTTGCAGCAGACTTCGATTTCGTAGAACTAATATTACTGATAGAGTCTTCCGGATGAAGACTGATGGCAAGATCTAATTTTTCTTGGAGCTTAAACTGAGCAGATTGCAACCAGACATCAAATGACTGAAACACCGCAGTTCCCATACGTTTCACTGATTCAAAATACTCGATCGAGTCCCGAATTGCACTTTCATCAGTCAACTCAGCGTGATACTTATCATGTACTTCGTTAAAATGTCTCATAGCTACTTCTAAATCAAGAAACTTCGCTCTAACCTGATCAACATTGTCAGAGCTCTTCATTAGCTCAAGTAATTCGCGCTGTCTTCTGGTGACGGCCGCCTTTGAACCAGACCTACTACGCTTTAAGCGAAGAATTCTCTCGTGAACGGCTCCATCGACGTCGACAGTTTTGGTTTTCAACCCACGTAAGTCCATCTTACTCTACAATCGATCCACAAGCGAAGAAACAAATTATCGATAACACCAATCAATCAAAGAACGGATAAATCCATGGCACAATCGACGAAAATCCAAGACGATCCACAGCGAAACCAGCGTATCCTTCTAACGCAAATGTAGACTTAAATGTTCATATGAATTTATTCCAAGGAGATTCGGACCAAAGATTCGTTATAAGGATCTGGTTAGACTACGAAAAACAAAACGAGTGTGAATAAAAGGAAGAAAGATGAAAATACTTAGCGACAACATACTTACAGGATTTGAAGGCTCGAAGGAAACGTGAAAAGACTTTAGGCCGCGTGAACGAACAGAACTCGACTAGAACTTTACCTCAAGATTTTCGAGCGAGCACATGCCCCAGACCATAATATTACAACGACATATAAATGACGTAGTTCTTCTACCAGTCCCGCGCGGGCAAAAGACGGGAAAAACTTAACAGATACAAGAAGAACGTTTTGAAACCTACACAATACACAAAGAATCTTAACCCCGGGAGATTTGAATTGGGTACAACATTGACCGAATGGGTCTTTTTGTCAGTACTTATACTTTTCTGGATAAATTCTACCGCTTTTATGCAGTTTAGGAATAAATCAAATTTTACCAACTTAGAATAAAAATCAGTGAAAAGAGTTTTTACACAAGTGACAAGATAAAAAGTAAGATATATTACGTCAGATTTTAGTTTTTTGTCTTGTCGCTTTATAATGATGTCATGGCGACAACAAAACGTTGTGTTCAATTCTTTTCGCTAATTTTTATTCTTAAGTGCTAAGGCAGTTTCTAGAAAATAATGATTTCCATAGCGACTTCACAACCAATGGGACTCATCTCCTATTTTACCTTAAAGCAGTTAGAAGTATTCGGATGCAAAATAATTGCTGCATTCAAATATGTTAACCTGTCACATGCTTGACTGCAAAGTGTTACTGATTCTATTAGCAGTATTTAAATAGTAAGTGGAAGGGCTGCTCTAAACTCTCTGGCTCTTTTGGGCCACCATTAATACGGTGCCTTCCAATTCAAAGGGTGTGTTTTCCTCATCGTTCATGAACATATAATAGTCCCTACAAAGAATATTTAATAATACGAAGAAAATTGAGGGTGTGTACTAGTTTCCATAAAAAAAAAGCTTTGTAAGCTTTATGAATTTCATCTGTCCTTTTTCTGAGTCCCGGTAAAAAGCGGTTCAAAACTAATTTTTAATTGGAAGCATCAACCTTTGTAAATGTTAGCTACTGAAATCTTGCCATGATGCTCTGACCATATGCGCAGTAACAAAATTTGAGGACCATGGGTACCATCGTTAAAACCAGATTCATCTTAATTTACTGACATCTAATTGAGCTATTTGTTTTTCTTCGCTTGAATAAGTGTGGTGAATTAACCCTCGGACGTACAGGGGGGTGCATGACGACCCCCCTTTTCAACTTCTTTCAAGAATCAAAGTAAATCTTGTGGCTAAAATCATGCAAAGTGCTTATTTATGTGTTATTCTTCATGTAAAGCACAAAAAATTACCATTTTCTGCAGTTTTAACCTGATTCCTAATTCTTGGTAAAATCCAAGATGGCGGTGAAGATGGCGACCATTGTTGGTGACATCACAGGCCTACAGCAGCGCCACCACCCCTAAAATATATCTCATTTTGTTAAGAAGATCACAGGCTTTCCACTAAGGTAAAATCCTTTCAAAATACTGCAACATATCAAAAACTCCGGGGAGGGTTCCCATCCACCCCCCAAGTACCACGGTAAGGGGTATGAATTTGCGTACGTCCGAGGGTTAAATGGGAAGAAACACTTATATAAATCTTTCAGTTTATTTCTCCAACAATAACTGAAGCTCGTTTACCATTTCAGAATTTAAGGGAAATCATGAAACCTACGGATAATTACGCCAACGTTTCTTCAAGATCACTGCAGAAGGATTACACCACGGAGAGAAATGTACGACATCCCATCTTTGCATGTTGGACGTCCGTGATAAAACTGGCTAATCTCAAGAACATTTTTAAATACGGTTCACTAGATGATAAAGCCAAAATCGCTTTTGCTGTTGTCTTTATTATTTTTAATGGGTTTTACTGGTTGTATTATCTGTAGTTTACTGCCTAAAAATATATCTTTCGGGGGATGCTTAACATTCAGCGTTTAAAGAGTCTCAACTAACTTTCAGCTTTTTAAATAACTTAAAATGATAGTTAATTGCTTGCTTAAGGATTAGGTAACACCTACTCGCGATTATAAAACGAGATCACCGTTTCTCAGGCACAGGCTGAAGGCATCATTGACAATGGAAGAAGAAACTAAGACTGAGTTCTTCCTACTTCAACCCGAGTACGTGATCATCAATAAAAATAGTTTTTTAGGAAGCCGTTGTGTTTTCTTAACTTCGGTATTGCTGTGAGAATTAATCAAATCAATTTAGTAATGGAAAATATTTTCTCGACATAATCATGAAAAACGAAGAAACCCAAAAAGGTACCAGAATCTTGTTTTATCGGCGTGTCCCAAATCCATTTCCACCCCTAAGAGATACCATTTCAACAACGACAAATTATATAACTGGCACTCGAATTTTAATAATAATAAGTAAGATAACTTTCGAACACTTTCTTCTCATAAATCTTTATCCTAACAAAAGCGTATTTTTTTCTCTCTAAAATGTTACTGAGATAACTCCAACAGCAGTCATTTTAGCTTTTAGCACCCTAAGTGGTACCAATCCACAAACTTAAACCCCTAAAAGGTACCACGAGCACCGTCACTATTATAGGGAAGTAAATCCCCCCTCCCACAGGAGGGGGAGCAACGTCTCCTTTGCAATGGGAAGAGGTTTTTTCGGTAGCAGTCGATCTACTGGAATAGTGCGAACGTGAATGGGACTCAACAACCGTTTTAATAAAAGAAAATTTCAAAATCAGGTCAGAGTGTCTGCCTATATATTGCCAGTGTCGATAGCGTAGCTTTTAATTATTCACTGCAAAATTTGAATTTTGAAAACTTTGAATGTGAACGAATATACTCGTGAATAAGAATGAAATCATTAATGTCCATTGATTATGGAATTTATGAATTTTGTACCATTTCGCCAAACATACACGTCCAGTCTTGGTGCAATTTTGAGAGTTCGATACAAGCCGCAGCCAGTTGAAAGAGAAAGGCAAATCTAAATGGATCGGACGAAACAAAAATATTTGATTTAAGCCTTTTCAACTTTGTCTTTTTACAGCACGAAAAAGACCTTTGATTTCAAGGTTATCGAGAATCTTAGAATAATCACGTGAATGAGGCAAAAAAATAGCCGGATGATATTAAATATTCAAATGATTCAATCGATTTGTGTTGACTTGCCAGTGATCGAATGGTTGTAAATCGGAGAATGGTTAACACCTAAACACTTAATCATACTTAATCATACCCTGATCACAGTATTAACGGAGCTCCACGCGCGCGCTTCGCGCGCGTGGGCGGAGCCCCATTGCTAAGTAAATCTACCCATCCCAGAAAATTTGGTAATCACGTGACCGTACACCGACCGCCGACCGCCGACCGACCGTCCGTCCGCACCACAGGAAAACCAATGTTTAGTCTCACATTTTAGCTAGTTTGGGAGCCCAAGAGAAAACTAATTTCACATCAATGTTGTGATCAATTGACAGCTGTCAAAACAGGGCATCCGCTGACCAGTATCACCTGACCGTAGCGCGGGCTCAAGTGTCGACCCATCGAGGTCGAGTATTTTTGAAGTTATCCGCTGACAAATTACCAGTTTGAAATGATCGCAGGCTCAAGTTTATTTTTTCCAAGGATTCATATCAAATATGTTGTGTTTATGTCACTATGGTCCCGCACTATTAGAATTTTGATTTCAAACTGACTTCGGAAGCGAAAATTCAGCCAGTTTTTTTAAAAGTACAGGCGGGGAAGACCTTATCTTACCATGGTCACGCGTTGGTCACGCTCTACGTCCAATTTTTATACTCTGATTGGTCAAAATTTGACAGGTGAGTTCATGCGAAAAAATTATGCAGCATCTTGAAAATTGTTTACTTTGACAGCTGAAGCTGAAGAGTTTTGTGTCAACTTGTGATGTTTTTAACTGTCTTTTTCTTCTGGATGTACAAAATGAAATACAGCTGCTATCAAGAGTCTTCTGTTATTCATGGCTGGTTTGTTTACTGGGTTTTTGGTTGAGGAACGCGTCGCTTGTCAAAATTTGGTAATTCGATTTCGGATGGCATCGTTTTCGTTTTTCACCTTGCTTAATGCTTAAGAGGGTTTAAAAGTCTCAAGCAACTGTGGCCTTCCTTGATAGCTTTCAGGAACTTAATGCACGTTTGTAGCCGTAGTTTGAGTCAATGATCTGACCTAGTATCAGGTTTGAACGGTTTGATATAGGCTTACAGAACTTTAAAAAGCCTTCAGATATATTTGCTCACCACAGATAGAAAACGTTCCGAAGAATATTTAGTTATAAATTTGGCTGTAGAAAGAAAACTTTGAGCGATTTTCTTGCTTCGAGGAGTTCACCTTGGAAAACAGTAAACACCCGCGCCGGGAAGCCGGCTTATAGAGCTTCACGCCGAGACTCAGGATTTTTAGAGACACTTTAATACTTGTCTTCATGAATGAAAATTGTTATCTCTGTAAATGTTTCACCGAATTATATTTCTTTTTTTGATTGTTAGTAGTCTCTCTTGCAATTTTAATCGCTTGTCTGTGCCGTTTGTTTTCATCGTTCATGAACATCGCTTGCAGGAGTACTCAAAAATGTCGCGCGTATCAAACGCTTAATAAGATTACACATCGTTATAACTGAAACCATTAAATAACAAAAAAAAAAAATGAATTCGCTATTATGTTGAAGTGTAACGCTATTAAAGTTCATTCAAACACTCGACCACACTGACAGCTCGCACTATAGAAACGAGAACCGGCTAGCCATATGGGTGATTTTGGAAATTTTTGAACGGTTTCGCTTTACGATTGATCGTCCTGAATATTGACTGAGTGCAATTTGTCTTGAAAAATTGTGAAATACTGCATTCTGTCCGAGGTCTGTGTGATAAATAGTGCTGTTTCACCTCAAATGTGATGTATAAAAATTACAAAAGGTTGGTTTAAACACCCCCAGATTTGTTGGCAAGAATTTGTAAAGTAAACCTCTCGAACGCAAAAAAATTCGGCGTGATTTGTTTTCCAAGAATTTGTTTTCGAGGCCTAATCTACTGTGATCTTGAATGTGATCGAAGATGTTTGCGATTTTTTGGGTGTACATATAAGGTTATCAATTCGATGTAAGATGTTTCACTCTAAAATAACTTAGCCTTTCCCTCAAAAGTCACATGAATGTGCCCTTAAGTTAAATGAATTGTGGATTAAAAGTTTATTTTTTAATTTAAATTATAAATTTATTAATTGGAGCTTCGCTTTTAGCCCTGGCTAAATCTATATATTAATTCTGCATCAACAGCTGCTTTTAGCGCCAACCTAGAAATGTTATCAGCGAATTAATAGCACTGAACAATAAATTGCATGGAACATTTAAGGTAGAACATGTTTCGTGTCATGTTGCACTGATTAATTGACACCAGAGTTAAAAGTTGAAATCGGAATATAATCAAATGATGATGAATACACAAAGGCCACCATTGCTGACCGTGAAGGCAAAAGTAAAGGACGAAGAGGGAAAGGCCTTTTCATCTTCAATTTTTTTGCATTTTTTTTCTTTGCTTCTGAGAAGGTAAATTAAGAAAGTAACTTTGTTGTGTTGACCGCTGTACAGTTATCATAAACGGTTTGCTGTCATGTTCGTTGGATTATGACTATGAAAATATTATTAATAGCAGTGGTCAGAATACCTTAGCATGTATTTATGCCCTATTTCTACTTCCCTGTAAAAAAATTTATTTTGATAGAGAGATGTAGCAAATTAAGACGGCAAACGTAACGAGAACGACAAAAAGCAGTAGGTTTAAAACAAACATTTCTGCCGTCCTTTGCCTTACCAGTACGTACGACTTGAAATTCCATTCCATGCACCTTTTATCGTGTACTTAATTGCAGGAAGACAATTTTTTCCTCTCTTTCCAAACCTGGGTGCGCTCCTTTAGAATTGACTCTAGGAAATTTAACTACAGTTGACATACTAAGTAAGTGGCGTGGGACGAGCTGTGAAACGGTGCGAGTTCATTTCGTTAATGACGTTTTCTCAGGCGCCAGTTGTGCCACCGCCTTAATTGTTGCTGAATGGCTCTCATAACTAAAGTACACAGTGAATTGTTGTCAAAGCATTTTTTTTTTTTTTTTTTTAATACGATTCTTGGCCTCCAGTATGTATACAGTCAAGAGTTGTCAGGATAAAAACTAGACAGTGTGGCACATTATATTAATGCATCTAATGTAATAACATTCTTCAGTCAACTTACTTCCCGTCCACACAAACACGTATATTTTTGAAAACGGAGTTTTTTCCATTTAGTCTTCCCTCCACACGTAAACGACGAATTCGAGAAACAAAAACGCAGGTTTTCGAAAACAGTCCCCAAAATGGAGTTTTTTAATTTGAAAAGGTTGGCTTATCGAATGAAAACGAAAACTAATACGATGATGTCACACATCGTTCATAGAATGCTCTGCAAAAGAGGTTTTAGTATTTCCATAGTTTTGGCGTATTCATATATAATGGAAAATGGAGAAAAAAAAGCTCCCTTTTCAAAAATTTCTGGATACGTGTTGGAAATCTGCCCAACAACTTTACAGAACGTCGCTTCACCTGTCACTAAGACTGGTCACTATACTAATAGTCCGTTTTACTAGGCACTGGAATGTGCAAATTTTTACCAATTTCTGATATTTATACGGCTTTTTATTAATCAGGGTAAGGTCAAGGTATCTCTTGTCATGCAAACTATGATTTGGTGTTAACGCAGAGCCTTGTTACTCAGAGTGTGTCCAGTGGATGAAATGCCGAGTCCAGCGAAAGTAGTTCCGATCATCATTTTCCTGCTGTTATCAGCTCAGTCAGTGACAAGTGCCTTTCTCAGGTAAATAAAATAATTACAATACTAGAGGTATGCACGGCCGGATCCATCATACCTTGAGAAACTAAGATATATAACAACAACAGCCTATTATTATTTACACACATTAAATAGATTCGTTTAGTAGGGTAAAGAATACAAATAAACGAGAAAGGACAAAGAACTTCATAGGAAACCTGAAGTTAGCATAACTGTAGTCGAGGCAGAATAGAAGTTTAGGTATATGATTTTTTTGTACAGAATATTGAATTTACAATGACAGCCATTTTTTTTAGAGGAAATTTAAATCGTACCCTCTACGGTCTAACTATCGGCTGTGGCAAAGGGGCCGGATTATATATAGAAGATTAATTCAACGTAATTATCCCTATCCTAAAAGTCTCCAATAAGTATGGCCCTTGTTCTCGACATAAGCGTCTGGAGCCCCTCCCGAATCATAATAACCCCACTTAACTCAACGTTAATTCTTCTCAGCTTTATCAAAGCAATATTTGCTGTGTTCCAAACAAAAGAACAACAACAAGGGAATGATCTGCAAGTAGCATTAGCTGATCTAGGCGAAACAAACAGTCATACCAAAGCAAAACATTGCAATCAGTATTACTGTTAAATTCAATATAGCTTGATTGCAAGCAACGTTCTATTAGTTTTTAGTGCTGTAGAAATTTGAGAAATGTCGATTCAGTCATTATGCCTCTCTAGAATCTCAACCAGGAAAAAGTGGAGTTTCGTTTTTTAAAAAGAGCTTTTTCACAGTGTTTCGGAAGCTTCCTTAATGTTTCTTGTATGATGTCAATGTTTGCCTCCTACGACGTTTTACATCTTTGTGGGATTCCCTGCTGTCGAGTTCTGGAACTTTTTAACCAGCTCCTTTTGACCAAGGGTTTTCGCCACAGAAATATATAAGGTGAAAGGGTCTGAAAACTATAGTAAGCATCAAATCTGCTGGAACACCTAGTGAAACAATCAACATAAGATGAGACAGTTTCGTTTGATAATGTTTAATGACCATTTCCCCCCCGGTTTCACTAGAAAGTTCCTTGTCGTGTAAAGGGAGTGAGGGCTTTAAAAAAGAGTTCACAGTTAAATCGGATTTCCAACATACTCAAGTTTGAGACATAGAACTTCATGCATCCATGCCTCTTCAACTTTTAACGCAAGCTTGACTGAGGCAATATGGTGCGATCAATCAAGTCAATTACCAAATACTCAATTATTGTCTCCCTCTGTGAGGTTTTTCGGGGGTGATGAAGCAATAATTCAAATGGAACTTAACAAGGCCAAGAGTCTCAACTGGTGGGAGGCGAATTTTACAAGCGTAGCCGAAGATTTGAACTCGGGACTACCGAGAACCAATCCAGCTAGCGGTAACGGAGCAGGACTTGAACTCGGCCCTCCGAAATACAAGTCCATCGCTGGCTCGTTTTCCGATCAAGAAAAGAAGAAGCGAGCAAATTCGAAAGAAATGTGGGGATGCAAAG
>OZ037994.1:41913726-41968726 GCA_964035705.1 Porites rus
CACAAGGTAAAAATAAAACAGTTTTTCTTGATGCCGAGTATTACGTATCACCAGCATACTTAATTATGGGCGTAACTGCGGCTTTCAAAATGAAGGGGACAATTCAATTCAACTTCGTGACTAGCTAAATTCAACAATTTTCTTATTCATTTACTGTAACCTCCGTGCAAAAAAGTATAAAAAACCATGTTCTAATCGGAGAGGGGGTGTTACAATTACTTGTCCCACACGGCCAGCAAACCAAAAACCGGAAGACATGACCCTGACGCGCCTGTCGACAGTTACTTTAACAAAGTTTTGCATGGAATTTTGACTGGTTAATCTTATTATGTGTTAACGGTGTGACTCAAGAATAATTTATTTTTCTAGTCTTAACGAAAGTCATCGCCTCCCACTAAAACTGATCTCATGATCTTAAAACCGTGTAAAATTTGTTTTAAAATTTTTGTTGGATCGTCATGACTTTTGGCTCATGTTATTTATAATATTTAGAATCACTCTGACGTGTCTATGTACAATGGACTTTCGCAAGTTCCCCATGGATCGACAAGTGTGTGAATTGAAATTCTCAAGTTGTAAGTTTCGAAAAAAGTATACGTATTAATGAAATAAAAGCGTTGATCCCAGGTGAGGCTAATTTGTTAGTTTTTATACCTGGCTAAAATGACCTAAATTTTTATTTTCTAAATACCGTACTTTCTGAATTAAATGTTTGAATGAAAAGGTTATTATTCCTTTTTCTTGGCAACAGTTTATGTTGCTCTTGTGCCTAGAGTTTATTATATATTTCAAATAATAACTATAAGGGGATTATTTCAGTCATTCTATTTTAGACCCCGTTATTCATTTGAAATGGTCTCCAACTATATTATGTACTAGGCTTCATTCTAATACACTCCATTAGTACGGAATAAGCATTTATTATCTCTTTTGTTTTTTGAAAAATGTTTCTTGTCTTTTGAGTCTTAACATTAATCGTTTTCTCTGGACTCTTTTGCTTTGCAGACTCTTTTACCACTGATGATATTGTTTACGAGTGGAAGGAGAAAAATAAAACTTTGTCAGGAAGTGTCGAGATTGCTCAATTTACACTTAAACCAGTCAGCACTCATCAGGACGTCGGCAGCTACGTAACTGGTACTATAGGGGATGTGGTCTTGAGTCAGCCACCTGATCTATTCCCGGAGTAGTCAATCGACAAAAATCGGTATCGATAAAAATCGATAGCAATCAAGTGGTTTTTATCGATTGAAAATGGAAATCGGTGAAAATAGATAAACTAAATTGCTCTGTCAATTGCAAATCGATATTATCGATTTTTCATGATTTTAACGGTACATGACGGAAGCCCGCCATTGTTGATTTTTGGCATAAGTTAGCATCCACAAGTAACAACTGATCAGCAAACACGAAAATGAGAAATGAGAAAACTATTGCATGCACAACTTTCTCTCTAAAACTCTTCGTTTTGTACATAATAACAAAAACGGTTCGGCTTTTTAATTACATTCAATTCTCGCAGGCAAGTATCACGAGAAATACAACCTTAGTAAAGATTCCTTTGTCTGAATTTCAGACATCCACTCAAGTCCAAGGATTTACCGGTTTTTATCGATTTATCGATTTAGAAATCGGTACTGATTTTTTATCGATTTATCGATTTATCGATTTATAAATCGATACCGATTTTTATCGATTGACTACTCCGAGTCTATTGAGATTATCGGTTGGCATTTTCCTTAAATAAAGAATAAAAGTGAGAGATTTTATTCTGGATTTTACATACAAGAAATCGACATGCTGTTTGTAAACAGAGGCTTCTCCTTATAGCTCCCTATCACACGTTGTCATCAAAGCTCCTTGCGTTTTAATTTGCCAGTGTTTCTCATCAGATGCTTGCATATTTTTAAATGTTTCTTTCTCTTTTCCCAGGTAATTACTCTGTTCTTGGCCTTAGATTCGAGTTCACTCGACGCATTGGCCATTACTTGACAAGGGTTTACATTCCAGCCATTCTCATCGCGTGTTTGTCTTGGCTTTCATTCTTCATTGATCGGAAGTCAGTTCCAGCTCGTGTTGCACTAAGCATAATGACTATTCTCACAATTACTACACTATTAATCGGTGTTGGTCAGGGATCTTTGCCTGTGGTATCGTATGTGAAGGCAGTGGACTGGTACCTAATTTTTTGCTATATTTTTGTGTTCGGTGCATTTGCAGAATATGCAATTGTAAACAGCATAGAAAGAGGACATAAAGAGTCTATAGAACATCGAGTGGTAAGAATAAGTATGGATGCATTTGTATACTCCGTGGAAATAAAAATGTGATTGAGTGGTCTACTTATACTGTCAACCAAAAATATAAATTTTGTTGCAAAATTGGCTAGTAAAATATCCGAGTATCGTAAATCTTTTTGTTTCCACTTGTCAATAGTTATTCTACGGCGTTGAATTTTACCGAGTCAGTGCGTAACGATTGACAATTGTCTCCACCGTCGCTTGTTTCGCTTTTTCTACTGTTTTAGAAAAAAGACGCGAGTATCAGATTTGTAGCTAGAGTAACAATCACGCAACCCAGCGAACTCATCGAACCCATCGATCAAGATAAGCTGCCGCCAAAACATTTGGAGACTTACCACCGTACTTAGAATAGACCTATTCGGCTAACTTAAAGGTCAAATGAACCAAAAATTCGACCTTTTTTATTTCATTACAATTCTAGTGAAATTGGTTTAATATGAACCAAATAAACATACTACGAAGTTTCAGCTCATTTTGAAGCAAGTATGTCCGAGATATTCCCAAATAAAATTTGCAGTTTTTTGGCCCTTATCTTCGTAGAGCGGTCGGAAAAATTGTCGGAAACAACAGCTTGTGACGTCAATGTTGGTCAGGTTTAAAAAAGCGGGAAATTCAAAACAGAGTTTTTCGAGTCGACTTGGTGCAGAAGTGGTTTGTGCGGCCATAAACCTGGAGAAAACAGGCAATTTGTCTTCAAAAGTTGCAAGCTGTGGTTATAACCTTCTTATTATTTAATTTTCTCGAAGAATACATCATAGTAAAACGGACTTTAACAACGGCATTAATTTCCTTGCGCTGTACTGGAAATCTGCGTACGTAGGTCCGATTTTTTTCAAGATGTATTCACAAAATGTGTTCATATAAGGAAGTTTCTGGATATATAAGGTCCGGAGCTCCACTGTGGACACAAAAACAAAATAGCTTTGTATAGTGATTTGCCCAAAGAAATTCACGCTTGCCCAGAATTTGTTTGAAGTCATTGAACTTTGTCACACTCGAGCTGATATTTCAAAACCCACACTCGATCGGACACTTGTGCTTCGCAGAACACTAAAATATAAACAAAATCCTCAATGTAGAAGTTTTGGCGTTGATTTGTGGGCAGAAAAAGAGTTAATCTTTATCTACTAAAATCTTCCCCCAAATCGGTTTCAAAGCAACTACAGTTTTTTTGAACTTGATCGTTTAGCACAGATAAAGTATGTTTTGTGTTGTCAAGTTGAACATGCATAACACCGTTCTCAAAAACGAAGTAAGATTTCCTTCAAACAAAGTTGAAGTCACATTATTGCAAAAACTTCTCTCCAGATATGTATATGATTTAGTTACCGACTGAGGTCACTTTAAGGACCATAGACGCCACTTTAAGCTCGCAAAGAGAGGCGACAAGCAAAGAACAATTCCATCATGCATAAAATTCAGCTTAAGTGAACTAAAAAAAGCTTCAATAAGGTTGCAAAACAACAAATTTCTACTCAAAAAACATAAGGCTTAGGGCTCTTATACCTGCTGACAATGAAGAAGTGAATTTTCTGTGCGAAATAACCTACCTAAAGATCTTAAAAGCAAAGGATCAGTTGCAAGCTTCGCACCCAAGCCATGATTCAAATGGCCCATGCGAGGGTCTTCATTCAAGCAAATTAAACTCAGGAAACTGAATCATTAGAAAGTACAGAAAACAGCACATAAGGGTTGTTTTGCTCGCTTCAGTCAAATCCAGCTCCAGCAATTGTTTACGGGCAAAGAGTCAATTATTTTGAAGCCACCGCCGGCAGTTGTCGTTCTCGGCTACTTCACAGCGAGTGAAAAGGAAAATTTGCGTACAGAAAGAAAACAAAACTACGTATTCTAATTAAAAATGAAAAAGAAAAAAAGAAAATGACTATTATTACTTGAGTAACAGAAAAGTGATCGAAGTAGTCTGTTCTTCTCGAATAAGCTTGCTAGTTCTATAGTTCCGAGGAAGTTCGTTCACTCGCAAGCGTTAGCATTACTGTTCTTTGACATAAGACAAGGATAAAGCTGGTTCTGTAAAGGTAAATGAATCTGGGCATGTAAAGAAACTAACCGTAACCGTACTAATAACAGAATACAAGCGGGTTTTAATTCAGTCCGGCGAAAGAAGTCGAAGCACTGGACACAAAATCAATTCACAAATCGAATGCACAATTATCAGAAAAATACGAACCTTTTTGGAAATGTTCAAAACGTTTTATTCAATCAATCAATCAATCAATTTATTCCTCCTCAGACTGACGGAATGATCTGTTTTTACTCTAACATTGGTTGTTCTGAATCCAAGGTAATTTTCAAGTGACGAGACAACAACAACAACAAAAACAAAAACAATGCCCTTACAAGGAGTAAACGTTAAGTTCGCACCTCGTGTATTTCATTCAGTCTCAGTCAGAACTCTCACAGAACGAGACAAACAAACGCAGGCGATAAGGGATGCGCAGAAGCTTGCGCAGAACGTTTTTCCGCCCTGACCAACATTGACGTCACGTAGTCTCCAGTCTATCACGCGGCCATTTAAAAAACGTTTTCGTGAACTCTTTGGGAATGCTCGGATTTTGATCTTTTATCTTTCCATAAAGGCTTGGGAAGAAAAATCTTTACCCAAATCTCACCTAGGATGGTTCTTTTTAGTGTTTGGTGAAGGTAAGGCGACAAAAGAAAATATTTAATTTTTTTGGTTCATTTGACCTTTTTAAAATGTTGTACCCAATTCAAACCCTTTGGGAACAAAACGTCTTGTTTCAGGAATTTCCATATCATTTAAATGTGAATGCTACATTATAAAGCAAATACAATACACAAAGAATCTTAACCCCGGGAGATTTGAATTGGGTACAACATTGAGTTAGCCGAATGGGTCTTTTTGTCAGTACTTATACTTTTCTGGATAAATTCTACCGCTTTTATGCAGTTTAGGAATAAATCAAATTTAAACAACTTAGAATAAAAATCAGTGAAAAGAGTTTTTACACAACGTTTCGATGTTTCCATGACATCATTATCAAGAGACAAGATAAAAACTAAGATATATTACGTCAGATTTTAGTTTTTTTTGTCTTGTCACTTTATAATGATGTCATGGCGACAACGAAACGTTGTGTTCAATTCTTTTCGCTAATTTTTATTCTTAAGTGCTAAGGCAGTTTCTAGAAAATAATGATTTCCATAGCGACAGCACAACCCGTGGGACTCATCTCCTATTTTACGTTAAAGAAGTTAGAAGTATTCGGATGCAAAATAATTGGTGCATTCAAATATGTTAACCTGTCACGTGTTTGACTGCAAAGTGTTACTGATCCTATTAGCAGTATTTGAATAGTAAGTGGAAGAGCTGCTCTAAACTCTCTGGCTCTTTTGGGCCACCATTAATACGGTGCCTTCCAATTCAAAGGGAGTGTTTTCCTCATCGTTCATGAACATATAATAGTCCCTACAAAGAATATTTAATAATACGAAGAAAATTGAGGGTGTGTACTAGTTTCCATAAAAAAAGCTTTGTAAGCTTTATGAATTTCATCTGCCCTTTTTCTGAGACCCCGTAAAAAGCGGTTCAAAACTGATTTTTAATTGGAAGCATCAACCTTTGTAAATGTTAGTTACTGAAATCTTGCCATGATGCTCTGACCTTATGCGCAGTAATAAAATTTGAGGACCATGGGTACCATCGTTAAAACCAGATTCATCTTAATTTACTGACATCTAATTGAGCTATTTGTTTTTCTTCGCTTGAATAAGTGTGGTGAATTAACCCTCGGACGTACAGGGGGGGTGCATGACGACCCCCCCCCCCCCTTTCACCTTTCAGAAGGTTTTTCTGAGTTTTTTCCAACAAGATAAAACATCAGTACCTGACGTTTTCAGTAGCTGTTTAGTGATGGTCAGTTGCTATGGTTACGAGATATGACGTCATAAGTAGCCGGTGGTCAAGCCAATTTTGGTTGAAACTACATTTTTTTTCAACTTCTTTCAAGAATAAAAGTAAATCTTGTGGCTAAAATCATGCAAAGTGCTTATTTATGTGTTATTCTTCATGTAAAGCACAAAAAATTACCTTTTTTGCAGTTTTAACCTGATTTCTAATTCTTGGTAAAATCCAAGATGGTGGTGAAGATGGCGACCATTGTTGGTGACATCACAGGCCTACAGCAGCGCCACCACTCCTAAAATATATCTCATTTTGTTAAGAAGATCACAGGCTTTCCACTAAGATAAAATCGTTTCAAAATACTGCAACATATCAAAAACTCCGGGGACGGTTTCCATCCACCCCCCAAGTACCACGGTAAGGGGTATGAATTTGCGCTCGTCCGAGGGTTAAATGGGAAGAAACACTTATATAAATCTTTCAGTTTATTTCTCCAACAATAACTGAAGCTCGTTTATCATTTCAGAATTTAAGGGAAATCATGAAACCTACGGATAATAACGCCAACGTTTCTTTAAGATCACTGCAGAAGGATTACACCACGGAGAGAAATGTACGACATCCCATCTTTGCATGTTGGACGTCCGTGATAAAACTGGCTAATCTCAAGAACATTTTTAAATACGGTTCACTAGATGATAAAGCCAAAATCGCTTTTGCTGTTGTCTTTATTATTTTTAATGGGTTTTACTGGTTGTATTATCTGTAGTTTACTGCCTAAAAATATATCTTTCGGGGGATGCTTAACATTCAGCGTTTAAAGAGTCTCAACTCACTTTCAGCTTTTTAAATAACTTAAAATGATAGTTAATTGCTTCGATCTGCTTAAGGATTAGGTAACACCTACTCGCGATTATAAAACGAAATCACCGTTTCTCAGGCACAGGCTGAAGGCATCATTGACAATGGAAGAAGAAACTAAGACTGAGTTCTTCCTACGGCAACCCCAGTACGTGATCATCAATAAAAATAGTTTTTAGAAGCCGTTGTGTTTTCTTAACTTCGGTATTGCTGTGAGAATTAATCAAATCAATTTAGTAATGGAAAATATTTCCCGACATAATCATGAAAAACAAAAAAACCCAAAAAGGTACCAGAATCTTGTTTTATCGGCGTGTCCCAAATCCATTTCCACCCCTAAGAGATACCATTTCAACAACGGCAAATTATATAACTGGCACTACAAATTTTAATAATATTAAATAAGATAACTTTCGAACACTTTCTTCTCATAAATCTTTATCCTAACAAAAGCGTATTTTTTCTCCCTAAAATGTTACTGAGATAACTCTAGCAGCAGTCATTTTAGCTTTTAGCACCCTAAGTGGTACCAATCCACAAACTTAAACCCCTAAAAGGTACCACGAGCACCCTCGTCACTATTATAGGCAAGTAACCCCCCCCCCCCCCCTCCCACAGGAGGGGAGCAACGTCTCCTTTGCAATGGGAAGAGGTTTTTTCGGTGGAAGAGTGCGAACGTGAATGGGACTCAAGTAGTTATAGAAATGGTTTTTTGCGGAGCACTTTTCGATCAACCCTAATTTAATAAAAAATGATAAAATTCCTGAATATGCTAGCCAATTCCGAAAAGAGTGGCTTTATGATAATTTAAAATTATCAATTAAAATTAAGGAATATATTGAAGAGGTTATCAAAATGCAAAAAAATGTCATTTATGAATATATACTTAATCTTTTAAATTTTATAAATAACTATTTTGTTAATCCAACAAAAAATAATCTTAAGATTGTTGATTGGTATTTTATTGATCTAATAATAAAAAAAGATAAAATAATTGTTCGGGGATTATTTTACGATCTTGGTTTATTTATTGAAGATAAAATACTTATCGAGGGTCTTCTTGAATTGGAATCAAGAATAAATGAAATGAATGAAATTGATGATTTGTTAAGTAGTGAATATAGTGATGGAATAGACAGTGATGAAATTGATGGTTTATTAAAAATTGAAGATTCAGATTCTGATTAATTATAAGTTAAGTATTTACGTTTTATAATATAAGCTTAATATTATAAGACGTCATGTCTAACCAAGCAAATGGTTTTAAGGTTTCTCAACCTTTTATAACAGATAAACAATTTCAGAATTTGTCTTTGGATGAAATAAGACATTTAATAAAAGAAGAAAGAGAAGAACTTAAGAAAGATTATAAGGAATTAGGAGAAAGAAGAAAATTAATTAAAAAATATAATAAATTAAAAGAAGCTAGAGAAAAAGTAAGAAAAGGAATTGATATAAAAAAAGAAAGGAAGAAAAAAGTAAAAAAAAAATAAAAAGAAGATAAAATCATTTGAAGAGTATTTTGAGGAATGTATAAAAAATAAAGAGATACCACCAGATACTCCTTCTTATTTACGTGAAGCTCTTGAGAGAGCTATTAAGGAATACAATCAAGGACTTATTAAAGAAAAATCATCTTTGGAAAACTTTGCTAACAAATATATTATTAAAGGAGAACCTGGATTAATTCCAGTTGATTTTTTAAATAAAATTTATAGTACTTTAGAAGAATTTTTTACATATCATAGAAACATAAAATTTAATATGCTTTTGGTTTGTTTAATGGAACAACAATTACTTAGTAAAGATAAAGGAGTTATAGGATTGAATCAAAGTAAGGCTTACTTTACATCAGGAATTAGAAAAAATTTAAAATCAACAGATGTAAATGAATTAATTAATCTTTGTTATAAAAATTTTCTTAACGATATAGATGCTTATCAAGAAAATGGAAGTGGATGGTATTTTGTTGAAGTAGTTCAACTTGAAATTCATACTGTTGAGTTTAACACATCTAAGGGGTCGTCTTACATTTCTCTTCCAGATTGGATATCAAACAAAAAAGCAATTGTTAATATTAAAAACAAAGATGAGAAATGTTTTCTTTGGTGTATACTTAGATATCTTCATCCAAGAGAAAGAGATGAACAAAGATTAACAGGTTTAAAAGAATATGAAAATTCTCTTCATACTAAAGGAATTACTTTCCCTATGAAATTAAAAGATATTTCCAAATTTGAAAAACTTAATCCAGAACTTCCAGGAATAAATGTTTTTTCAGTTGATAATTATATTTTTTTATCCTTTGAGAATGGCAGAGAGAGATTGTTTAAATACTATTGATTTATTTTTTTACGAAGAAGATGGTGTTTCACATTATACACTAATTAAAAATTTTCATCGTTTGATTAAGTCTCAAAAGACTAAGAGTAAGAATGGTTCAATATTTATTTGTAAAATATGTTTTACACATTACACTAAAGAAGAATTATTACAAAAACATATCTTATACTGTTCAAATAATGAAACATTATCTGTAAAAATTCCAGAAGAAGGTACAATGCTATATTTCAAAAATTACGACAATCAACTTCCAATTCCTTTTGTAGTTTATGCAGATTTTGAATGCTTTACTAAACCAATAAATACTTGTATTCCTAATTCAAAAGAATCTTATAGTTACAACAATCAAAAGCATGAACCATCAGGATTTTGTTTTTACATTAAAGGTATAGACCCTAATATATCATTTACACCAATTATTTACACAAAGACTAATGATAGTGATAATGTAGCTGAGATATTTGTTAACAAACTTGCAGAAGTAACAAATAGTATATATAATGATTTTTATCACCGTCCAAAACCACTTAGATTAAATAAAGAGGAACAAAAATCATTTGATAAAGCGGAAATTTGTCATATTTGTAGTAAAGAATTAAAAAAAGATAAAGTAAGAGATCATTGTCATTTTACTGGAAAGTATCGTGGAGCAGCTCATAACAAGTGTAATCTTATGTGTAAAAAACCAAGAATACTACCAGTTATATTTCACAATCTTCAAGGTTATGATGCTCATTTGTTTATAAAACAACTTGCTTGTTTACCAGGTGAGTTAAATTGTATTCCATCTACGGAAGAAAAATATATTTCCTTTTCAAAAAAGATTAAAGTTGGTGAGTATAAAGATAAATATACTGGAATAATTTTACCAATAAATTTTGAAATAAGATTTATAGATTCATTCAAGTTTCTTCAAACATCACTTGCCAATCTTGTTTCAAATTTACAACCAGATGATTTTCATAATACAAAAAAAATATTTAAGAAGGATGTAAAATTATTAACTCGTAAAGGAGTTTATCCTTATGACTATGTTTCATCACTCGAAAAATTATCTGAAACACAACTTCCACCAAAAGAGGAATTCTATTCAAAACTGAATGATGAAGATATAAGTGATGATGATTATCAACACGTTATTAATGTTTGGAATACTTTTGAGTGTAAAACAATTAGAGATTATCATAATCTTTACCTAAAGTCTGATGTTCTACTTTTGGCAGATGTATTTGAAAACTTTAGAAAAACTTGTCTCAAACATTACAGCTTAGATCCAGCACATTATTACACATCTCCTGGACTAGCTTGGGATGCATGTCTCAAAGAGATAGGTCAAAAATTACAGTTATTACATGATTATGATAAGTTAATGATGTTTGAGCGTGGTATTCGTGGAGGAATATCCCATATTTCAAAAAGATATGCGGAAGCAAATAACAAATATATGAAAGATTATAATCCTGATAAGGAGTCTACTTGTATTCAATATCTTGATGCAAACAATCTTTACGGTTGGGCAATGTCACAACAACTTCCTACACATGGATTCAGTTGGATGAGAAATATTACAAAAGAAAAAGTAATGGATATTTTAGATAAGGCAAATCATAGTATGTCAAATCGTGGAAAAAAAGGTTATATATTTGAAGTAGATTTGGAATATCCTAAAAAACTATGGAAATCACATAATGGCTATCCTCTAGCACCTGAAAAGATGATTGTTAATAGTGTTGAAAAACTTATATGTCATTTTAAAACCCGAAAAAACTATGTTGTACATTATCGTAATTTGAGACAATATCTTGAGATGGGAATGAGGCTTACTGCTGTTCATAGAGGAATATCATTTTATCAAAGTTCTTGGACGGAACCTTACATAAGAAAAAATACAGAACTTCGAAAAACAGCAGCTAACAGTTTTGAGAAAGACTTTTTCAAATTGATGAATAATTCAGTATTTGGAAAAACAATAGAAAACATAAGAAAAAGACAGAATATAATTCTTATTGATGATCGTAAAAAAGCTGTAAAATTAACAAGTCGTCCAAACTTTGATAGAGCAACAATATTTGATCGTAATCTTATTGCGGTTCATATGAAAAAAACAGAAGTGTATTTTAACAAACCAGTATATGTTGGTCAAGCAATTCTAGATCTGTCAAAAACATTAATGTTTGATTTTCATTACAACTATATTAAAAAGGAATATCGAGACAAAGCTGAGTTAATGTTTACAGATTCTGACTCACTTTTATACCAAATTCATACGGATGATTTTTATCGCGATATATCTTACGATATATTAGAGAAGTTTGACACATCTGATTATTCTCCCGATCATGAATCTGGAATACCAACAGGAGTTGACAAAAAAGTAATAGGAATGTTTAAAGATGAAGTAGCTGGTAGACAGATTACAAAATTTGTTGGTCTTCGTCCGAAGCTTAACCAAGAAGTGTAAAGGTGTAAAGAAGAATGTTGTAAAAAAGGGAATAGAATTTGAAGATTATGTTGAGTGTTTATTTACTGGTGAAAAGCAAATGAGAACTATGAAAATTATAAGAAGTGAAAATCATGATATTTACTCAAAGGAAGTAAATAAAATAGCTCTTAGTAATGAAGATGATAAGCGAACTGTGATGGAAGACAAAGTAAAAACTATTGCTTTAAGATAATAAGATATAAATAATAAGATATAAATAATAAAATGTCATATACAGAAGATCAAATAAAAAAATATTTAGAAATACTAAGAAGTTATAATACCCAACCAGAAGAGAAAGAAAATAAAAAAGTTAGATGTAGTAATTGTCAAAGTGATAGTTTTTCTATTGAATCAGGTTATAATATTTGCGATTCCTGTGGAACAACTAATGGTCATGTTCTTGGTTATTTTGACTTGAAAGAATACGATCGATTTCATTTTCGAAAGAAGAGTATTTATCAGAGAAAGTATCACTATGATAAAAAGGTTGATCAAGTTTCAAAAAGACTACATCTAACTGAGGATGAAAAGTATGAATTATATAGTAAACTAATGGCAATAGATAATCATGTAATGGAAATAATAAACAAAAAATTTTGTCGGAAAAGAATGATAAGCATTTTTTATTTAATCAAAAAACTTTTGGAAGAAATGGGTTGAGAAAAGAGCAAACTAGTTTATCTAAAGATTAGCCCTCAAACTTTAGAGAATTATGAAAAGTAGTGGGTTAGTTACAAATCACTCCTCTGTTAAAGTACCAGTAAATAATTCCAGTTAGATAACCAAGTACTTCACATTCTTTAAATGGAGGGTTGATTGAATATACACATCCTCTACCGATGTGATACTGTTTCCAGAAAGCTTTGAAAGCGAGATTGAATATTAAATGATTGGTAATTATATTTGAATCTGAATGTAGGTAATGTCTTGCTTCTGTCAGTTTATAAATAATTTGATCTATGTCTAGTTTTTGTGAAAAATACTTTGCATAGAGAAACTGGTAAACTAGACAAGCTTTAATGAAGTTATCTGGATAAAATTGTGTTTTATAAGTTGGAAAGTAAAGATTAACATATTCTACAATTGTACTAATCATTTTCTAATTTATTGTTTAGATATAAAATTGTTTAAAGATTAAAATAAATTAATAAAAATGAGTAAGCGAGTTGTTGGAACACCTGAATTTGAAGCAAAACAATTGTTTAATGATTATATTGATACATTACCTCTTTTTGAGTATTTTTTTGAAGATGCAAGTACACCAGATGGTATTACAAAAGAAGACTATCTTAAAGAATTAAAAAAGTGTTTTTTGAATTATTAAAAGAATATTATAGTAATCTAAGTGATAAAGTAATTTATTATTATTACGAATTTCCTGATGGACAAGTATTTGAAGGTCGCATCGGATATGGAACATTAGAAACAAGAGATAAAAAAACATAGGACTTGTAGTATTAGTCCTGTTTACAACCATTTAAAAAGATTTCCAGATACAAAACCAAAATTATTGACTAATGATACTCATTACAAAACAGAAAATATTATTTATTTATATAATAGAGAAAAATATAGTTTAAATAAAAAAATGCGTATACAAATTAATCCTAGATCGTTGTTAAATCTTGAACATATCTGTGAAGTTTTATACAAACTTCATCCATCTATTTTAGATGACTTGGTTGAAATGGAAAGATCTTTGGGGGGTATACTTGGTTTTATAGACTTAAACAATGTAACACTAGAACAAAGAGAATTCTTAGCTAATATTGCTGAGGAAGTAGATTACTCAAAAGAACCTGAGGAACCTAAGGAACCTGAGGAACCAAAGGATCTCTTAAAAATAATAGAGGAGTTGAAAGAACACCAAAACGGTATTCGTTTTCATGAGTTAAGAAAATATCTTCAACTAGATACTGATGAATACATTCCTATGAAGATTTATGTTGAAGTTGAAGACCCTGTAATAGGAAAAAAATTAAAAGAATTAGTCCATGCACTTGAAAAAACTCTTGCTCCAGAACAATTCTATTTACATAAAAAAAGAAGTAGATGAGGATGCTTATTTTGCTGAAGGATATAACCTTACTTTGAATGAGGAACAAGAAAAACAAAGAAAAGATTTTTTTGGGGGGGGAAGACGTTAAAGGTCTTGAAAGACTTTTAAGAGAGAAAAAGTTATATCCTTAGTTTAAAGATAATGTAAATATAAAGGGGGGCGCCGAAAAGGCGGGTGGTTTACAACATTTTCTATTTATTTTAAATAGAAAATTGATTATGGCTTAAAGAAATAAAATTAAAATATAAATGCAAGAAAAAACATTTATTAACCAACAACTTGGAATAAAGTTTAATTCTTACATCGATGAAAAATGTAGAGTATGGTTTCAAGCAAAACAAGTTGCCCAAATACTTGGATACAAAAAAACAGAAAATGCTATAAAGAGTCATGTAAGTGAAAATCATAAAAGAACTTTTCTTTTTTGTTGCCACCCTGAAACGGGGAGTCAACAAATTGACACTAGAGGAAAATATTGTTTATTTGTTGATGAAGCTGGTTTCTATGAATTAGTTTTTAGATCAAGATTGCCTGCTGCAAAAATGTTTAGAGAATGGGTGTTTTCCAAAGTACTACCATCTGTTAGAAAATTTGGTTATTATAAAAATTTTGATTTAAGAATAAAACAAAGAGTTATAATTGATGGGGTAAAATACTACAAACATCCTGTTTTTAGTAATTACGCAGCAAGAAAAATGGAGATATCTTAAGTTTAAAAAATAAAAGAATTTTAAAGATGTTAAATAATGGTGTAGGTTATTTATTTTTTAATATTTATGATAAAAAACTTAAAAAACCTATAAATTACTATCAACATAGATTTGTTTATGAGGTTTTTCGAGGGTCAATACCACGACGATTTGAAGTAGATCATATAAACGAGATTAAGTCTGATAATAGGTTAAAAAATCTTCAACTACTTACTCGTAAACAAAATGTTGAAAAAAGTAAAAATAAGGCAATAATTTCTATCAATATTGAAACTGGAAAAGAAAGAAGATTTATATCTATTAAAAAAGCTGCGATTGAATTAGATATTAATGCTGGTAATATTTCTCAAGTTTGTAGGAAAAAAATTGAATTTTTAACATCAAAAAAAGACGGATATAGGTATACATTTAGATACTTAGATTAGTTTTCAATATTTATCTAAATATTGAAAACAGCTAAATATAAAAAAGATAGAAAAAATAAACATTCAAATATTTATATTAGTTAATAGTTTATTCTTTTAAACTTTTTTTTTGATTTTTTCTTGTTTCAGATATGTCGCCCAAACGATATTTAATATATCGTAGATTACTAGTATCGTAATTAAATTTTTTACATTTATTAATCAAATCTTTATTAAGAGAATCTTTTCTAAAACATAAACAAAAATTACAATAAACTTCAGCTTTATCAATATCAAATTTTTCATCATCTTTAATTAAAGAATCAATTTTTTCACAGATTTCTCTAGCTTCTGCAGCCAAAGTTGATTCGTAAGAACTAATTAATTGTTCTTCAAATTTTTCAAAATGGTCCATTTTATTGTTAGTAATTTAATCTTTAAGCTTTTTTTAAATTATATATTTATATTAAATTTTTCACTATACCTAATAGCAAATCTATCTGCTATAGGAAACTGATCAATTATCATTTCATCTATTAGTTTCATACGATCAACAAAATCTTGTTTATTCCACTCATCACCCCGAAGAGCTGCACGAAGCTCAACTAGTACTTTTTCATAAGTAGTAAATGCAATTCTTGACATTTCAATTTTTCTCTTATAATTTTTTTTCTTTCCAATTCCCTCCACGACAACTCCAGCACCATTTACAACTCCTAGAACAACAGGGTTTAGTGTAATCCCACCAGTAATAGTTCCTATTGCCACTAGGCATATTCCAGAGATAGAAAATACATCATCAAGAAATTTGTAATTAACTCTTATAACACTTTTTGTAACACCAGTATTTTTTGTGGTAATGACTATAAAAGTCTCTGAGAGTTGTGACGTCTGATTCTGACAGAGATTTATCAATGTGATTGAATTCAAAGATATCCTTCATTTATATTTACATTACATAAGATCCACTTAACTTTTCTTGAAGCATTACTTTGTGAAATTGCTCAGAGTCAAAGTCGTAAAAGTTTGGAGAATACATTAACCTTCTTATAACTCCATCTTCAGTTGTAAACTTCCAACGTTGATTAGCATTGTATTGAACGGTTGGTATAGTTAATGTTGCGCTGTAGTTACTTATTTAACTTTTGTAACATTTGCACTAAAATTTTCTGCTAGCCATACAACAATTATTTTTCCATTAAAACTACTTAGCATGGAAAAATTTTGAGTTGTTTTGTTGACAGTTAAAGTTACTTTATTGTTTGATTTATTATAATCCAATTTTACTAAAATATTATTGTTTGTTGATAAATATTTAGTTAGGGTAAAACTCCTATTTCTCCAATGACTAAAAACAATACATAAAGTAGATTTCGAAGAATGTGAAGGAGAAAAAGTAATATCATAACCATTAACATGTAATCCTCTATATTCTATTTCACTTAGGTCTTTATTTGGTGGTAGTGTAATATTAGGCTTTAAAGAATTAATAATAACTCCAGATGAGCCTATATTTATTCCGTAAGTATCCGAATCAGCAAAGTCATAGAATTCACTACAGTATAATCTATACAAAGCATTTTTAGTAAAAGGAGCCAGTTCTTTTACTAATGCAACTGTTGCAGCACTATTATCACTGTTTCGGTCAAGTTTAATATTTTTAATTGCTTTTTGATTTGCATTAATATCAACGTTGTACACCACTTCTGTTGGTTTGATGTCAAATGCGGTGTGATAATCGTAAACTTTATCTGGATCGATATTGCTAAATGTACCCTCAATACCATAAGCAATTATATAAACTCCTCAAAACTGTCTCGGATACGTAGCCAGGTTATATCCACCCCGAAGAATATTAACCAAAATGTGAAGAAAGAACTTATTCCCAGATGACAACTTCTGGAAATTAACTATTATTCTGTGATAATACATAACTTTTGTTGGATCATTTAAATCAGTACACCTATGGGATAGTTTTTTTACACTTACATTTCCAATTGATAATCCTTTTGAAGTTCCTTTGTCAACACTTATTTGAGAATTATTCCAAAGATTATAATCAGTGTTGAGTATTTCCAAACACAACGTATAATCAGTATTTGCAGCTAGTCTAAAAAAATTAATTCCCATCTTATAATTATATTTACCTCGAAAATTTTTGATTATAGTTGTGAAAAGTACTTTGTGGTTATAGTCATGAAAATTACCTTTAGAAGGAGATAAGTCTCCTATACTTCTTATAAAAAAACTAAATTCGCTAACTATTTCATCAGTCCATTGAGCCGCACTTGACATGAGGTAACTAAACTCATTTTTATAATGACTTGGTTGAACTGCAGTATGATGAACTAGATTGTCGACATAACCTTTGGTTACTGCTTCATTGTCTTGGGTTGGTACACCCAGATTATTTATATTATTACCACCAAAGTTGACATCAGCTTTTACAACCCCACTTATTACAATTTTAGGTGTGTTGATTTCTATTCTCTTAAGTGGTTTGGTTATCGCTTTGGGTAGATCAGTAAATACCCTACAAGTAATAGCAGAGTGATTGGAATTGTTATGGGTTCTTAGTTTTACTCCTGACATATTATAATTCCAAGACTTGTGAATATTTAATGACCAAGTGCTAGTGCGATTTCCACTTACCCAAAAGTTAGAATTGGAATTAGAGTTATCTCTGGGAATAAACCACAGAAAGTCAACGTTTATATTTCGCGAACCAAAGTGAAATTTTATTTTGTTAATGTATGTGTTAGCAGTTGGTGCCCACCCTACAAGAGGTTGACCAGGTGCTGATGTTGTAAAAACAAAATCATCAAATGATGAACCTGAGATATATTGTAGATACAAAGTCGTTGATGCAGCTGGATCTGTTATGGTAAATACACCACTTGTTCCATCTCCAGAATGATGATCAAACCTTTCTATTTGTTTATGAACCCATCCGCGATTAGCAGCTTGTTGATCTGTGGTGGGGTCACTGAAGTTAACTATTTTATTGTTGTTAAGATTTAAGTTTCCAGTCATAGCAACGCTGCCATCTTTTTCCAAGTAATCACTTAAATCTGGACTTCCAGCATTATCATCAACATACTTTTTGGTTGCATTATCTGTATTTAACGTTGGAGTTGCGAGATCAACTATTTTTTTGTTTCCAAGATTTAGGTTACTGTTAGTTGTGATGTTTTGGGTGATCCACTGGAATTATCATCAACATATTTTTTTGTAGCAGCATCAGTATTATCACTAGGTGCACCAACATTTTTTAGTTTTTTATTTACCATATCATAATCACCATTGGAAGTGAGATTAAATCCAACTCCTGGTGCTCCTTGTATTCCCTTAGCAAAGGGATGATCAAGAGATTGTTCGTTAAATATACCCATTTTTATTATTAGGTTAGATTACCAATAAAGTTTTTTGCAATACGTTTTCTTGGTTTATCAACGTATAAAAATGAATAAGGTTTTTTAGTTGCTGCTTTATACTGTTCTTTACCAACACCCAACTCAGATGATATTCTGTTGGCTTCCCTAGATGATGGAAATTCGTATAAACAATAATGAGAACAATTCAGCCGAATACCTTTTGGTGTTTTATAAAACGATTGACTGAGGTACACTACCGAACAATTCTTATGTCGTCCTTGAATGAAATAATCAATCAGTTGTCTCTGGTTTTTATCACAAACGTAGTCATCAAATATCACAAGTTTTTGATTGCCTTCATAATCCATTTCTGTCACTAGGGTTATTTCATCATTACTCACATGAAGTATTTCATATCCCAGTTTACTACTCAACTCCCTCATTTTTTGAATTAACTTTTGATACTTATCCTGTTCTAGATTACGAGCGTAAAGATAAATTTCATCATAGTACAACAGTGGTTTAATTAACATATGGTACAACAAATTAGTTTTACCACTTCCACTGTTTCCACAAATTAACATCCGAAATGTGTCTGATGGCATATAAGGAAATAACTGTTTATATTTTTTATCTGGGGTGTCACCACTATCATAGTTTGGTATTTCCATTTATCTAATAATTAGATAAATGGATATTGAAGAATACAAAAAACTTGCAAGAAATAAAATTGAAGCTGATGCTTTGACTAAACAGGTGAGAGATGTAAGATGCTCGGGAAGGTTTTAAAGAGACATTTAAACCACTTATTAAATCTCAAGATAGCATTAAAAAAAGTATTGATGAGCAACAAGACGCAACTATAGCACAACTTAAAAAAAATCAAATTGCTCTTACTCAAAGTCTTAATCAAAACAGACTTGCTATAACTGAAGGATTTGATAAAATGGATGAGGTAAAAAGATGGGAATTGTCGCAATTACCAGGTTTTGAAGCAATTGAAGAGCCTAAAGAAGATGATGGAGTTTTACCCTCTACATCAGATGAAGGACCAAAAATAGCAAAATTTAAAGCTGAAGACCTCGATAGATATTTAAATAGTAAAGATTCACAAGATATACTAAAAACTAACGAATATCACAAACTCCCTTCTGAGTATTTTAAAGAAGATGTTTCTACAATTAATAAAGTAATTGATGATGTTAACGAAGATTTAGAAGAGTTGAGTGCAAGACTAAGAAATACTGCAGATTTTGTACGAGACGCAAACGGTTATGTTTTAGCTCAACCAAAAAGTAAAAAACCACGAGAAGAAACATTAGATTACATAAAAAATTATAACATATTAAGCATATATGCAACAAATTTAAGTAATCTTAAGTATTATAAAACAAAATCTGGCTCTGGGATTGTTTACTTTATTTACAACCCGCATCAACTTCTAGACAGACTTGAATTACTCGGTGGCTCAATTCTTGCTGGGAATAATGGTGTAATACCTGAGTTTTCTCAAATAGCACATCTTCTAAACCAAATGAAAGTGATCTCAAAAAAACAACTAAATGATTTACTAAAAAGTTATATATCTATTAAATAAATGGAAGAAGGAGCTATCCACATTTCCTCAATAAACAGGGAAAAAAGAGGAACAAGTAGACCTGGTGATTTTACTATTAAGTTTAATCCATCTCTGAAACTTGACCCTGATAAGAAACATGAACTTGCTCTTGATCGACTGTCCATGACTTACTCTTGGTACAACATTAGAAGTGATTACGACAACAATAAAATCAAATATACTCACGATGGTTCCACCTGGCAAACAATTACCTTTACAGATGGAATGTATTCCTACTCAGATATCAATGATGACATTCATCAATATATGTTTCAAAAAAATCATCACTCAACAGACTCAAGTGGAAAAAAGGAGTATTCAATCAATCTAACTTTTATACTATCTACCTATCGAATTTTAATTTCAGTTAGTAATAACTATCAACTTGATCTGAGAGGAACTAAATTTGGAGACCTAATTGGATTTGAAAAGAAACTTATTACAAAAACAGAGTATGGAACAAAACTACCAAATATCACAAATTCGATTGATGTGTTAAATATCAACACAAGCGCAATAACTAATAGCATTGTAAATGGAATAAATACAAATACTATTGCTGTGGTACCAACTGATAATCTCACAAGGTCTTATCCATTTACGTTTGAGCCTAAAAGACCATTGTATTGCCCTGTATCATCATTTCACATTGATGAAATGAGAATATATGTGACAGACTCACTTGGAAGACCAGTAAGTTTTAACGGTATAGATTGGTTTATGACTTTGATACTCCACTCGATGTAATATAACTATTAAAATGAAATGATGAGACAATCAGAGTTTAAAATGAAACTTGACCCTGAATTGGGTAGATATACAAGACAACATATTTATGGTGAAGGAATAACAGATGTGTTTAAATCTTTTGGTTCAAAATTATTTGGAAAGACAATGAAAAAAGCTGCTAAAAAAGGCGCTCAAAAAGCGGTAACAGCAGCTGCAACAAAAACTGGTGAACATGTAGGCAAAAAGGCTGGTGATAAGATAGTGCAAATGTTATCCAAAAGTAATAAACCAAAGTTACTTTTAATGAAAATGTTGGAACAATTCCAAACAAAACAATGACTCAACAAGAGATAAATAAAAAAGTGAATGCCATTCTTAGTGGAGGTTCAACACGTAAGAGAAAATTATATAATTATTAAAATAAAATGAAGTCTTTTAGAAATCCAAAATATTTAGAAAGATATGAGGATGTTGTTTTTGACCTTGAACAAGCTTTAGCCGCACCTGCAAATGCTGCTCATCAAACTAAAACAGGTCATAGATTTGTTGCTGATAACACAGGAGAAGCTACTCCTTTTGATTGGCATAACGCGCGATTTTCAGTAGATTTCAAAGTTAATCAGCTGGCTGCTGGAGCTGATATAGATGCAGATGGAGATCAAATGGGAATAGTAAATGGAAGTAGTTCTCTCATAGAAAAGTTATCTATCCTAGCAAATGGTAGAGATGTTTACAGTTGCAACTATGCTAATCATGTAGTAAATATTAAGAATTTGCATGAGTGTAATCCATCTTATGTTGAGAGTGTTGCCACAAATGAATTTTACTATCTTGATACATCAAGACATGCTGAAAGACAAAAATTTACATCAAGGAGAGTAACACACAGGCAAAATGCTGCTGGCAACGCTGATGAAGCGGGTAATATGTTAGATGCAGTAGTAGCTAATTATAACAAAGGTTTTGCAATAAGAAAAGCACTATTAGGCGATTCAGCAACAGTACGATGTGAAATTCCTCTTAACAGATATTCTTTCTTTGAATCATTAGAGGACAAACTTCCAAAACTTCCAAACTTCCAAATACAAAAATTGAGCTGAATGTAGAACTAGAATCAGATAACAATCTTATCTGGCGAGTTGGTGGAAATAATTGTAGAGTTATACTAACAAGATTTCAACTATTTGTTCCAAGATTAACATTTAACTCAGAAGGACAAAAACTATACATGGAAAATTATCTTAAGCCCTACAAATGGGTATATCTTAATGAAGTAGTAGAGCGATCAAATAACTCTCAACAGCAAACAGGCCATTTTAGAATTACAAATGCAATCTCAAAACCTCGCCATGTCTTTGTTTTTGGAATTAACACAGCCAATATTGATTCACAAACAGCAAATCCATTTTTATATAATACTTTTAATCTGCCAAATAATGCCAATATATCTTGCTGTTATCTCGAGGTTGGAAAAGGAAATGAGTACCCTGATATTCACTTTAAACCAGCTACAGATCCAGCAAGAGTTTTCAGAGAAGTAATGGGTTATGTTTACGCAAATAACGACTTTCAAGGTGGAACACTACTTAATAGAACAAATTTTGAGTCTTTGTTCCCGTTTGTTTACTTTGACTTGACAAAACAAAAATTGGATATAAAAGATGGAGTTACAAAATTGTCGTTTCATTACGAGTTATCTGTCAATCCAAACGCTGATTATAATATCTACGCTTTAATACTTCACGAACGAGTGGCAGAAATCGAACAGCAAGGAGGAAAACTATTGCTTCGTGCATAATCTAAAAATAAAATAAATGAAGAATCAAATAGGTAATTACATACAACATATAATAATAAACGAAGAAAATAAAAAAAAACTAGATAAAATAAATAAAATTAAACTTCATCTTTTTCTTAAAAATGTAATAAAAGAAAATAAAAGAAATAAGCCTAAACCTAAGAAGAAAAGAATAACAGATGTAATTAAATTTCCTAAAATTAATATAATCTAAATATTAAAATAAAATGACTACTTATATTGAAACGGTGTAACACTTAAAGATGGACAAAAGTCAAAATTAGCTTCTGCAATATTAAATAAATCACCACTAACTCTTCGGTTAAAACATTCACATCTTCGAGGTTCTGATGAGTTAATGCTAACAAAAAGACAAATTGCTAAAATAAAAAAATCTATTGCAAATGGAACAGGATCAGATATAAAGATAAGTAAAACTCAGATTAGACGTTCTGTAAAACATGGTGGAAACTTATTTTCATCACTCGCATCTCTTGGAGCAAAAGTACTACCATATGCAATGAAAGGAATTTCAAAAGCTGTTCCTGCATTAGCAACTGGTGCTGCTACTGCACTTGGAGAACTTGGAATAAATAAAATATTTGGAAAAGGAATTACAATTCCCCCTCAGTTTTTCCCAATGCTACCACCTCTTGTAAGGGAATTTACCAAAACTCAAATAAATCAAATTAACAAAGCTTATCAAACAGGAGGTCGACTGGTTATTAAACCAACTCGTAAACAGATAGAAGGAGGATTTCTTGGAACTCTTGCATCAATTGGAATTCCAATGGCAATTAGTTTAGTATCTAAGATGTTTGGATCTGGTCTTCAGGTTGATAGACATGGATCATCTAATACAGCAAATGTCTACGTTCCACATCCTCCTCCTCCACCAACACATGGTGAAGGTTATCCTTATTACCCAGTTGGAATGGGGGTTAAAAAAAAAAGTCCAAGTCCAAAGGAAAAGGTCTTCTTCTAGGAAAAAACAGTCCATTCAACTCCATTCCATTAATAGGGGCCATTTTGTAATTAAACCTCTATCCAACTTTGACCTCATGGATTGGGTAAAGAAACTTGGTATTAAACATTTTAGAGGAATATATAGTCGCGATAGACTGCCAAATAGGATAAGAAAAGAATGTGGAATAATTAATCTAGATGATATTAAAGGTCCTGGAACACACTGGGTTTGTTATAGAAATATAGACAATGTAGTTGAGTACTTCGATCCATTTGGTTTAATAATGCCAAATGAAGCATTAAAGTATTTTCATACTTCTGGAAAACGTATAGTTTACTCAATGGATGAAATACAAAATCGCAATACTGTTCTCTGTGGTTACTGGTGTTTATATTATTTATTTGAAAGACAGCGGGGTAATAGTATTCTAAATGTAATACATAACCCACATTTTGACAACGACAACAGTGATTTCATACAAGAGTATTTTGGAGGATAAAAATAATATTTAATAAATATTATTTTTTTAATCCTATATATTACTTTTTTATCCACTATCCGCTGGCGTATCCTTTAGTTGCTTAACTTTCTCAACTTTTTTATTTAAATCTTTAACACTATCAACTATTTTATCAAAACTACAATAAATATTAATAAGTCGATAAAGTTTCTTCTTTTTATCACTATTTATTTTCAACCAAGAATAGTCCTCATCTCTGATTTTTCCCCACATCTCACATTCACCAGCCATTAGTATTCTAGAAAGATCATCATTTTTCTTTCTAAGAGTCTCAAACTCATTATTTATTTGTGTTCGAACATCTTTCTCAAAATCTTTTAATGTTTTAACATCCATCTTTTTTTCTATTTCAGAAAAGAATTTGGCTTCCATTTATTATATAAATAGATAATTACCTTTTACAACTTTGTTGAGAGTACTTGATTTTTCACTTATTTCCATAAGCAACTCAAATATTTTTATAAATCGATTGTTATTTTCCAATCTAGATAATTCAGCATACTCATAACTCATATTTAAATTATTATATATCTTTTCAAGTTCACTTTTTAAAAAATTAGATCTAGTAGACATATTTATCTAAACATTATACTAAATGACAGAATCATATTGCATTGTAGATAAAAGAGTAACTCCTTGCACAGAGCCAAGTGGTTACCAAAAAGATAAAAGAGGTAGAACTCAATTCTTTTGTAGATGCGCAGTTTGTGGAAATAAAAAAGTTAGATATGTGAAAACTGGATCAGCTTCTCAAACTGGAAGTGGAAAAAAGAGAAAACGAAAGTCAAAAAACTAATCAGCCCGTCTGAAGGGGCGGGCGTCTTTGATACTGTTGTTGGTACTGCAGTTGATGGATTTGTTCATTACGGTTTACCTTGGATGGGTAGAAAAGCAGTTGAAATGGGAAGATATGGAGCAAGCGAGTTAATAAGAAATAAAAATCTTCAGAAGAAAGCTGTAAATTATGGAATCAGTACACTCACTCCATTTATTCAAGATTCTGTTGGAACAGCAATGGACCAGTTATTAACAAAAGTGAGACCAAAAAATAAATATAAAACTGATAGACCAGAATTGGATGGAAGAGGAATAGATATTCACAAGCAGATTGGTAAATTACCAAAACCAAAAGGTGGATGGACCTTACCAGGGCATAAATATACAGGTCCTTATAATGATCTCGAAAACCAAGTAAGATACAATCCGGAAACTGGTGAAATATTAGAAATTTATGATCAACCAACAGGACCAACTGATGCCGTGGCCATGCAACATGATGTTGATTATAGTGTTTGTGGTAATGACCGAAAATGTAAAAATAAAGCTGACAGAAAGATGGTTAAATCGTTAGATGCAATTCCTTGGAAAGAAAGACAATGGGGGCATACTTTAGCTAGAACAATAATTAATACTAAACAAAAACTTGGAATGGGATCAAAAAACGTAAAGCGGCGTTGAGTAGTGATTGGTCTCAACAATTAGCCGATGAACTTCACAAACCAATCACAAGAAACTTTCAAAAGAGATCAGTGGTGTCAAACGGAATTGATGATATCTGGGCTGCTGATTTGGTTGAAATGCAAAAGTTTAGTAAGTGGAATAAAGGGATAAAGTATCTTCTAATGGTTATAGATGTGTTTAGCAAGTATGGTTGGATTAGGGGATTGAAAGATAAGAAAACTGAAACTGTTAGTAAAGCATTTGAGGATATATTTAAGAGTAAACGTAAACCAAAGATGCTATGGACATGGACTGATAAAGGTTCTGAGTTTATCAGTAAACATTTTAAAGAGTTTCTGAAAAGAGAGGGAATTAAACTATATCACACTGAAAATGAAGAGAAATCAAGTGTTGTTGAGCGATGGAATAAAACAATGAAAAACAGAATGTGGAAGATGTTTACTGTGAATAACAACACTGTTTACTGGGATAAGATAGATAAACTGGTTAATGACTACAATAATTCGAGACACTCTAGCATTAAAATGACTCCTGTTGAAGCTAGTAAAAAGAAAAATGAAAATAAAGTTTGGAATAATTTATACGGTGATTCTATTTACTTGAAACCTGGCAAACCAAAGTTTGCGATTGGTGATAAAGTTAGAATTTCAAAATATAAGAGAAAGGTATTTGATAAAGGTTACACACCAAACTGGACAGAGGAGATATTTGTAATTGATAAAGTTTTTCCAACAAAACCTGTTACGTATAGTATCGTTGATTTGATGGGAGAAGAGATTAAGGGTTCTTTTTACGAACAAGAATTACAAAAAGCAAAACAGCAGACATTTAGAATAGAAAAGATTATCAGGAGGGATAATAAGAAAAAAATGGCATTAGTAAAATGGAGTGGATATCCTGATAAATTTAACTCATGGGTTAGTTCTAAGGATTTAGTTGATTTTTAATACAAAATTTGTATTAAAAATAAAATCCTATAATTACTCATTTTCTTCTTTATCAGATGAAAGTAAGTCTTCAACTACTTGATCAGTTATCTCTTCACCCTCACTCTCTTCCTCTTCAATTGTTAGTAAAGTCTCCCTAGGTTTTAATGGTTTGACAAAGCACTCATGTACTTTTATTTGTAAAGATGTAACAGTTTTACTTATGAAGATTCCTTCAATAATTAAAGCCATTTTAACATTGCAGTACTGATCAATATATTTAAAAGGATTTAAATCTTTCTTTCCCTTTGTTTTAAATAGTGAAAGAATTTTCTTAGATTTTTCTGAGTAAATCAGTTTTGCGTAAAGAACTGGTGCGGATGAGGGGTCTATTCTTGTTTTCTTCTTTCCTTTCTTATCTGTATATTCTTCCTGTTTGTAATAAAATGGTGAAGATAGAGTTGATGCTAGATCTGCACCGTATTCATTCTCTAGATGTTGCTGAGAGATGGTTGTTATATTGTTAATAACATCAAAAAATGCTTTTTCTTTAGTATTCGGCTCACTGCCTTTAGCCCAAAGACAAACTGGAATACTATAACCTACTAACTTATTTGTTTCTTGGTTTTTCTTTTCATTTACTCCAAAGCTAAAAAGAAATGGAGTTTCAATTACACCGTAATTTTTAGGGAGTTATTATAACTCCAAAAATGGAGTAAACATTTTAGGTACAGGATAACCCCTTTTTTGGGGTTATTTTAACTCCTAATTTAACTCCGAATTTGGGGTCATTTTTACTCCTGAAAAAGAGTTCTTTTTACTCCCAGTCTTGGAGTTAAAATTACTCCGAAATGGGGTTACTTGTACTCCTTACAGGGGTTGTTTTTACTCTTTTTGGAGTTAATTTAACTCTGAAAGTGGAGTAAAAATTTTAGGTACAGGATAACTCCTTTTTTGGGGTTATTTTAACTCCTCAATATCTGGGGTCGCTTTTACTCCTGAAAAAGAGTTCTTTAAACTCCTTTTTGGAGTTAAAATAACTCCACGAAAAATAACTCCACTGTAAGGAGTTAAATTAGCCCCACTAGAGGAGTTATTATAACTCCCTGAAAATTACAGTGTACTAAAGCTCCTTTCTTTCCATTTGGATATTTGACTTCAATTGGAATACGTTTGTATTTAATCTTGCTATCTTTTACTTTATACTCTTTAGGTTCATTAAAAACAATATTCTCTGGGGTTAGATTATCGTAACTGGATAATTACATTTTTTTTATTATAGAAATTTAATCCTTAAACCATAATTTATTTTTTTGACCAGAGAAGATTTACAGACCAAAAATTGCTCGATTCAGGATTAGTATAAGTTAACTCACCTTGTTTATTTTTAATCTTTGTCGCTCTAGCAAGATATTTATCTCGTCGATCTTTGTCTTTGTGAATAGTGTAGTCTGGATATTTTGGTGATCCAAAATGAACTTTTTTTCCACTTGGAAGTGTTGCCATGTATTTATTATTTTTTCGTGTTGAATAATCAAGCGATTCAGCACCTAGTTTTTTAGCATTTCGTATTAACTTTTTAAAATCTTTTCCACTAACAAGATATTTTTCATCTGGAACATAATCCGGATCCACATCATGTCTATAACCATCATCAACTATAAAATCCAAATCCTCTTTTGTAGGAGTAGTTTCTCTTGATCTTGGTTCCATTTTATTATTTTGAGTAGATTATTTTCATATGTAAATTTCCCTTTACACTCAACTCAGCAAATGGGAATTTCCCTAATTTTTTTTAAATCATCTATTATTAATAAACTTTAAATTATCATACCATTCATCCGTTTTTATAATTGGAATAGGAATATCTAAAAACTCATAATCTTCTCCATCTTCAAAAACACATTTTTCTGAATATAAACTTCCTTTTTCATCCCAACCTTCACCGCAAAAAGCGTAATCATATACTAAACAATCAAGAACTTTTTCTATACGTTTTATATCAATCTTTTTTTTATCTATATATTTTTCAATAGTATTACAAAAAGTCTGAGCTATATAAGAAAAAAAATGTACGTATTTCATCAACTCCTCACAATCCTCGTAATCATCCATTATTTTATAAATATTTAAACAAATTGAATAAAGTCTACTAAAACCTTTCAAGATTCTTTCTTTTTCCAAATTATTAGTTTCTTTTGCCTCTTTAATTTTTTTAGCTAAATCTTCCACAATACAATATTCAAACATTATAATTTTTAAATTTATATTTTTTAAACCATAAATTCTTATAACAAAAATTGTTATAAGAATGAAATATTATTCACTATCACTTTCACTACTATAATACCAAAGTTCTTATCTTATTTTAAAACTACTAAAAAATAATTCAAAATCATCATATATATTATTGAAAGCAGGATAAGTATTAATATAAGATTGATCATCATTGTCATAACAAGATTTACAGAAATTAATATACTGACAAAAATTAAGAAAATTTTTTTAATCTTAATTAAGTTATCAGTATCATTACTACTAATCTCAAAATTGCTAGTATCTTGAAGTTTACCTCTTTCTTGACTTAACAAAAATCGTTTGATAAACTTTTTGATTCTAGCAACTCTGTAATTTTGAAATAAACCACGAGATGCTTCATTTATATTATCTACAAAATACTTAAATTCTTTATTAATCCCTCTCATAAAAAGATATTCTTTTCTATAATTTTTTGCATATTCAGGAATTTTATCATTTTTTATTAAATTAGGGTTGATCGAAAAGTGCTCCGCAAAAACCATTTCTATAACTACTGACTCAACGACCGTTTTAATAAAAGAAAACTTCAAAATCAGGTCAGAGTGTCTGCCTATATATTGCCAGTGTCGATAGCGTAGCTTTTAATTATTCACTGCAAAATTTGAATTTTGAAAACTTTGAATGTGATCGAATATACTCGTGAATAAGAATGAAATCATTAATGTCCATTGATTATGGAATTTATGAATTTTGCACCATTTCGCCAACCATACACCTCCAGTCTTGTGCAATCTTGAGAGTCCCATTGAATTAAGAGGTCTGAAGCAGAGCAGGTCTGATCCATATCCACAGACTAGATAAACGTTACTGAGGTAATAGCTTTTGACATGCAGGATCTTGCAGTTAACATTGAAATGCGAGATTAGGGTCTCCGATCTTTAAAAGCCTTCATTGAAGATGGCATATTTCAAATGAATGATGACTGAATATTAGACATGGCACAGACTCGCTTCCTCAAAGGCAAATTACATTCTAAATCAGGGCCTTGACGTCAGCAAAGTCTGAAGAAGGTTCGAGCGATTAATCTTTTCAGCGAGAGGGAATAGAAAGCGTGGAGCAATGCTGATAATGAAAATGCTTTCGCAGAACGACTTTCAGTTCATTTACTATTTTTCTTTGTTTTGTTTAATTGCTTGTTTGTTTTTCCTCCCCATAAACAGAACATATTTCTGAAAAGCATGACATCTTTGATACCAGCTGATACCAGGGTTTCCTCCCCAAAAAGGACAAAAAAAAATTTTTTGGTAAGTGAAATTCTCATCATTCAGTATCGCAAAATATCAGGGTAAACTGAGCATCTCCGTCATTATCAAAAGTCTGGAGGAAACCTTTGCCAAAAAGTTGTCTTGCCTTCAAGCATTAGACCAAGGTCATTTCTGCCTGAAATAAACCGCAGCAGTAAAGAAATAAAGAGAGCTGTGGCCTTTCTGAGGTTAGTGCATCTTTTAGTTATTTCTTGAAAATGTTGCCTCCGAACTTGCTTTTTTTTCACAGACCTGTACTATTCTTCTATAAATCTTCAATTAAATTGAAATGAGTTTTTAAAGAATTTCTGCTCTCCGTGATAATAAGATGATAATATGTATAGCTTAATGCCTCTATTGATACGAGAAACGCTGTAAAATATGCACATGTAATTCGGCTCTTTACAAAAGTATAAATACACCTACACTGCACTTGAAAGGTATATACGCATTTTATAGAGAACCGAGGATATTTGAAAAGCCTGGAGCATTGAATTTACATAACCTTACACCAACTGAAAGGTAAAAAGTAAGTGATATTGTAAAAAGCAACGCTATAATGACACTAAGGTGATCCCATTCCTGTTTATTCCACTTTTATTAAAAGATATTTCTCTCTGGATGGTCTACCAATTATCAGGATACTAAAAACGGTAAGTGTTTGTGTTGTAAAAGATTAAATATACACTCACAAATAGCCCCGACACAACATAAAAGCGAACGAGCAATGGCCTCCGTAGAACCAAGAAACTTCCAGAAAACGCTGCTGTTCAAAACCTTCTCCAGTGGCAATGCTGAAAAAAGAAGCCGTTTCGCACTACTAGACGGATATTTTGTTCACTCGTCTTGACGGTCAGCGTCACCATTAAAATCACAAAAACTGTTTGGTTATTTTTCATTACAATGGGTAAAAGGGTTTTTAACCTTTATTAGAATGTTAAGCCTTTCTTATTTAAGTTTGCTGCTAAAGGATGCGTCACAGCAAATTTTTTCATTTAAAAATAACAACAAAAAAGTTTAATCCATTTCATAAAATTTCATAAAATCATTTCACCTACCCCTCCCCTACCTCTCCCCTAAACTAACACATTTTCTCTTGCATGCAATGACTCGCTTTTTCAATCGTAACGCGGATACTTACGATAAAGCTCTTTCGCAATGTAAAGTATAATTTACTTATCCAAACCATTGGAGGACGATTTCTTGTTAAATGGTTCATTTCCTTGGCTTATAGACGATTCCGGCTACGTGGGAGGAGCTAGATCACAATGTTTATTCGCTATTGTTCTCTGGCACCTTTGTGTTGAACGCCAAACTTGTTTAACAGCAAATTTCTTCTATTTTGGAGGAACTCTAAACGTCTTTTTGGGGTCCAATATGGTGTAAAACGTTTAAAGGAAACGAATCTTGATTGTAAGTGCAAGGGACTTGAGCATTTTTTTTTTTATTGTTATTATTTAAAGCGCGCGCGAGGCAAACGCGAGCTTCAAGTAGAGCTTACAGACATTAGCCCCATGAGTGCAGTGTAACCCTAGTGTATTTTTTTAGGTAGAGCTTACATACATACCAGAGTGTGTCCAATAGAGAAATGCCGAATCCAGCAAAAGTAGTACCGGTCATCATTTTCCTGCTGTTTTCAGCTCAGTCAATGACAAGTGCCTTTCTCAGGTAAAAAAATATATTAATTGCAATCCTACAGGTATGGATTCATCAAGTTTTTCAAAACTAAGATATACAACAACAACAGCTTATCCTTTACTCTCATTAAATAGATTCGTTTAGTAGTGTAAAGAATACAAATAAATGAGAAAGGAAAAAGAACTTCATGTGAATCCGAAGTTAGCATAGCTGTAGTCGAGGCAGAATGGAAGTTCAGGTATATGATTTTTTGTAGAGAATATTGAATTTATAATGACAACCATTTTTACAGAGGAAAATTTGTAACCTATATAGTCTAACTATCGACTGTGGCAAAGGAGCCGGATTATATAGCAGATGAATTCAACGTAATCATCCCTATCCAAAAGAGTCTCCAATAAGTGTGGCCCTTGTTCTCGAAATGAACGTCTGGGGCCCCTCCAGCATCTAACCCAACTTGACTTAACGTTAACTGGACTCAGCTTTATTAAAGCAATATTTGATGGGTCCCCCCTTAAAAAAACATCAACAAGAAAATGATCTGCAACGAACATTAGCTAATCTAGGCGGAACAGTCAGTCATACCAATGCAAACCACTGCAATATTACAGTTAAATTAGCCTGAGAAAACAGCCGACATTTGGCGACACTACCACTGGTTTGCCCGCCAAATGACGTCTGGGAAACGAGCGCAGAAATTCCATACTGATGACGTGTCACTACCCAGATCTGGGTAGTGCTTCTGGGTAGTGCTTCTGATTGGTCGTGCCGAGTGGGAAATTTGATTCAGCCAATCAGAGGCACTACCCAATTCTGGGTAGTGACGCTTCATCAGTATGGAACTACAGTTAAATTCAATATAATTAGAATCAGCTTGATTGCAAGCCGCAACGTTCTATTAGTTTTAAGTGCTGTACAAATTTGAGAAATGTCGATTTAGTGATCATGCCTCAACTCATGCCTAGAATCTCAACCGGGAAAAAGTGGAGTTTCGTTTTTTAAAAAGTGCTTGTTCACAGTGTTTCGGTAGCTTTCTTAATGTTTTTTGTACGATGTCAATGGTTGCCTCCTACGACTTTTTACATCTTTGTGGGATTTGAGTCGACCCTGTTGTCGAGATCTAAAACTTTCTAATCAGCTTTACCAAGCTTCTTCTCTACAAAAATATACTAGGTGAAATGGTCTGAAAACTATAGTAAGCATCAAATCTGCTGGAACCCTAGTTAAACAATCAACATGAGATGAGGCAGCTTCATTTGATAATGTTTCATGACTATTCTCCCCCGGTTTTACCAGAAAGTTCTTTGTCGTGTAAAGGCTGGGCTTAAAGAATTCACAGTTAAATCGGATTTCCAACATACTCAAATTTGGGACATAAAATTTCATGTATCCATGCCTTTTGAACTTTTAACGCAGGCTTGGCTGAGGCAATATGGTGCGATCAATCAAGTCAATTATGAAATACTTGAATATTCTCTCCCTCTATGGGGCTTTTCAGGGGTAATGAAGCAAATAATTCAAATGGTACATAACAAGGTTAAGAATCCCAACTGGTAGGAGGCGAACTAGTTGGCTACTTTACAAGCGTGGCCAAGGATTTGAACTCGGGACTACCGAGAACCAATCCAGCTAGCGATAAGGGCAGGACTTGAACTCGGCCCTCCGAAATACAAGTCCATCGCGGCCTCGTTTTCTGATCAAGAAAAGAAGGGGAGAGCAAATTCGAAAGAAAGGTGGGGAGATAAAGTAATGGCGTCGAGAACTATGTTGTTTTATGGCCATGCAGAAAGTTTGTCTGCGAGAGGTGAAGACCAAATTAAATTTTATAAAATGTACTTAGCAGAACTGTCTCTTCATTAATAGAACATAGTCAATATTCTTAATAATTATTTCTGATGTTTTAAATTCCTATTTAATATTTATTTCTTTTCATTATAGCGATAACTCAACGCAACTCTCGAACGATATTTCAGCTGTCATTACGAGAATAGCAAAGGATGAAACACACAGGTTTATTCGGCCAAATGCAAGAGGTATAGAAGACAATAAGGAATGACAGAAATAAAGCATGAGAAGTTACAGATTTCAACAGGAGCAGACATTTTCCATTCTGGCGACTAACAAGATCCCCTTTGATCTGAGTTTTACCTTGTTTTTGACAGGGCCGCCAATAACAGTCCAAGCTGAAGTGCAAATAGTTTACATAGGAGGCTTTCAAGAAGTTGATATGGTTTGCAATTATTTATTTTACAATAACTGAATTATATCTCACACGCTGATTGGCTAATTTTTATTATCAATTTAACAAATAAATTCCATGTTGCCGTTCGTCTGTTCAGTAATAGATCACAGATGGGGTCAAAATGTGGTAAAAACAAAGAAGTGGCACACGAGCCGCAGGCGAGTGTGTCACACCTACCTGCCTCGTGCCGCTTGACTGTTCGAGGATTTGTGCTAGTTTAGGCATTTTTAAAGTCCCAAACGCTACTTTTTGTCTCTAATTTTTCTTGTTTTCTTTATCTTACTTGTATACAGTTTCTTCGAAAAAATTTTCAACGTCTTTTCTTGCTCAAAGCAGAATAATGGCGCAATCATTTTGCAAAACAGCGAGTCTCTCGTAACGATGACACACGATGGCAACTGTTGTGAAGATTTCTTGTAGTTTCTTAGGCATTCTCAAGTAGTCGAGCTATTTTTGTCTCCGTTTCTCCATTTTTATTCTTTGTAAATAGCTCCTGCTAAACTTTTTTGGAGGCTTTCACTTGCTTTAATCCGAAAAAATCTCACAAACATTTTCAAAACCGCGCTCCATATGTTAAACAAAAGAAAGAAAACAAGTTTCCCGTGACGTCATCCATGTATCTGGGCCCAGTTGTTCGAAGGCCGATTAGCACTTAACCCAGGGTTAAATTTAACCCGGGCTTATTATTCTTCTTTTTTTCAAAAGCATTTTCTCGGATAATTTTCACTGGTGTTTTTAAGAGCATCCAATCATCAACTTGTTGACAAAAAGAATTAAACTGAATTTGTTTTGTTAAGCTTTTTAACCTGTAAGAGCATCCGGTTTTTTCGGCTCAACTAGAAACTTGATCCGAAAAAACCGGATGCTCTCGTAGGCTATCCTATCAATAATTTACTGTGAGACATGTTTCCTCCATGGGGAAGTATCGCCGACAAGTAGATTTTCTCGTTTTCACTCGGAACTGAACTGAGATTGTCAATGTTTCCTTGCAGACTTTTACTTTGGAACTGTTCTTTCGTCAGTACTGGCATGATGACAGGTTATCTCATAATGTGCCTGAGAGGCAGATAACGTTACCTGGCGACACCGCTGACAGACTGTGGCAGCCAGACACATTCTTTCTAAACACCAAAAAGGGAGAGCTGCACAAAATGACTACCTTAAACAAAGTGATGGTAATTCAAGACGATGGTAGTGTATTTGTCGGCACAAGGTAAAAAAAAAACAGTTTTTCTTAATTCCTTAATTCCGCCAGCTTACTTAAATATGGGCATAACTGAGGCTTTCAAAATGAAGGGGACAATTCAATTCAACTTCGTGACTAGCTAAATTCAACAATTTTCTTTTTCATTTACTGAAACCTCCATGCAACAAAGTATAATAAACCACGTTCTAATCGGAGAGGGGCTGTTACAATTTCTTGTCCCCAGCACAAGCAAACCAAAAAACAGAAGAGATGACCCTGGCGCGCCTGTCGACAGTTACTTTAACAAAGTTTCGCATCGAATTTTGATTGGTTAATCTTATTATGTGTTGAGGTTGTGACTCAGGAGGAATTTATTTTACCAGTCTTAACGACAATCATCGACAGTCATCAGTCATCTTAAAACCTTGTGAAATTTGTTCTAAAATTGTTCTTGGATCGTCATGACTTTTTACTTAGTTTATTTATAATATTTAGAATCACTCTGACGTGTGTATGTGCAATGGACTTTCGCAAGTTCCCCATGGATCGACAAGTGTGTGAATTGAAATTCTTAAGTTGTAAGTTCCGAAAAAAATATACGTATTAATGAAATAAAAGCGCTGATCCCAGGTGACTGCTTATGTGTTAGTTTTTATACCTGCTAAAAAATGTCTAAATGCCGTATTTTCTCTATCTTGGCAGCTGTTTATCTTGCCCTTGTGCCTAGATTTTATTTTATATTCCAAACAATAACTAACGGGATTATTTAAATCATTCTATTTTAGACCCCGTTATTAATTTGGGAATGGTCTTGAACTTTCAGTATTATTTACTAGGCTTCATTCTAATACACTCCATTAGTACGGAATAAGCATTTAATTTATTTTCTCTTTTGTTTATATTTTATTCACTGAAAAATGTTTCTTGTTCTTTTAGTCATACCATTAATTGTTTTCTCTTGACTCTTTTGCTTTGCAGACTCTTTTACCACTGATGACATTGTTTACGAGTGGAAGGAGAAAAATAAAACTTTGTCAGAAAGTGTCGAGATTGCTCAATATACACTTAAACCAGTCAGCACTCATCAGGACGTCAGCAGCTACGTAACTGGTACTCTAGGGGATGAGGTCTTGAGACAGCCACCTGATCTATTCCCGGAGTAGTCAATCGACAAAAATCGGTATCGATAAAAATCGATAGCAATCAAGTGATTTTTATCAATTGACAATGGAAATCGGTGAAAATCGATAAACTAAATTGCTGTGTCAAATCGATATTATCGATTTTTCATGATTTTAACGGTACATAACGGAAGTCCGTCATCAGTGTTGATTTTTGGCATAAGTTAGCATCCACGAGTAACAACTGATCAGCAAACACGAAAATGAGAAATGTGGAAACTATTCCACACACAAGTTTCTCTCTAAAACCCTTTATTTTGTACATAATAACAAAAACGGTTCGGTTTTATAATTACATTCAGTACGTTCTCGCAGGCAAGTATCACGAGAAATACAACCTTAGTGAAGATTCCCTAGTCTGAATTTCAGACATCCCCTCCAGTCGAAGGATTTACCGATTTTTATCGATTTGTCGATCGATAAATCGATACCGATTTTTATCAATTGATTACGCCGAGTCCATTGAGATTATCGGTTGGCATTTTCCTTAAATAAAGAATAAAAGCGCGAGATTTTATTCTGGATTTTACATACAAGAGAGTCGACATGCTGTTTGTAAACAGACTTCTCCTTTAATAGCTCCCTATCACACGTTGTCATCAAAGCTCCTTGCGTTTTAATTTGCCAGTGTTTCTCATCAAATGCTTGCATATTTTTTAATGTTTCTTTCTCTTTTCCCAGGTAATTACTCTGTTCTTGGCCTTAGATTTGTGTTCACTCGACGCATTGGCCATTACCTAACAAGGGTTTACATTCCAGCCATTCTCATCGCGTGTATGTCTTGGCTTTCATTCTTCATTGATCGGAAGTCAGTTCCAGCTCGTGTTGCACTAAGCATAATGACTGTTCTCACAATTACTACACTGTTAATCGGTGTTGGTCGGGGTTCTTTGCCTGTAGTATCGTATGTGAAGGCAGTGGACTGGTACCTAATTTTTTGCTATATTTTTGTGTTCGGTGCATTTGCAGAATATGCAATTGTAAACAGCATAGAAACAGGACACAAATCTACGGAGCATCGAGTGGTAAGAATTAGTATGGATGCATTTGTATACTCCGTGGAAATAAAACTCATCCAACCCATCGATCAAGATTAGCTGCCGCCAAAACATTTGTTGACTAACCACCGTGCTTAGAATAGACCCATTCGGCTAGCTCGATGCTGTACACAATTCAACCCTTTGGTAATAAAACGTTTTGTTTCAGGAATTTCCATATCGTTTAAATGTGAATGCCACATTATAAAGCAAATACAATACACAAAGAATTTTAACCCCGGAAGATTTGAATTAGGTACAACATTGAGTTAGCCGAATGGGTCTTTTTGTCAGTACTTATACTTTTCTGGATAAATTCTACCGCTTTTAAGGAAGTTTAGGAAAAAATCAAATTTTAACACTTAAGAATAATAATTAGCGAAAAGAGTTTTCACACAACGTTTCGATGTCACCAGGACATCATTATCAAGTGACAAGATAAAAACTAAGATATATTAAGTCAGATTTTAGTTTTTTTTTGTGTCTTGTCACTTGATAATGATGTCATGGCGACAACGAAATGTGTGTTCAATTCTTTTTGCTAATTTTATTCTTAAGTGCTGAGGCAGTTTCTAGAAAATAATTGTTTCCATAGCGACAGCACAACCCGTGGGACTCATCTGCTATTTTACCTTAAAGCTATTATAAGTCTTAAGATGTCAAATAATTGCGGTGCATTCAAATATGTTAACCAGTCACGTGTTTGACTGCAGAGTGTTACATATACTGAGTCTATTAGCAGTATTTAAATAGCAAGTGAAAGAGGTGCCCTAAACTCTCTGACTCTTTTGGGCCACCATTAATACGGTGCCTTCCAATTTAAAGGGTGTTTTTTTCCCTTGGTTCATGAACATATAATAGTCCCTAGGTAATACGAAGAAAATTGAGGGTGTATACTAGTTTCCATAAAAAAAGGCTTTATAAACTTAATGAATTTCATTTGCCCTTTTTCTGAGTCCCGTTAAAAAGCCGTTCAAAACTAATTTTTAATTGGAAGCATCAACCTTTGTAAATGTTAGTTACTGAAATCTTGCCATGATGCTCTGACCATATATGCACAGTAACAAAATTTGAGGACCATGGGTACCATCCTTAAAATCAGATTCATTTTTATTTACTGACATCTAATTGAGCTTTTTGTTTTTTTTCGCTTGAATAATTGTCGTGAATTAACCCTCGGACGTACAGGGGGGTGGATGCCCCCCCCCCCCCTTAACGTTTTTCTGAGTTTTTTCCTTGAAGATAAAACATCAGTACCTGACGTTTTCAGTAGCTGCATGTTCGTTCATCCCTCGCATACATTTTGAGACAAGTTTAGTGATGGCCAGTTGCTATGGTTACGAGATATAGCGTCATAAGTAGCAGTTGGTCAGGCCAATTTGGGGTAAAATTACATTTTTTTTTCAACTTCTTTCAACAATAAAAGTAAATCTTGTGGCTAAAATCACGAAAAGTGCTTATTTATGTGTCATTTTTCATGTAAAGCGCAAAAAATTACCATTTTTGGCAGTTTGAACCTGATTTCTAATTCTTGGTGAAATCCAAGATGGCGGTAAAGATGGCGACCATTGTTGGTGACGTCACAGGCCTCCAGCAGCGCCACCACTCCTAAAATGTACCTCATCTTGTTAAGAAGATCACAGGCTTTCCACTAAAGGTAAAATCGTTTCAAAATACTGCAACATATCAAAAACTCCGGGGAGGGGGTTCCATCCACCGCCAACCCCCCCACTTCCCCCCCCCCCCCCACCCCTTGTACCACGGTGGGGGTATGAATTTGCGTGTACGTCTGAGGGTGAAATGGGAATTAACACTTGGAATAAATCTTTCAGTTTATTTCTCTAAGTAAACAATAACTGAAGCTCGTTCATCATTTCAGAATTTAACGGAAATCATGAAACCTACGGATAATAACGCCAACGTTTCTTCAAGATCACTGCAGAAGGATTTCGCCGGGGAGAGATATGTACGACATCCCATCTTTGCATGTTGCACGTCTGAGATGAAACTAGCTAGTCTCAAGAACATTTTTAAATGCGATTCATTAGATGATGTTGCTAAGATAGCTTTTGCTGTTGTCTTCATTATTTTTAATGGGTGTTACTGGTTGTATTATCTGTATTTTACTGCCTAAAAATATATCTTGCGGGGGATGCTAAAAAATCAGCGTTTAAAGAGTCTCAACTCACTTTCAGCTTTTTAGTACTTAGCATAATAAAACTTAAAGTGATAGTTAATTGTTTAGATCTGCTTATGGATAAGGTAACACCTACTCGCGATTATAAAACGAGATCACCGTTTCTCAGGCACGGGCTGAAGGCACTATGCTTGAAATGTAACACAGCCAGGTTTTTAGACCAAGAAATTAGCTGCTGCATGTGATGTAAATTGCTACTTTTATATCCTTTTATTTTTTGGGTCCGCAGTAATTGGCTTTAGCTGTTGCGGTGTCCCTGCCCAAATATTTCAGTTATTATTAGTGTATAGTTACGTTCTTATTACTAGTGTTTGCATATCTTCAATGTATTTTTTTTCTCTGTATTCTTCAGGGCAAAGCTAATAAAATAAAAATAAATAAAAATACTATTGACAATGGAAGAAGAAACTAAGACTGAGCTCTTCCTTCGGCAACCCCAGTACGTGATCATCAATAAAAATAGTTTGTTAGGAAGCAGTTGTGTTTTCTTAACTTCGGTATTGCTGTGAGAATCAATCAAATCAATTTAGTAATGGAGAATATTTTCCCGACATAATCATGAAAAAAAAAAAAAAACCAAAAAGGTACCAGAACCTTGTTTTATCGGCGTGTCCCAAATCCATTTCCACCCCTAAGAGGTACCAATTCAACAACAACAAATTATATATCAGGCACTTCAAATTTTAATAGTAATAAATAAGATAACTTTCGAACACTTTCTTCTCATAAATCTTTATCCTAATAAAGCGTATCAGCCCCTAAAATGTTACCGAGACAACTCTGGCAGCAGTCATTTTAGCTTTTAGCATCCTAAGCGGTACTAATCCACAAATTTAAACCCCTAAAAGGTACGACGAGCACCTTCGTCACTATTATAGGGGAGTATCCCCCGGGGGGGGAGGCAGCAAACGTCTCCTTTGCGATAGGAAGAGGTTTCTTCGGTAGCAGTTGATCTACTGGAAGAGTGCGAAGGGGAATGGGACTCAACGACCGTTTTAATAAAACAAAATTTCAAAATCAGGTCAGAGTGTCTGCCTATATATTGCCAGTGTCGATAGCGTAGCTTTTAATTATTCACTACAAAACTTGAATTTGGAAACTTTGAATGTGAACGAATATACTCGTGAATAAGAATGAAATCATTTATGTCCATTGATTATGGAATTTATGAATTTTGCACCATTTCGCCAACCATACATGTCCAGTCTTGGTGCAATATTGAGAGTTCCATTGAATTAAGAGGTCTGAAGCAGAGCAGGACTGATCCATATCCACAGACTAGATAAACGTTACTGAGGCAAAAGCTTTTGACATGCAGGATCTTGCAGTCAACATTGAAATGCGAGATTAGGGTCTCCGATCTTTAAAAGCCTTCATTGACGATGGCATATTTCAAATACTGATGACTGAATATTAGACATGGCAGCTTCCTCAAAGGCAAATTACATTCTAAATCAGGGCCTTGCATGACGTCAGCAGTGTCTGAAGAAGGTTCGAGCGATTAATCTTTTCAGCAAGAGGGAATAAAAAGCGTGGAGCAATGCTGATTATCAAAATGCTTTCCCAGATGGCCTCTCAGTTCATTTATGTTTTTTTCTTTGTTTTCTTTAATTTTTTGTTTGTTTTGTTTTGTTTTGTTTTTTTTAATCGCGATATAAGCAGAACATATTTCTAAAAAGCATGACATCTTTGAAACCAGCTGATACCAGGGTTTCCTCCCCAAAAAGAAAAGAAATCTTTTTTTGGTAAGTGAAATTCACATCCGTATCGCAAAAATCAGGGTAGACTAAGCGTCTCCGTCATTATCAAAAGTTTGGAGAAGCCTTTGCCAAAAAGTTGTCTTGCCTTCAAGCATTATACCAAGGTCATTACTGGCTGAAATAAACAGCAGCAATAAAGAAATAAAGAAAGCTGTGGCCTTTTTGACTGATAGTGCATCTTTTAGTTATTTCTTGAAAATGTTGCCCCCGAAAGTGCTTTTTTTTCACAAACCTGTACTATTGCTCTATATATCTTCAATTAAACTGAAATGAGTTTTCAAAGAATTTCTGCTCTCCGTGATAATAAGATGATAATATGTATAGCTTAAGACCTCTGTTGATAGGAGATTAAACGCTGTAAAATATGCACGTGCAATTCGGCGCTTCACAAACTTATAAATACACCTACACTGCACTTGAAAGGTATATACACATTTTATCGAGAACCGAGGATATTTGAAAAGCCTGAAGCATTGAATTTAGATAACGTTGCACCTTACACCAACTGATATTGTAAAAAGCGACGCTATAATGCCACCAAGGTGATTCCATCTTTTTCTCTGGATGGTCTACCAATTATCAGGACACTAAAAACGGTAAGCTTTTGTGTTGTGAATGATTGACTAAACACTTACCAATAGCCCCGCCACAACATAAAATCCAACAAACAATGGTTTCCCCAGCACCAAGAAACTCCCCGAAAAAGCAACTTTTCAAAACCTTCTCGGAGTAGAAATGTTGAAAAAAGAAGCCGTTTCCCTCGACTGGACGGATATTTTGTCCACTAATCTTGACTGAGCGTCACCATTAAATTAAACTATTTAATTGTTTTTCAGCAAAATTGAAAAAATTGGTTAAACGAAATTATTAGAACGCTAAATATTTCCGATGTACATTTGCCGCTACAGGAAGCGCCACGGGAAATTGTTTCATTAATTAAAAAACAATAACCAAAAAATTTTAATTTATTTTATAAAATTTTGTTAAATCATTTCACCTACCACTCACCCAAAACTAACCTTAATACTTACTTCTTACTTAGGGCAAAATGTTGGCTTAGGGGAGGGGTAGGTGGCCAGTTTCTTAGAAACTTAAATTGATTCGAAATTTGTTTCCTAAATGACCCCTAAATATACGAGTGTCTTGACACTAAGCATGCCAGTCAACTCAACAGTGACTTCCAATTCTCTTGCGATGGAAGAGGCTATGAATTTCCAACATTGGACCTGTGAGAAAACGAACTCAATCTAAGCAATACTTGGGAAATGGTATTGAGGGGGGAAACGAGCAAAAAAACAATTGTCTGATACGTTATCCTCAATAAAAAGAAAGCCTGAAAGGACTGCACACACACACACTCCACCTGCGCTGTCCGTTTGCATTCTAAAACATCTGTTCTCATTTGTTGCGTCCATTTCACTTTGGATTTCCTGGACATTGTTGAGTCGGCAGTAAATTTCGATGGCAGTTTCAGTCATTAAATTGTAAAAAGATTGCTTGACACGCTGCAAGGAATCCTAGACACTCTTCCGAATGAGCTCTAGTGTTCTAAACATTGGCCTACTTTCAATGAGAACGAGCTTTATCGGAACTTTTAAACCTCATCCGCACTAGTCGTCGACCATAATAATATTATTATTATAATCATTATTTGAAATGTTTTGGTTGCTGGTTCTGCAAGGAAAATTGACAGCTGCTATGAAACTCCTAGATAACGAGAGCTCGTCCGGTCTGCTCGACCTATCGCCAGATGTCCTGCAAGGGCTACAGGACAAACACCCACAGGCAGCTGATATCGCAGAGGAGAGTTTGTTACATGGCCCAATTGATTATATTCCGCCAAATGTTTATGACCTCATAGACGAAGAATCGATCTACAACTCGGCAAGTAAAACCAAGGGCTCAGCCGGACCATCTGGAATTGACGCAGAGCTGTATAAGAGAATCCTGTGCTCTAAGAATTTCAAGACCGAGGGCAAAATATTGAGAGAAGAGCTAGCCGTGTTCACAAGAAATCTGCTAAGGAAATCGTACCACCCATCCTTACTTGAAGCTTTCACGTCCTGCAGGCTTATCCCGCTGGATAAGAACCCGGGAATCAGACCAATTGGTGTTGGAGAGGTACTGAGGAGAATAGTGGGGAAAACGGTCAGCGGTTTCTTAAAGGAGGAAATAAAAGAAGCGGCGGGTCCCCTACAAGTTTGCGCTGGTCATAACGCAGGAGCGGAGGCTGCGATCCATGCAATGAGTCAAGTGTTTGTTGAAGAAGGAACAGATGGAATATTGCTAATTGATGCTAGTAACGCTTTTAACCAAATGAATAGGTCAGCGTCCTTACACAATATCCAGATCATGTGCAAAGAAATGGCGCTCTATGTGATTAACACATATAGAAGCCCATCTAGACTGTTTATTTGTGGGGGAGGTGAAATACTTTCTCGAGAAGGCACCACACAAGGAGATCCGCTAGCGATGCCATGGTATGCACTTAATACATCCATAATGATACAGAATTTGAGGGATCATTGCCCATTGGTTAAACAGGTGTGGCTTGCAGACGACTCAGCTGGAGGAGGGAGTATAGTACAGTTATACAACTGGTACAGGCAATTGAGTAAGGAAGGACAAAAGTTTGGTTACCTTGTGAATGGGACAAAGAGCTGGCTTATTGTGAAGTCTAGGGAACTAGCGGAGGAAGCAAAGAGGGTGTTTGGAGAGGAAGTCAACATAACGACTGAAGGTCAGCGCCATCTGGGAGCAGTTATTGCGTCGCAAGAATACAAAGATCAGTATTGTGAGGAGAAGGTTCGTGCATGGAAAGAGGAAATCGAATGTCTCTCTGAAATAGCGAAGAGCCAGCCCCATGCGGCGTATATTGCTTTCACAAAAGGCTACAAGTCGAAGTTCACCTACTTCATGCGCACGATTGAATCGTTTGAAGATTATGTCGATCCAATCCAGGAAGTGATTGAAGATTTACTACTCCCTACTTTGTTCGGTCAATAAGAGCCTCTCCCTAACGAGGTGCGCAGACTTGCTACCTTAGCAACGGGTCAAGGGGGTCTAGGCATTCCTGATCTGAAATCCGAGGCACCGCAGCAGTTTGCTGCCTCGAGACTAATAACCACCGCCCACGTAGATTCTATTACATCACAGAGTTCCATCATGGTGCCAGGAGAAAGATCTACGGAGGAGCTAAAGAGGCATCAACAATCACTTAAGAGAGCAAGTGCCAAAGAGAAAATGGATAGCATTGATTCAAGCCTCTCCCCAGGCCTGCTGCGTCTGGTTAATCAATCGAGGAACAAGGGCCCAAGTTCGTGGCTGAATGCGATGCCTCTCGCAGACAAAGGTTTAGCCCTCAACAAGCAAGAGTTCAGAGACTCGCTACGCTTGCGTTATGACTTACCCTTAGTCGATTTACCAAGTCATTGCATATGTGGGGATAAATTCACCGTTAGTCACGCCCTCTCTTGTAAAAAGGGGGGGTTTGTAGCGCAGAGACATGATGGTGTACGGAACTTGTTAACGACATTCATCGACAAGATCTGCAATAATGTCGAAATCGAACCACGCCTTCAACCCCTGGACAACGAGCGATTTCATTTGAGGAGCGCTGTTACAAGTTCTGAGGCAAGGTTGGACATCAAAGCGGGAGGTTTCTGGGCAAGAGGAGTTACGGCATTTTTTGATGTTAGAGTTACGCACGTCAACTCCAAGTGTTACCTGAGCAAGCCAACATCGGAAGTTTTCAAAGAGCAAGAAGAAGAGAAGAAGCGCAAGTACCAGCAGCGGGTGTTAGATGTCGAAATGGGTTCGTTTACGCCTTTAGTGTTTGGAACCAATGGCGGAATGGGAAACGAGTGTCAGCGGTTCTTAAAGCATCTCGCAGACAAGATAGCTCAGGAAGACACCGAGCCTTATCATGTTGTAATCACTTGGCTCAGGACACAGATCTCGTTTGAACTCTTAAGATCGGTACATGCATGCGTCAGAGGTTCGCGAACGCCGTTTCGTAGCAAGCTAGAGCAATCATTAGACTGTAAAATAAATGTCGCTAGTGCGGATATCTGAAATACGTGTCTATATGCTTTTATACTTAGGGCTTTTTATGGACACTGGTTTAGCCGTCATTAGTATAATTCGATTGCAGGATCTTAATATCTCTGCATAATGGAATTCTTAATTTTATAGAATTTTGACTTTTTATTAATAATTATATCTATTTCCTCTTCTTTTATGTAAGGTTAAGTTACTTCTATTTTTGAGAATTTGAAAATGAATAGTTTTTTCTGTCTTCACTTATAATATATAGGATTGTTTTTGTTCTCTAATGAAGGACGAGGGGTTTCTTTTGTAACAGATGGAATTGTAGATAGTGTTTTTGATGAATTAATTAGATTTTTTGTAACAGCAGGTTGATTGTAAATAGGATTTTAATTGAGGTTTTGTAATAAAGATTCTTTTCTTTTTTTATATTTGAAATGTTTTTTAATTGTATTTTTTTTTCGAATATATGATATATTTTTAATGGCATGAATTTTTTCAATCGAAATTAAGTGTCTTTTTAATTGAAAGGAATAATGTAAATAGTGCTTTGACTGAATAGTGTTTTAAGTGAAATTAATTGCAAATAGGATTTTATAGTTAGCTTTGTTATCAATAAAAGATTTTGGTATTATTATTTATTATTATTATTATTATTATTATTATTATTATTATTATTATTAATTGTTTGCAGATACAATACAAACTAAATTTTAGTCGTGACGACGTTACAGCTTTATCAACGATGGCTAATTTGGAAGAAACTTCGCGATTTAGCAAATCTGCTGCGGAAATATATATTTTCTCCCACCTAGCGTTTTCGGCGTAATTATCGAGTAAAATGACTTTCTAATGATCTCGTTTTCTAAAGATCCTTAAACCTGATTCATTTTGAACAGATAGAAACGTGAACAAAACTGACCTCTGAATCCCTACTCCCTTTTTTTGGAACACGGCTCCGCCGCCAAAACGTTAATCTCGCACCCAAACAATACCGCCAGCTACGCAGGCTATATTTTTACCGGCTTCGTTTCTGGTTATATATTTTTTATTTATTTATTTTACACCACTACTTTTTGCGTAATTAAGACTACAGCAATACCTTCAATTTAAGATAAAATTCACAGTACCATAATTACAGTATACACTAATATATAGAGAATATTAGATGGCCGCGCGACGATACGACATTTCTCTTCGAGTGTTGAAATACTTTTTTCAACACGAAAAGAGAAATTTCGTATCTCCAAGCGACCATGTAATATTCTATTTATTACATAAACACCAATGAAATGCCAAATCATTTTACTTAAATAGTTTTTGGTTTGAAAGGTGTGGTTTATCAGTGATGAAGCCATAGCAATGGTGATATTTTCACATGTGAAGACATCAAGTTTTCGCGCGAGAGCTCACTTGGTATTTCATTGATGTTTATATAATAAATCTTAATCTTGAATAACAATACAGTTTGAGTTGAACAAGAACATTTTCATAAAATAGGTAATATAGAAGGATCAAAACAGTGAGAGGTGAGGAGACCTCAGAAACTGGCCAAAGCTGCTTGTACAAGAGGTCTCCCCTTGATATGGTCATTGATTGAAATAATTTAGGACTGGGGGCAGCAGAAGAATACAATAGACTTCAGTCTGTTTCAAAGGTACGAGAAAGGAAGTCACGAAGACGCTTTTTACAATTAGCAAAACAGGTGGAGCTTGAGACGGATAATGGAAGGGAATTCCATATTTTTGGACCCTAGTGTAAAATGGTCATATGATGACATTTCTCTGACAGAAGACTGTCGGGAAAAACAAGGCACCTCACGCATGGATATCCGCCGCGCCTAGGCTAATGGAGAAAAGTGTCTCGGAGAGCTCCATACAATTGCTTAGAACATCAATTTAAGACGCGAAGGAATTGTATGGGGCTCTCCGGGATACTTACAGTGCAAGCCCTGTGCTTCTCATGCTTTCAATCAAGGCCCTTGTAACTTGGAAGCTCATTTTGACTTACTGCTACATTAAGCTAGTTCCAGTGTAAATTTTGTGGTTATTTGCAAAATAATTCAACTGCTCTATTTGATAGCTTAATAAGTCATTATTTTGGGGAGGCGCAATTTACGATGTGGATTTGGTAAAAAAAAATTGAACGTGCTTTCATTGATTCAAAGGACGCGTGTATTCATACAGGAGTATCAATGATATTATAATAACGAATGCAAGTTGAGATTTTTGATCTCGATCCTTCAGGTATGACAGGTGAATAATTCACAATGGAAGGCTCAGACATAAACATGCAAGAGCTGTTGGTTGATGGTGTTTGTCCACCAAATTACAATCTACAACTTCAACTTTTCGAAGCCACAAGAAAAGGAGATCTTTCGAAAGTAAGAAGCCTTTGTCAGCTAAACTGTGATCTAGATTGTGTTGACAGTTCTGGAAAAACCCTTTTACAGGTTGCTGGATATCTGGAAAATGTGTCTGTTCGAAAAGAAATTATGGAAGCACTTCTAAGTAGTGGGGCTGACTTGAAATTCGCGTTACTAAATGAGGTTCGTGATAGCAATGCGCAAATGGTGGAAGTCCTTCTTCAATTTCACAAGCCAGCACTTGGTTCATCCTTAAAAAGATACGTAAACCCGCTGATTCCTGCGGCATGTTTGCAGAATTTTGAAATCATTACAATGCTGTTGGAGAATGGATTCAGCATTAGTGATCCAAAAATTGCTCAGTTGTTGTCAGACTCCAATACTGTGTGCAACGAAAAGTTTGAACCCGCCGTGTACCGTTCTATCGAATACCGCGCACTTGCAAGCCCCGTATTTATCGCAGCGTCTTTTCTTCACGACGTCTACAATGGTCCAGATCCCATTTATCGTGCGTGCGTCCTGCACAAAGAACTGCGTGAAGTAGCTGAGCATGAATAAGAGTTAAAAAATGAGTATTTTCAGCTCAGTGATGCCATTAAAGAGTTTTCGGTGGATCTTTTGAAAGAATGCCACACGATGGAGGAGATAAGATGCGTGATGGAGATGCAGGACATACATGACAGTGTACTGCATGTAAATGGGAGTTTAAGCATGCTTAAGCTCGCTATAAGTACTGGGAATGACGAGGTAGGGTCTCCTTCTTTCCACCTTTTCAACTGAAATCAGCCTTTTGGGCTTAATACTCGCTGTCACAATCTTTGTTGGCGAAAAAATGAGTCGCTATTACAAATAGTTTGCAAACAAAAGGGGACAGCACATTACCCTTGCATCAAAATTCTGGTTAAAAGCCTGTTAAGCTTGGTGAATCAGACGTACCACACAGGCTTTGAAAATGAAAAGTTAATTTGAAAGCCGGGCTAAGCCTGGTTTTAAAGAGCTTTCCAGGTAAGCCGGATTGAAATTTACAGGCTATGAAAGTCTGGTAACTCAGGTTTCGACTGGATCATCTCAACCAGAAATTCTTGGTTAGTCTGTTACCAGGCTTTCCTGGTAGGCCTAATTGAAATTTATACCTGGTTGAATTGAAACCTTAAAAGCTTCGTTAGCCTCGTTGGTATAAAAACAAACCATAAATTAACGTAGAACAGAAGGTAGACCTTGGCACTTATGATAAATTGAAAGATATCGGGTCGAGAGGCAAGATCTTGGCTGAAAAATGTTTGCACGCGGTAGTTTAGCGGTTTGGGTAAACTGAGCTGGAGAAAAATGACGGTATGTGCACGCTATGTAAATACGAAATAGCCCGAAATGCTGACCAAAAACATATCCAAAATAACAAAACTATCACCCCACAGGTGACAACGGTGCTGTAATTGAACAATATCTGTTATACTACACATCCCTTTCAGGATGATTCTTCCTGAAACTATTGGAAAATGTTTTGAAGAATGACTTTGGATTGATCGAGTTATGGCATGTTTCTAAGTTGAAAATATTCTAAGCGGTGAATAATAAAACAGTCAGCCTATTTGGCTTTTCAGTTATGATATGAAGAATTAAAGCGCATTTCGGAATATTTTAACCTCGATCTGCATAGTTCTTCAGATGCTGTCATTTAAATGACTGATTGAGACAGTAAAATTAAAACTAGCTAAAAGCCTAAGCAATACGTACGACCAATAGCTTCATTGTGTCATTCAATGCCTTTTTTATCCTAGTTCTCTTTAATTTAGTTCATGCGAACAGCTTTTCGAACTAACAACTTTTACTCTTCTCCATTTCACAGTTTGTCAGCCATCCTTTCAGCCAGCTGATATTAAACTCAGAGGTCTACAGAAATGCTTCATTCCTGGAGAAAAGTGCCTGGAAACAAGCTGCGCTTATACTACTGGCGGCTCTGTCGTATCCGTTGCTATTCTTGGTCTGGCTTATTTTTGACAGCTGTTTTCCAAGTCACAATCTGGCCAGAATTTTTCGCTCGCCCTGTGTTAAATTTCTCATCCATTGCGGCTCCTACCAAACGTTTCTTTTCTTGCTAGCTTTTTCTGCGTTTGTTTCGAAGAGCGAGTTTCTGGCCTACGGCATTACAGGTAAATGAACTGAGGAGGACCTTAGAATAATGACTGAAATGAATAATTAGTTAAGAAAAGTCGTTAGTTAAGAAAAGTCGTCAGTGAAGTCGTTTTAAAAAATATTATTAAAACAAAAATGAACCAGAAATGTTTTAAACAGTCGAATCTAATCGTCCAAAGAATGTATTATGACTTGCTAGAATATTGTGTCCAAGAAAGATTTGACTTGAACTAAATACAGGCTCTCTATTGGTTGAGATGAATTTATTTTTAATAACCATTTCTCCTTTTCTTCGAAGACTGGATTGTTGTCGCATACGTCATCGGGCACCTAATAGACGTCATCAGAGACGCTTATCGACAACGGAAAGTTCATTTCTTCTCTTTCTACTGGAACTTCGTGGCCCTTGCTTTGGTGACGTTACTTGTTCTCCACCATGTCATTTGGTGGGTAGGTCTATCAATTCTTAAAGAACAGCCACCTCCAATGACATGGGAAAGCCATGCTGGTAATCGTGGATACAAAGTCATCCTTGCCTCGTTCTGCATTCTCGCAGTGGCAATCCTTTTGGCTTTTGTTAAGAACCTGTCATTTTTTGAAGCCAACTCTATAACTGGTCCACTACTTCAAGCTTTCATACGGATGATTATAGATGTAGCCAAGTTCTTCCTGTATTTTATTTTCGTCTTTCTGGCGTTTGCTATCAGCCTTACAAACCTGTACTTTCAGTATGACAAAGCCAGAGAGCATTTCCACCCGAACAATTCAGGAAAAAGTCAAGGCGATGCCCTTGATCTACAAAGGTGCGTATAACTGACGGTTGTCTACACTACTAGAGACATACAAGCTTAAGAGTCTACGAATAAGGAGGAGGAAGGAAAACCAAAAATGAGGGGAAAGGAGTGGGGTGGGTTAGCAAAAACTCATCATCAAATATATTTGGTTACAGCCAATAAAGCTAGTTTTTAGTAACAACAAATGCCTCGAGAAATATACGTAATTTAACAAGTGGTTCTTGCGTCAGCGTGCGTATGGGGAGATGTGAAGCACGCGGGAAGTTTGGAGAGCACGAAAGAGGCGTAGGAGTTGCTCGAGTAGTAGCCCAGAGCAACTATAGGCTCTTGACATAATCTTCGACATACGCACCGCTGAAACATAATCCAATTGTTTTATAACATAAATTATCAATGCGATCAATGCAGCAGCAGTCAACTAAAAATTTTATTTTTTATTATTTTTGAGCGCGCTTTAATCAGTACGCGTTATATTTAGTTGACAATATTCTTTCACCTCAGTTATCTTTTTATGTTGACTGAAAGAAAGTTTACTCAAGTCACTTAAGATAACATTAGGTTTTAAAATCCGTAATGAGGTGGAAAACAATTAATTCACCATTTTAAAATAGACCATGATGCAATTTGTTACCCCCAGAATTTTGTATAACCATTGTTTTGGATTTCTCTTGAAAACAATGGTTATGTAAAATTCTAGGGGGTAAACGAGGTGCTTAGGGTCTTTGTGAAAGTAGTAAATTCACCAAAAAATTCATTTTCAGTGAAAACGCACACTCCACAGCCCGTTGAGCTCACGCAAGATTACAACACCGGCAGCAACACTCACCTCATTTCCTTCCTTTCGGTTAACATATTCAAAAGTTTCCTCCTACACTTAGGTTATAAACGCTTCATTGTGGACTTAATGATGCATGAATTGCTAAGCTCGCACGAAGTCGAGTTTTTAGTTTATTGACGTCATCAGCATGCACGATGGGGATATGAAGAGCGCTCGCCCAATTGAATTTGATTAGGCGACTATTCTAGATATGTTATAAAATTTTGTGGTTCACAGCAATAAAGGGAAGAAACAATGCACCTTTTACTGCTTCAATAGGTTGGCACGTAGATCGGCGATGGCTTTTATAACCTTGCAAATGGCAATGGAGGATGAATGAGACAATGTCTATGAAGCAATTATGATCTCTCAATAATTTTTGTGGGTTGTTTACAGCGATTACTGTATTTCATTCGCAGATTTGGAAATAGCATGAGCACAATCTTTTGGACGATGTTTGGTCTCATAGATGAGGACAGTTTTCAAATAGACGTCAGTGGTTACGGTGCTATATGGAAGACAGGCATGACGTTGTTTGCTGCGTACAATATCATCATCGTTATTGTGGCTATCAACATGCTGATTGCCATGCTAAATGAGTCATACACCCGGATAACGGTAAGATGTCACTTAAAGAGTGTCGGAACGATCCTGTAACCGAAAGTGTAGAAAATTTTCATGCAATCACGGATCAGGCCTCAGAACTTTTTGCTCTAACCATTATAGCGGAGCTCCATGCGCGCGCGAAGCGCGCGCGTGGGCGGAGCCCCATAGCTAAGGTAATCTACCCATCCCAGAAAATTTGGTAATCACGTGACCGACCGACCGAGCGACCGTCCGTCCGCACCACAGGCATATCAATGTTTACTCTCACACTTTCTAGCTACTTTGGGAGCCCAGGAGGAAGCTGATTGCATATCAATGTTGTCGTCAATTGACAGATGTCAGAACAGGATATCCGCTGCCCAGTATCACCTGACCGTATCGCGGGCTCAGGTGTCGACCCATCAAGGTCGAGTTTTTTTTTGAAGTTATCCGCTGACAATTTATTCGTTTTCAAATGATTGCAGGCTTCCGTTTACGTTTTTTTTAAATTCATATCAAATATGTTGTGTTTATGTCAGTATCGCCCCCACTATTACGATTTTGATTTCAAACTGACCTCAGAAGCAAAAATTCAGCCTGTTTTTTTTAAATGCAGGCGGGGAAGACCTTTTCTTACCATGGTCACGTGTTGGTCACGATCCAAGTCCAATTTTTATGCTCTGATTGGTTAAAATTTGACAGGTGAATTCATGCGTAAAAATTATGCAGCATCTTGAACGTTGTTTACTTTGGCAGCTGAAGCTGACAGAGTTTTGAGTCAACTTGTGATGTTTTTAACTGTCTTTTTCCACTGGATGTACAACCCGGGATGTACAAACTGAAATACAGCTGCTATCAAGAGTGTTCACTTATTCATTGCTGGTTTGTTTATTGGATTTTTCGTTGAGAAATGCGTCGCTTGTCAAAGCCGATAATCCGATTTCGGATGGTATCGTTTTTGTTTTTCACCTTGCTGGATGCCTGCAAGAGTTATAAAGGCTCAAGCGATCCTTACCTTACTTGACAGCTTTCAGGAGCTGCATCTCGAAATATGGTAAGCCTGAGTAATTGTTGTATTTATATCTAATTTCATGAAGTCCAGCGGCGCAGTTTATGAAGCTAGTTTATGCACGTTAGTATTAAGATTTGACTGAGACACTGATCTGACCTAGTATGAGGTTTGATATAAGCTTAAAGGGTTTCATTGCCTAAATATAGGCTTGATGCGATGACATGTTGTTGCTCTTTAAAAAAGATAGCACATTGCCTGACATAGCCCCTTTAAAAGACAGCGTTAACCAAGAATAAAGATATTTTAGAACCCTTTCAAAAGAACAGGATGTTTTAACGATTCAAACCTGGAGCTTTGCAAGGTAAAGGTATCCTCTACGCCTCAATCAATTAATCTAAGACTCTACGAAAAAGGATGGAAAGCCGAAACCTCCTGATCTGTATACTGAGATTAGCTATAGTTCCTTGGACACGAATCGTTCACTGGAATCGCAAGATCGACAACTCGTACCAACAAAAATTCTTCAAGCACCACAAATTGAATGAAGTTTAGAGGTAGCTGAGGTATAATCAGTTTGAAATTTGTTGTACAGGAAAACTTGGATACCGAGTGGAAGTTTACAAGGACAAGAATATGGTTAAGCTGGATCTACAAGGACGATGTTCTTCCACCACCATTTAATATTCTGTATGTCCTACTACCGATCCGCTGGTTAATTACACATCTCGTCGCAGTCTGTTGTCCTGAAAACCTGGCGAGTAACAATTCATTAAAATCGAGAGTTTAAATAGGATACATATATGGGGAACTGGTCCCTCGTAGGCTTTTGTAAATGCCGGTTACATGACAATGTAGGTTTCCTGTTGATAGATACGAAATAAATTCTGTTAAGTAGAATTCGAAGGAAAACGGATGCTTGCATATTTATAAAAGGAACTCCTCGGGAAGGTGATGTGTTAGCTCTAATACAGGTGACACCGTTGTTTCGTAACCTGGTTTTTAAAATTAATTGCACTCGCTTTTGTGTGAAATGAAGAAATCATTAATGCAACCTATGAGTGAATCTAGCAAGATCTACTTAAACTCCCTGATGCCGGTATAAATAGGTGAATATTGTCAGCATAGAGACTAATAAGGGCTTTTCCTCTCTTTCAGCCATGCCAACTAACCAAAGTGAGGTCTAGAGGATGGAACGCAAAAGTTAAACGAATTGATGGAAAGAAGGTAAGTGCCACCCGGATTTCAAAACAAAGCATCATTGAGGCAATAGTTGGTTGATAATTATGGCAAACGATGGATTCAATCTCAGTAACACGTGACTGTGTTCCGAGGCTTTTTCACTTTCTACTCAGACTTTTAAGGCGCATTTAAAAAATTCTCAATGCGTGTTTACAACGTTAAATTGATTCCTAATGAACTGTTTATTTATTATTTCTTTATTTCTAAAAAGAAAAGTTTGAGGTTTTAGGATTAGGCAAACTGTTCCAGATTTTGCATGTCACAGTATGTATTTTTTCATTTTCTATGCTTGTTTATTATTATTATTATTATTATTATTATTATTATTATTATTATTATTATTTTTAATAACAGACGCTTTCGATAAACATTTAAGAATAAAAATCAACGGTAAAAATTTTGAATGACGTTTCGATGACTCGCTCATCATTTTCAAATTCTAAAAAAGATAGATTGTTAAAAGTTCTTTATATATTAAGAATGCGTGTGAAGTCTCGTTGCATGTGATTAAAAACTACAATGTGGAATGTAGTGAGTGTTAATTAGGTACTAAATAGTTTCGCTTTTATTACTCTGATGATTGCCGACGACATCAGAGTAGCTGAAGCCAAACCACCGTTAATAAATCAACAATGCGTTGTTTGCAAATTCAAATGTGATCTGTGTGATGCGGATTATGTTGGCTATACTCGCCGACACCTTTTCCAAGGCATTGATGAACACAAGCACTCAGCTATTGGAAAACACCTGCGTGACTCTCACA